>JAGFNQ010000148.1:230351-344719 GCA_024364735.1 Boesenbergia rotunda | reverse complement strand
GACGCGAGCTCTTGTTCAAAATTAATATTGTGATTTAAATAATTCCCAACCTATGTGTGATAAAATTGGATAAATTAAATCCTTTGACTCATTATACATTTCCAATGGATTATATATACTTGTATAATTGTTTTCTAAAATAGGAGTCAAATGAGATTTAAAATATGAAATGGAATGTTTAAAATAATTAAACCACTAGAGGCTAAATAATATGTTATTTCATAATCACATATGAGTTTCATAGAGGGATTAAGATGAGAAAGGTTATTTTGAAAATTAAAATTGATATTCTGAATTATTCTTCGATGGATACATATCTTTAAATTTGTTTGACCTTCCATGATACTACATATTGTTGATACTTACACCTTTAGATTGAATAACTTTTACTTGCAAATCTTATAATGATACCATAATAAATTAACCTGATTCATATTAAAAGCTGATTTGGATTGGTTATTCAGACTTACCAATAAGATATGAATTTAGAAGTTAATAATTCTGATAAATGGAGAAAATGGAATCTTAAAAGTGAAAACTCAAAGTCTAGTCTTATACCAGAATATTAGACTGTCCACATGTTGTTGTGGTAGTGTGTTCGCCCACAGTCCAAATTACTTGGCTGCCCACATGTTGTTGTGGTAGCGGGTTCGCCAATGGTCAGGATTTTACTTGTACGCTAGTGCTATATTGTTGTTTTCAACCGGTGAGGGAGCATTTAGCCGATACACCTCTATTACACTTTAAGGACACCAACTCATTCACTTCTTAGTTGATTTATCATATTTACACCATTGATATTCATGTTGATAATCACATGATTTGTGATATTTATCCATATTGAGATTATACCTTTAATAACTTATATGTTAAATAATAAGAATTGAGAATTTATCTTGATGATAATTTGAAATTCTAAATTCCGATATAAAAATGTTTGATGATCATAAATAAATATATACATTTATGTTTATATTGAGAACTTAAAGTTGTAATAAGACATTGTTCTTCTTTAACCTCTTAAATAAGATTAAATTCATACACATCTACTTTGATTACCCACTTAGCAATTTGTGCTTACTGTCTGCTTCACTTCACCTCCAATTTTGCAAGCACAAGCACCTTTTCGATATCATAGTTGGTTTCAGCTTATACATAGAGTTGCTAAGAGATCTCAACTTGCGGATTTTTGATTTGGTTTGATTTTTTAGTTTTGTTTCATTTGTTGTTTTATCCATATAGTTTTCCAGTGTATAAAAAGAAAATGATATATATATAAATAAATTAATTAATTTGATGAATTTTTTTGTTATCCAGATTATATAGTTCCTAGGTATCTGTTATTATACTGTCATCGGATAGGATACCTCCCAGTGAGCGGGAATTGCACCCTTGGGTAAGACATGGTTTAGGAGAAAATTGACATATTGTGTAAGAAATAAATCGTTATGTAGGTTAGAGCATAGGAGATTTCTCTTTTCTTGTATGACTAGAATTATGATAGATAATTTCACATTGATTTTAAGGAACTATCCTGAGTTCAAAGAGTAATAGGAAACTGAACTATCTTATATTTATAAAAAGTTGCCACCTCATTTACACCCAATTTTCTAGAGATCTCATCATCATCATATCGAAACAAGTGTAACAATTTGACAATTCTCTCCAAGAAAAGATTTATTTTAGGATTAAAGTTACGTTCAAATTATGAGGCCTACTAATGCAAATTGTCTACAAATAGACAATTCAATCCATTGACTATGTTCTTTTGGGAGGTAATTTAATATCCTAGAAAAGCATTAGGTAAATTGTTCTAACCAAGTCAAGTGCACACATAAAGTATAGGGTCATATCCCTAGTAGTATATGAGCTCATTAGGCTAAATAGTTGATGACCGAGTTGAAGTATGTTCCCACAGAGCTAAAAAAAAAAAATCCTGTGGCAATTAAGTTATCATGTAAATAGCCTCCAATCCAATATCAAGAGATGAATCAATGTCACTTAATAAGAAAAAGTATAATCCAATTAAATTGTTACCTTATTTGTTAGTATATGCTAATCAAATCCTTAATAGGGCATAAAATTGAGTATATTTGTACCAAACTAAATTTTCACAATACATTTATTATAAACCTAAGGACTTAAATATATATATCATTAATTTTAGAGAGCTACTTGTAATTTTTATTGATTAATAGTATACATAGGCATAGGGAACTATTTGAGTGATTTTTCATAATAGAGGTATTAGATTAGTAGTTCTTAATCTAGTGGATTTAATTCCATATTTCTCTGGGTTTCATGAGGCTATGCATACCACATGTAATGGCACTATCATTGTCATGAAGTAAAAAATATTTTATTTTCCCTAAATTTATAATAGTATGTAAATCCTAATATTTGAACACCTTCAACATCCCGAAGGAAGATCTTGACTTTATAGGGCCCCATTAATCACATCATCTGCAAGTAAAGATTGCAACCTCAACACCAGAAAATAGCTTAAGAGGTCTCCTCTGAAGAACCAATTATAGATACCTTCATCTAACCTCTTAGTGGGGGACTCATTTTTTATATTTCATCAACAAAATTAGGCATGATAGAGATTATGCAGTTTGTGCATATTTGATATCTATGTTCTATCTTTACGAACTAGAACAGATATCATTGTTTAATAATGTTGGGGCTTATCTAGTGTATCTCCAAAAAATTAGTTTTCTTTTCTCCTCTCAACTCTAACATATTAATGTTGTAACATTCTGTTGGGAACTTGAGATTTATATGTTGTTGCTCATGTTCATGTTGTCACTTGTCAGCAAGGTGTGTCAGCAAGTTGAGCATGCATCGCATCTAGGAGTAAGCTCCATTGTATATCCAAAAGGAACATGAAATTTCATCTAGCAAATTTTTTGTAAAATAACATCATGCATTAGATGCTAATTGTAGAGTCAATAATTTGGGTTGACTATGTGGATCTTACCTTGTCAGTCTATGTAAGACCATATTACTAATAATTAGGCATGAAAACTAAATAATCGAAGTAGTAGGATTTACATAGAGAAATAAATACTAAATTTATAGTAAGTAATGATTAATATTAACCGACGCGATAGTTCAGGAGAAAGAAGTACATCTCCCGTTTACAGGACTTTATGAAGAAGTAACAAATAATAGTGTACCTGAGAATAGTTGGTTTTGTTTTTCTATTGCTTTTGAACCGTCAAACTGTGAAACGAAAATGATCAAATGAAGGATAGCTTAAACAAACACATTAAAAAAACACAGGCATTTTCTGCAGTCCAGTTATTGCAAAAGATGTTCACAAATTACTCAAATCTTATAAAGGAAATTATTTGGAACCAGAAAATTTTATGCTCCTAGAGCTGAGATGTAATAAAAAAAATGATCCACCCTTCTTTTACATTTTATCCATCGTAAAGGCTATATCCAATCACCTTGTCATTGTCTTATCAAACCATCACAATCATTTCAAAGTGATAGAAGTTAAGTTCATTTCCATGTAAATTGTTGATTACAAATACAACTAGATAATAAACTTCCATGTAGAATGTGCAGGTTGAACGAAGTCTTTTAAGTAAACTTTGCGCGACGCATCTGGCGCCCTGCGATGCCTTGAACAGCACCAGAAGCGTCCTGTTATGCCTTCGACGACGCCAAAAGCATCGTGGGATGCTTTCGGCGCCGCCGGAACCGTCCTGCTTTGCCTCCGACCCACCTACTGCTTGTGATGCACGTACAGTGCTTGTTTCGCTTGCTCAGCGAAACGGTAAAAATCGTCTGTGCCGCCTAGCACGGAACGACATTTCAATGGTTGTCTGCACTCTATGATAACATTGGAGTCAAGATTCAACATATTCTTGCTAAACTTAAAGAAAAATCACTTATATTCAGATACAAAAACAATTGAAGAACCAACAGTATGAGTTTTGTAGCCAGATATACACTCCTCAACAATATGGATCAATAAATAAACAACATAGATGTAGAAAAATATCAAGATCACTGTTTACATCTAAACCAAAAACAAAATCAAAGAAAACATATTACCTTAGAAAGAGCCAGGAAAAGAAACCTTATCCGAATAAGGAGTAAGAAAATTCAAACTAGAAAACTTACGCCAATACAATTACATGCTTTGCTTGTAATGAACCAGGACATCTTTCTTCTATCAATCCAAACAGGAAAAATCTTTATAGTCGTGAGGCCAGATTAGTAGAATGTACTAATCTTGACTTAATAGAAATACAATCAAATGTTTCTGCTACGTCTTTTGTATATTCTATTGTTTCAGTCAATGATATGGAAGAAATACCTTTTTTTTCAGAGTATACTTTAATCAACTCATTTTTTCAACCTCCTTATGGACTAGCTGCTAAATATGAGACGCCTCATCCTTTGAGTCAGGAGGACTCAATGGACTTTGATGAAACCTTAACCTCCTAGAGGATTTTGATTTAATGTGTCATCAATTCATTCCACAAAACTTAACAGATCTCAAATCTATTCCACAAAACTTAACAGATCTCAAATCTGACCAAAGAACTTGTCTTCATGAGTGGAACTTAAAAGAAGAAACAGATAGCATTCCTTGTTTTATATGCAGATTTTATCCTTCTGTCTTAAAAAGAGGAACTTGCAAAGTTTCTAAAAAATAATGCTGTAATTTATATCTAAAAACAATATTTCAAATAACAATTCCACCAGTACCGTTCGTCGAAGTACATGACATATACTACTGGAAACTCGAGTTTGAGTTTTAGAAACTAGACTAAACTTAATAGAAACTGAATTAACCAGCCTCAACGAACAGACTATAATCATTCCTTTGGATAAAGAAAAAGGCATCGCACTCTCAGACGACAATGATGAGACAATTCTAGCGTTCATCAAAACACCTAGCATTTGTAACTCAGGACACTCAGTAGATATACTCACTTGTCACAAATTTGTAAAGAATCTTCAACTTCGTTTTTATACCAATTGTGGAGCTTTTAGTACCATTGTTCTCCTTAATTAGTAATGGGTTAGGCCTTTACCCCATAAAATTATTCCGTTAATCCTTGGTCTCAACTTCCTCCTTTCGCCTGATAGAGCTCTTTTAATCACCAAAGAATATGTTGTCTTTCTCTCTACTTCCGTTATTGCCCCTATTCTTTCTTCTTATCCATCAGAGGTCAGCACTCAGTAAGCGTGGTGTTACCCCTCAAATTGAAGCTTCCAATTGCACGTCTCCCCAATCTAACTTAGTGGACTTGTGATTTGCCACGAGGTCAACTTCCCTACAATTTAGGGGATAATACACAATTTCGGGGATAATACCAAGATTATCACATTCTACAACATTATTAGATAAGGAAAGTATTATTCATTCGATTAATGAATGTTGCTCCTCGAAGAAACATTCCTCGAAGAATATCTTACATTAGCTTTCTTAGTTGATTATTTATTCCAACCACATTTATAGTGTTTTACAGACTTCAAGGACCTTAATCTTGCTTCTCATTGAGTCACAACATCAGTCATTCAATCAAAGTATTGACTAGAATTGTGCTTATTCTCAAGGAAAAACTCAATTTAGAGCTAGGGCTACAACATTCCATCATAGTGTTAACCAACATCGCATTTGTTCTCATAAAATGTTCAATCTTGAAAACATACAACACAACCTAGGATGGTAACAGTGGTAGAATACATTCTACTAAATCAGAGAAATGCATAACACAACAATCATAAATCAAATTGGAAACCAAATATGTTTGATTCAAACATGCAACCCATTTATAACAATGCGATAGATCAACTCTACTTGCTCAACCGTTATAAAGATCCCAACAATTATAGAATCAACTCAAGGTATCTCACCAAAGGGGTACGAGGTCAAATTGAGGATTTCACCCGAGTATGCAAATGCATAGAGTGATTCTAACTCTACATGCTCTGACACACCCCTAAATCTAAGCTCTGATATCATGTTGTCGAGCAAGGCTTACTGCAACATTAGTTTTGCTCGCCGTGCGTAAACTACAATAATGTTAGAGCAAAATATATACAAACTACATGCATACCTTTGAAGTAACTCCAATAGTATTATCTATATATCTCAGCAATTAATCTGGAGGCCAATGGAAAAGGAGAGTGGCACTAATGTAACTTGTAACAGTTGTTAACATTTGAAATGAAATTTGTAATTAACTTCCTAATCAAACGAAAAGGTATTTTAAATTGAATCAGAATCAAGCTTAGACATTCCTTAAGCAAATTAACATAGCATAGACTCTTTTGAATGGAAGCTACACCTAACGGTGTATGTTAATTATGCACAAAGGTGATTAAAAGGGATCAAGCAAGCAAACTCCACCTAAATTAAAGGGTCTAGGCGTGTGCACTACTGTGTAGTGTTGGTAGGCAGTTGTGGTGATGCGATGGCGGCGATGCGACTATGATTGCGCGGGAAATCACAATGTGACGAGGTGGCCGGCATTGGTGGCTGTTGGCAACGGAGGCAACAACACTAATTGGCAATGGGGATAGCATGGGTGAAGGGTTCGAGGGTGTGCAAATGTGTCTTGAGGAAACTTAGGGTTAGGGTTGTATTTATAAGGAGGAAGAATAGTTCACGGCATAGAGGAGAAAAGTTAGTGTATTAATCACATTTTTGTGAAAAAGTCCATCAAGTTTTAGAATTTATAACTAAGCCCTTTTTAATTTAATTTTATTTTTCAATGATATAACAATGGTGGTGTTTCGTTGATATGAAACGCTTGAGCCAATCGAACCCATACAACGAATCATAATTAGTCAAATTTAACTAAGTATTTTTCAATATCAATAAATCGAATCAATCCTTCCCCTCAATCGGTCCTTGTACACACAATAATCTCATTGAATGAGAATATCATAATATTCAAAAATAAGGAAAAACTATGTTTCCCCTTGGTTTGGGCAACCACGAGAGTTGCCAGCTCCTGCCTTTTGCATGCCGGCACCGGGTGGTGAAAATAGCAACGCTTTCTGCGATGAACAAAAGAAAGCAACAATATTCACTTGCTGTTGGTTAGAACTAGGAAGAAGTGCTGGACTTACTTTTTCTGGAAGGAGACAACAACTAAGTTGCTGCCAAGTGAAGGGAAGAAACAGCGAGGAGCTGGAGTTTTGTTGCTGGAAGAATAGAAGGTCTCTTGCTAGGAATTAAAAAAATAAAAAAAAAAGAAAGCTACTGAGACAGTAAAAGGGAAGGGAGGAGAACCTTTCTCCTCTTTGCCGATGGCCTCAGCTAGCTCCGACGGGCTCTGGTGACAGTCTTGGCTAGCTTCAGCAGCTGCTGTTGGTGGTTAGAGCTATTGCTATTGCTGATTAGTTGGTGTTATTGCTGAAAAAAGAAGGAAAAGGTTGCTGCGGAAGACAACAATTATCTTCCTGCTGTTGCCCGGCTGAAATGACAGCAAGGTGCTGCTCCTATTTAATAGAGAAGAGGAAAACAGAAAAGGAAGAAGAAGAGAAGGCTATTGGTGCTAGAAAAATGAAGGAAGAAGAAGATAAAAAGGGAGGAAGCTGGCGCATTGAAAGAAGAGGAGGTGGGCTATCGACATGTGTAGCACATGAGGCGGAAGGAGCTACTGCTGCAGCCATGGATCACCCGACCGGGTTAACCCCTATCCCTCCTCTTCTGTATGGGTTAGACATCTCCCTTGTGTTGCCCTGGTGACGCTTGCCTAAAGGAACTTCCTCAAGTGGAAGACTCCTAGCCTAGCTGGATCTCCAACTTCAAGCCCGACAGGTCCTAACATATACATGCAACCTGCAACCTCCTAGGGAACCAAGGGCAACACTTGGCTAACAACCCAACCAACAGTGACCACGAAGGGAATACTTGGTTAATGTCTCAACCTAGAGGGTGACACTTGGATGACGACCCGACCATGCCAAAGTATGGTACAACCATTGCCTCCTTTGGTGACTGACCTCCAGTTCGGGTGGCCCTCGGACCCCCACGTGTAGCCGGTTACCTAGAGATTCCCCTCCCCATCTATAAAAGGTTACTCGGAGGTAAGTGAAGGTATGATTTTCTTCTCGCGTATGGAGGCCACTCTTTTCCCTTGAGTTATTCAGTTCTTCTTCTCCTTTTCTAGCGTATCTGTGAGCCCTCTGTTGGGATCGATGGCACGGCTAGAGGGGGGGGGGGTGAATAGCTCGGATACCCCGAATTTGATTTCTTCCTACAATAGTTAGCACAAGCAGAAACTCAATTCAACAATTAAATAAATGCTAACACTTTACCGGTTACGTGATTCGGAGATTGCTTGCTCCTACTCTACGGCATGTCCTTGAGGTGGACGAACCCTTGATCCTTCGGTGGATCATGCCCCGACAATCTCCGGCTAAAACTTTCTCCTTTTCGGTGGAGGACAACTTCTCACAACTCTTCTTCCTCCTTACAAGAATGAGCTAGGGTTTGGGAGAAAGATGATCTTGGAGCTTGAGCACTTGAGCAAAGATATCACAGTGAAGACCTCTCTCTCAAGCTCCCATTTAAATAGTGGAGAGAGTTGTTAAACAAACAACTCAAAACATGATTCGTGGAGTTCTATTCTATGATAATTTATTCGGATTTTTAAAAGGGAATAGGTTAATTAGAGTAGACTCCTCTCCATTCCATTTTTTATGCTTTTTTGACTCATCTCATGTCTTAAGCATAAAAATGGAATGGAGAGGAGTCTAAAAGAAAGGTGAAAAAAATGGGTTTTTCTTTTTTTGACACAATTCATATTTTCGTGGAATGATCATAAAAAAATTAATGTATCTAAGGAATAGTGACTTTGAAGTCACTATTCCTTAGATAGCTACATTATGGTTTTTTAGGGTTGAATCAATTTAGAAAAGACCTAAACTTAGGGATTTATCAATAGGTAATGCTGCTCCAATACCTAACCAAAGAGCTACTGCGGTACCGATCAAAAAAAATGTTGTAGCTACTGGACGACGAAATGGATTTTGGAATTTATTAACATTCTCCAAAAAAAGGTACTGTCAACAATCCCATTGGTACTAAAACCATTAAAAGAACGCCTAATAACTTATTGGTTACACCAGTCGACTGCCCCAAGGGCCAGTCGACTGATGCCCAGCTAACTACTCTATTGATGCCCAACCAACGGCTCTATTTTTTAGCAGACTAGTCGACTGGTGCCTGGACCAGTCGACTGATCTTTCTGTGAGTTTCCACTTGACACTGACAATCGACTGCTTCCTTTGCCAGTAGACTGCCCAGCTTATAAACTCACTCAAACTCACTTCGAAGTTCATCCTTCGCGTATTCCTTGAAGTTTACTTCCTTGGCTTGCCCCTTGAAGTTCTCTTCCTTCGGCTCTTGTCCCTCGGATGCGCACACAAGCCCGCGGCTTGCCTCCATGCCATCCTTCGCGTATGCCTTTGAAGTCTACTTCCTCGGCTTGCCCTTTGAAGTCCTCTTCCTCGGCTCTCGTCCCTTGGATGCTTTACTCCGTTATTCATGTGTGATTCATTAAGTCCTGCACGACTCAACCACACATATCAAATCAACATGAAAATCTAACTTAATCATATTGACACACACATCAAAATCCATGATCTACCCGATCAACTTTGGGTCGATTGCACTAACACCCTTAACTTCCAGCCTAGTGCTGGTTTGACTGTTAGAGGGGTTCACCGGCCATGTCGAAGCTTGCTAACTCTGTGTTGATCCGCATCGCTCGACCACTTGGAAGATGAATACAACCATAGCTCTGAAAGAAACGGTAGGGGCCCAAGCGCGCTGAGGACACCATTAAATTGATGCCTTGTATAGGAAAAGAACAAAAAGCTACAATGCAGGATGGAAGGCGTGAGTCCACCCACAATGATATGCGCCATGAAAAAAAGGGGCCGAGTGGTGCATCAACATCTCGACAAACTCGGTTGGGAGAGCTTGCAAGAACATAATAGCTTTGGCCATTCCACGAACTCAATTTTCTTTTTATCTAATTGAACTAATAAAATTACTACTGCTAAAATTGATAGTGTAATAATCCACTCAGCCATCCAACACCCAGCCACTCAGCCCATTGGACTTTGACCACTCGACCATTCTACACTCGACCGCTCAACCCTTCGACCACTTGAACATTTGTCACTTGGGCATCCGACCCTTAGGCCTTCGGCCACTCGATCACTCAATCATTTGACAACTGGCCACTTGGCACTTTGGCTATTTGGCATTTGGCCTTCAGGCATTTGCTAGTCGGTTAGTCGGCCACTCAACATTCGACCCTTTGGTATTCGGCCATTCAACGCTTGTTCACTTGTTTAGTCTCTCACTATCGACCGAGATCGAGCTATCTCTATCGGTCGTTTGTTTGAGATAGAGTTATCTCTCCTGGCCTCTTAGCGTGATCGAGTTATCTCTCTTAGCCACTCGAACGCTCGGACGCTCGACCGCTCGACCGCTCGGACACCCGACCACTTGGCCACCCTGTCGCATGACTGGATCAACTTATCTTTCCTACCCTTTCGGCTAGGATTGAATCATCTCTCCTAGTCGCTTTACCGAGATTGACTTATCTTCCTAGCCCTTCGGCCAAGATAGAGTTATCTCTTTCGGCCGCTCGATCGGGATTGACTAATCCTTCTTGGCCTTTTGTCTATGATAGAGTTATCTCTCTCGGTCGAATGATTGAGATCAATTTATCTTTCTTGGTCTTTCAGCTAGGATTGAATCATCTTTCTCGGTCGTCTGACAGGGATTAAGCCATCCCTCTCGGCCACCCAATCGAGATCGACTTATCCTTCCTGATCGAAAGGATAGAGTTATCTCTCCTTGTTGACTGACAGGATCGACTTATCTTTCCTGGCCCTTCGGCCAGGATTGAATCATCTCTCCCGGCCGTCCGAGTAGAATTGAGCCATCTCTCTCAGCCAATCGATTGAGATCGAGCCATCTCTCTTGGCTACTAGGTGGGGATCGACTTATCCTTTATGGCCTTTCCACCTCTCCCTCCGACCGGCCAGGATCAACTTATCTTTCCTAGCCTTTTGGCTAGGATTGAATCATCTCTCCTGGCCGTTCAGCCATAATCAACTTATTTTTCTTGGCCTTTCGACCATGATTAAATCATTCTCCCGTTCGTCCATTTGGGATCGAGCCCAAATCTCTCGGCCGCCAAGCCGAGATTGAGTCATCTCTCCCGACCACCCAATCAGGATCGACTTATCCTTCCCGACCTTTTGACCAAATAGAGTTATATCTTTCGATCGACCGGGATCAATTTATCTTTCTCGCCATTCGTCAGTACCCCTAACTGGGATAGAACTATCCTTCTTGGCCTTTCGGCCGGGATTGAATTATCTTTCTTTCCCATCCAATCGAGATCGATGACCTTTAGGCTAGGATTAAATCGTCTCTCTCTAACCGGGATCGAGCCATCTCCCCCGGTTGATTGGCTGAGATCAAATTATCTTTTGTAGTCTTTCGGTCAAGATTGAATCATCTCTTCCAGTAGTCCAGTTGGGATTGAGCCATCTCTCTCGGCTCACCGGCCAGGATCAATTTATCTCCTAGCCTTTTAGCTGGTATTGAATTATCTCTCCCAGTTGCTCGGCCGAGATCAAGCTATCTCTCCTGGTCGCCCGATCGCGATTAACTTATCCCTCCTAGCCTTTCAGCCATGATAGAGTTATCTATCCTAGTTGGCCAATCGAGATCAACCTATATTGCCTATTGGCCAGGATATAATCATCTCTCTTGGTCGTTCGGCCGAGATCGAGCCATTTGCCTTTCGGCTAGGATGAAGTTATCTGTCTAGGCCAATCGATTAGGATCAAATTATCTTTCCTAGCTTTTTAACTAGGATTAATCATCTCTCTCGGTTGTTAGGCTGGGATCGAGTTATCTCTCTCGGCTATCCGACTGGGATCGAACCATCTCTCCCAATGCTCAATCGCGATCTACTTATCCTTCTTGGCCTTTAAACTAGGATAGAGTTATTTCTCCAAGCCGATCGACCGGGATCAAATTATCTTTCTTGCCTTTTGGCCATTATTGAATATCTCTCCTAGTCATAGGTACTGTAGGATCTGAGCAAACTTTAACACATAAAAGCGCATAGATACTGTAGGATCTGAGGCATTAAGCACAAGGTGAGACACATGCCTTATCGAAGTAAAACACTTTGATTATAAATTTTTACAATTAAAACATATATAGAGAATTTTTATCAAAATATTTCACTAACAAAACTATACTTCATTAAATATTAAATAATAATATAAATATAAAATTCACTAATAATTATCCCTATTATAACTAGGAGTTGATTGAAATTATTAACTTATTTATTTAATTGATAGATAATTTACTTCCTATTAAGTGCCCCTTGCAACTGCAGGGCTCACGTGACACATTTTCAGTGATCGCAGGACTCGTGCGACACGTCCACCACGACCGCGGGGCTTGTGCAATGCCTACAACTGTTGTCGCGGGGTGCCCGTAGTGGCCACGAGGATCACGCGACGCCTCTATAGCCACAATGGCCTCATGCCTTGTGCGACGCCTCTGTAGCCACCATGGTCTTGTGGCTCGCGCGACGCCTTGTAGCCACCAAGGCCTCGTGGCTTGCGCGACGCCTCTGCGGCCGCTGTGAGGATTGGGCTTTACATTTTTTTTTTGCTTCAATAAAGTGAGAAAAACCACGCCTTACACGTGCCTGTCGTCTTTTAAAGGCGCATGCTTCTTCCAAGTAGTGCGCACAGACGCAGACCTTTCACAACTATGATCTCTCCTGACTGTCCAGCCGAGATCTAATCCATCTCTCTTGGTTGCCAGACCTGGACCGCTTTAACTTTCTTGGTTTTTCGGCTAGGATTGTATCATCTCCCGATTGACCGGTTGGGATCAACTTATCCACTTGGCCTTTCGGTCCAGATTGAATCATCTCTCCCGACCGTCCAGACAAGTCTCTGCAAACCATCCAACCGGGATCGACTTATCTTTCCTAGCCTTTCGGCTAGGATAGAGTTATCTTTCTCGGCCAACCGACCGGGATCAACTTATCTTTCATAGGCTTTCGGTTGAATTAGTAACATTGTATAATTATAGGGGAGATAAGCTAGATTGTGTTAAAGAGCTTTTGATGTAACCTATGCGGATTCTTCTCCATCAAAAGCTCTAGGTGGCCTTGCGAGTAGTCTCACAATAAGATCAAGCAATCAAGAGGCATCATTGGAACTATCAATGGTCGGAGGCAAGAAAGACTATGGAGCAAACGATCTAACCTTGAAGAGGATCTCTAAAGGACGACTAGGAGTAGGAGAATAAATTTGGAGAGTTTGCTCCTTGTCGCACTCTGTATCTTTTACTGATTCAGTGATGGTAGAGCATCACCATCCTAATGATTAGGGTGCTGACATCAAATTAGAGTCACAAGGGAGGGGCCATTGTTAGGTGTTTGAGGCTTGTTAGCAATTAATAGTGTAGACGGGACTAGTGGTGATGAGGTTGGGGATTTCTACTTGCGGCGAACAAAGAGCACTAGTGGCAAAATTGCCACCATTGGGAATATTATGAAGGATTCGAGATGTTGACGATGAATAAGTGGTTTTGGCATGGAAGAGGTGGTGGATAGATGGATGCATAAGGTGAAGACGACTTCGGGGATGGAGTGTGAATGTGATGCATAAGGTGAAGATGACTTAGGGGATGGAGTATGAATGTTGAAACTTGATGCGACACCAAAATTGAATCCTAAACTGACACAGGTAAAGTACAAGGATAACTATCTCATACAAAAAATTAACAAAGAGGAATTTCATTATTTCAAGGTGGAAATACATTAAGAATTACTTTTCTTTTATTGACTTAAGCCTTATATATTAAGGACTAGATTATTAATTAGACTTTCACCAAAACTATGTCACCTTCTATACCAAAACTTCTTAATACCCAAGAAACAATTGTCAACTCTAAATACTTCCTTAAAAAGATACTCTCCTAAGTAAACTCTTTAAAAACATAATTTTCCTTATTTGCATTATATACTCAGTTTGTCGTAGTCCTACTGCGATCCCCTTGACATAATTGTTGTTTGTTGTTGGGCATAACACAATAACCCAAAGGAGGTTACATGTCCTTTGGCCATTGCTTGTAAAGGAGGGGATGCAAGGAAAACTTTGGGACACACTGATGGCATGGAAGAGAAAGAAGCACTGTTGCATAGGTGAGATTGGACTCCTGATGAAATGAGAGACTGGACTACTGCTTGCTCATGTCTCTCATAGTGGAAGAGGGTAGCAATGCAGGTGGTGGTGTGTGATAAAAGAGGGAGATCAAAGAGAAGAACTGCAACAGAGATTACTCCTACTGATCTCATCCTCAATAAAATGAGGGAAAGTTATTAAAAATGTCATCCCTACCTTGGTTTCTTGGGCTCTCAACATTTGTCACGGTCACAAAAAATAAGTTAGGTAAGTACGAGGTTAAAGGATAAAACTTTTTGGGTGTTAACTTCTAGTAGTGTGGGCCCAAAGCACAACCCAACATGTCCAACATCAGAATGCACAAATGAACTGGTTTAGGCATAAAACAATACGAGATGTTTTTGAAATACATATAGAAACAAGAGGTCCTTTTTACATCACTCGATATTAATGTGGTTTCATTGGTAGCTTATCATACTTCTATGATATGTTCTTTTCCTGCAGCATTTATGAGAAATCATATAACTTGGGAGGCTGATAATTCAGAGCCATGCTTGGTTGTGGATGTGAATTTGAGAATTGCACTTGACGTAAGAAAATCTATCCATTCTCTCTAATGTTAAAGTTTGCTATTATCTGCACCACCTTTTGCTGCATATACCCATCAAATATCACATCTACTTCTGTTATATGTACCTTGTAGGATCTCCTATGTTTCATTCTCACTTGAGCTATCCAGTGATATTGCTTTATGTGACATCATGCCAAGGACAGAATAAATGGGAAAAGATAAAAATTATAATTAATATATCTAGTCAAGCTACAACTCTTTGTTTTCCCATAAATTGCTGTTAACATGAATTTTGCTTTCTCACTGCTATATTATTGCCAACTAAGGCTCCAAATTAATCTGTATGTCACACTCCAAGTTTGTCTCCATGCTCATTTGTAGGCCATGACTCCATATGATTAGGGTTTGATTGGTCTAATTGGCACTTGCTAATTGGGAAGACGCTATACAACCATAATATAAATCACAAGAAATGTTTTAATTGTCGGGGTCGCCCTAGAGGGGTTGTCAAGGTGACAGTTTCACTTTTTGCCACAATTGTTTTAATATCCACTACTATATTCACTAAATCACATTACGAATAATTTGTTAAATAAAAACTCTACCATTATGTTCTTAAAAGCATAAGTGCGATATAAGTACCAAAACATATGTATAAACTCTAATTGCATAAGTACAATATAATGAATTTTTTTCCCCAAAATCTTGCGAAACCACATGAAGTGTCCTAAAGTCATCCTCCTAGAAAAAAAATGACCATAATTTGTTAGACATCCGAACATCCACATCTCATAGTATTAAGTGACTAGACTCCTGTGGTTGATAGAATCAGCACCATGAATTTGAGCTTTAAACTAGTCCACAATCCCCTTGCAAGACATCTTAACAAAAAACACCAACTGATGACCAATGAACCCTTAACCCTATCCCTAACCCTCACCCTAGACCATTAACATTACTAGAAGAAAGTTGTACTAGGATACTAATTCCTAAATATAGTTGTCATCTCATTTATCATGACAAAAAGTGCCTCCCATATGGCTTCCGAAGATCATTGGAATGTAAATTTATCATCTCATCTATCACAACGAAACATACTTTCAAGATACAATAGAAAGTTCCTTTAAAAGAGATCTAGGAATGGAATATGTAGCATTAGTGACGTGGCTGGAAGCGAGTGAATAACCAAAACTTGACATTTAAATCAATTCAAATACTATTGTATAAAATATAAGGCTGACAACGCTAGGAAATAGTTAGAGCTCAATATGTAGAGGAAATGTAAATGAAAATAAAAGCAATGCTAATAAGCTTTTTAGCATGGTTTGCACCCCTAGTCCTAATACACGGCCTACTAAAGTCAACTTTGCACTTGTCTAATCGAATCAAGTCTTCATCACTTGATAACTATAAGTTCGTAACCTTATTTCTAGTGGATAACATTTTTGGTCGAGTCCAACCTGGTTCAATCAACTCAATTTTTATTAGTCAACTCTAATCCTATTAGTTGACTCAATTAGATAAGTTTGCTACCTTATTCTCCAATAAATGACATATTTAATAGACTCCAACCTATTCTAATCGACAAAAATGGTTGTTACTGTGAACCTTACCTCTAATTGATATTTCTAAAGTTGACTCAATTCAAATAGAGAGTTGTCTGTTTCTAGCAGTTGCGGTTGTCTAGTTGACTCAAGCCAAAACAGAATGCTTTTGTTCACGAGTAGAATGTCCGTAATTGACTATGAGTCAATTGAAACAAAGCTTCAGTAGACTAGTCAACTAAATTGTCTCAGTGATCTTGATTTAACTTGAGATCGAGCTCATTAATCAACTATGATCTAGAACACTTGTTCTTTAGTCAAGTATACACCTTGGACACCCCCACGGGCGTAGCCGAGTTGGTATCACATATAAGCAAGGTTCGAATTCCCTGGGGTTCATTCCCTTGGGGAATAAGAGTTGGTATCACACATAAAGAAGGTTCGAATTCCCGGGGGTTCATTCCCTTGGGGCATAAGTTCCTCTCACTTAGGAGGCCTCTTGGTACCGTCATTTACCACCCTTCCACATGCCTTGGGGCCGGTCGTGGAGGGGTGCATGGGGTGAGCGTTATCACTTTTTTTTTTTTTTGCCACACAAAGTTTACACCTTGGACTTGTATACTTGTTGATCTTTCTCTATATGCCAAGGAGGATTTTTTTTTTCATCTACCAACATTTAAACTTCATCTACGAAGACTCTTAGACTTTTCCATATACCAAGTAATCAACTTTGATCTACTTAAACTTTTCCAACCTCAACACTTGTTGAGTTGAATCATTAATTTCACTTTGAATTGTCCTTCATGCTTTTGCACTTGCACATTTGACAAACATACCCAAATAAACATACCCAGATAACAAAATAAAATGAACTTAAACCCTTTGCAAACAACATCAAAACAACTTGGTTGGACTTGAACACTTGGGGTAATATTGTACCAACAGAATGTGTAGCCAAAAATACAAAAAGAGAAAAAAAACATAGAGTAACCAAGTGATGAAGAAGTATAAAATAATTTGCAAGAAAGTATGGTAGTGTATATGAATATCTTTTTAGAGAATAATAAGGAGGTCTAATTTAGAGGTTGCAAAAAGGCAGTTGTTGGCAAAGCAAAAGAGTTTGAATATTATGGCATATTGGAAAATTAACATATGATAGGTCCATAATGAGTCTACCATTATACCTCCACAGCATGCTAGTATCTTTTAAAGGAGATAGTGGACCAAAAATTATAGGAATGGAAAGTACCTCCAGAACATGGACTTGAATGGAGATGGTATGGTGTAAAAGAAAGTAGTAGACTCAAACATTATACTTGTATATACTACAGTAACTATAGAAAATACTTTTGATGAATAGTTCTTCCCTATTTGAAGATAAGAGTGGGCAACTAAACATATGCGCTGGAAGATATCATATTACATCACAAGAAAAAGAAATAGTAAGGGAGATTTGACCATGAAAATAGCGGATGTCATATTTATAAGGTATCATGCAAGAAGAACAACCTCGTTCTGTAACTTGAGTGGAATATACCATGTAAAGTAACAATATCTGTCTGTGGCAGCCTAAGAGGTATGATCCTCCCACAACATTTATATTCTCTGTGGTGAAATTCTTTTGCCATTGATTCCATTGCATGGAATGACATTTAGGGATGCTATTACAATACTTGCTAACCATTGAACCAGAGAGATGTGGCAAAATTGGCAGATTAAGGTATGACGTACTTAAGATCAACGCAGTTATGCAACAAATTAGAAAGGGGCAAAATTTGGTGTTGGGAGCTCTAGTTAATCGAACCTGGTTTTGATGTTGACAAAGGTTCAAAGTTGAAGTCGGTTTTGATCTAACATATTGAACTAAGTGTGCAGGAAAATCCTAGGGGTGCTAGTGTAAATTGGGCAGCGACGAAGTTTTGGTCGTGTGGATTGGGCAATGAAGTCTTGGTCGTGTGGATTGGGCACTAAGACGTCAAAAGATTGAGCAACGAAGTTTTGGTCAAGGAGGACTAGCAAGAGTCTTGACAGATCGATGACGACGGGCAAAAGTCTAGGCAAGTCAAGGATCGGACGACTGAGTCCCAAAAGTCAAGATCGGATGTCAAGCAAATGTCCAAACAGGTGTTTGGTAAAAGGTAACTTCTCTTGAGAGTAGGTGAAGATGCGTTCCTCGTTGAGAGAACAATAGATGTCGATCTGACCTAGGTTTTCGGTCGAAACCTAAGAGTCAGGACTGGACAGTCAATTGCCTTCATTTCATATTATATATGTTTGATTGTGTTAACTCTGTGATGTAGGCTTGAGTTTTCTGAGCCAAGACGGTCTAGGCACCTGGAAGGGATCTAGGCGCTTGGACCCAAGGCGCTTGGAAGGGATCCAACAGCTGGAGATGATGCGCTTGGAAGGGATACAGGTGCCTGGGGCAGGATAAGCTTCGCAGAGTCAAAGTCTCATCCAATCAGTTTTGAGGTGCCTGGAAGGATAGAGACGCCTCAAAGAGGATAAGCTGCGACGAAGCAGTATCGGATCATAGTTGACTTGGATAGAGACACCTCTATCCAAATTAGAGTGTTCAACCAGAGCACTGGGCACAACTTCACTACGCAATCTAAGACTCAAACGCTCGCCGCACTACTACGAGTTTCTATTACGACGCTGCTACGACAACTATGCTTTACTCCCCGAATTGTAAATTGTCGATATTCTTTAATTCATGTACTTGTATTCTCATACTTTATAAGCATTCTCGAATTAATAGTGATTGCCAACGAAAGCGATCGACGATCACAGGCCTTGGAGGAGTCGTCCTAGGCTCTGAATAAAGTAAAACCAAGCATATCCTTTTACTTTCCGTTGTGTATTTATTACTCGATTGTTTTACAAAAAATGTGTAAAAGCTGCAAGCGTTATTCACACACCCGTCCCCCCTTCCAGCGCTTTCTCGATCCTACAAAATTTTGCAAAGATAAAAAAAAAAAGAACACATCACTAAAGAAACAAAAAAAAATTATCACAAAGAAGGGCAGGCCAGTTTCATTCAAAATGCATATGTAGATTGAAGAACTCAGAAGTGCAGATGCAGCTCTCATTGGAAAAGTGGAAATTATGAACAGATGGAAATGCACAAAACTCAATGGTGTAGAAATGTTCAGTTAAAAGATGAGGAACCCATGGTTAAATCCACTGGTGTAGAAAGGTCACTCGAATCGGTTGTTTCCTGGTCAGGTAGAAAAGTAAATTGAGGAAATACAAAGCAGAAATGGAGGCAGAAACATGCACAGTCAGAAATCCTCAGGAAGAAGAATTGCTGGAGCAAGAATAGTTGGAGAGGTGGAAATCGTGTTGCCAAATAGAAATTTTGCATCTCACTCAGATGGAGAACTAGGAACAGCGATTTTGCATTGATATAATGTTTTGTTGGAGGCAAAGTTATTAAGGTTGTCTCAGCTGAGATGTCTCTTTATATTATCTTATTGGCATCTTACATTTACATGCATATTTATAAATTTTCAGTTGGGTTCCTAACACTATTCTATTGCTACTTAAACATAATGCATGCATTCTCACATCCTTTGCATGTTATAAGCTGTTTCAAGGACATTGAGATTTTTACTGCTACGCCTACAGATCTTTATCAAGTCTCATCTTTTCTCATGCTTATATTTGCCATTGATGCTTTCCTGATTTTCTTTAACCGCAGAATGCCTACATGTTTATGGATAAATCTAAATTGCAGGTTTATACAAAACCATTCAGCTTACTTCCCTTGTCAGCTGTGGAAAAACCTGGAAATCTGTAAGTCCCTTTCACTAAGATGTTCTGCAGTTGTAAACATCTCAAATGCTTGAGAAATCTTTGTTAAAGTTGGAATCGATCATTTAAATTATATTTTGTTAAGGTCTGCTTATGCAAGGCTCAGTTAAAGATGAAGGCAGAACACATTTTTTTTCTTTTGTTCTATCTGAGAAGCTTTATTCTTGCAAATTTGTTGGAAATCCAAGTTTGACAGTGGTAGCAAATGGAGTATATAAAAACTTTCTTTAGATTAATTCCATTGCATGAGGTCCTGCATCACTTCTACAGTTCTACCCTTTATCAACTAACCTTGTCCACAATGCTGGCAAAAATATTCGGTAAACAGTATGAATCAAATTTTGACAATGTATAAATCAAGATTTTGCTTGACGAATATTACTTGATCAAACAGTTTACCAGAAGAACTGTTTTGCTCTGGAAAATCTTAGGATGTTTTTGTAGCTTGTCTTATGTACACAACTTCATACAGAAAATGCAGTCTCAGAAGATTTCTTATTGGAACTCTGTACCATATGTTTCAATTAACATGTGGGAAGCATGGAAATTGTTAATTGCTCCCTTTTGTTGACAGGGTTATGCAAGGTCTTCTCGACAGGCTTGTTCCTCTGCTTGCTGAGAAGTTACACAGCGACTACTGTGCCTGGGTTGAACAACAAATGAACAGTCAAATATAAAAGCTTTGAATGTGTTTTTTTTTTTTAACTTGGTCTATCCTGTGGGTGATTTCAGTACGATGGTGATAGTAAGCATTTGCCATTCTCAGACATGGCGATTGTTTGTAGTTGAAAAACGCAAAGTTGACTTTGCGCAATTGATGAGGGCAAATTTTTGTTTTTGTCCTCAGTTCAATTTCCTGCTGCAAAATAAGAAAGTGTATATCGTTTTGTTTTGTTTTGTTTTTGGAAAAAATGAGTTTGGGTTGGCAAGTGCCACTCTTTATTCTAAGTAGTTAAGGCAGGTTACATAAACAATGGTTACAAAGACCCAAAGGAAACATATCTGCCTCTCGCCCACCATAATGCAAGCAAAGCACCTTCCTAGAGCAAAGGAGCCAGTACAGGTAGGTCTGCGCTATCATCCTAAAAAATAGCAGCGAAATGAGCCATCCAGATTGTGTGAAGCCAAGTCTCTGCAAATTTAAGAAAGATGGACGCCAGCATAGCTCTAACATCATCGGAACTTCACCTATTGTCTAGTTTCATCATTAGGATTTTCAGTTGTACAACCTCTTCGCAATTCTCGGTACAATTGTGTACTAATTACTTTGGGGATCGTGATTTACCTTCCTCGTGATGGCCTTGGGATGGGTGCGGTGGGGGCGCTGGGGACGAGCGATTTCGCCTTTTTGTCTAATTTCATTAGTGGACTTTTGCTTATTTAACCTCATTAGGGGTGGATCCAAATAAAAATGTTGGTGAGGGTTGACAAAAGTTCTCATTTTCTTTATAAAAGAAACAAAGACAGTGAAGAGCTTCGCGAAACTTCTTCCTTTCTATTTCTCTGGACGTTGATTATGGCTCATCGGTCATGGCTAGGACTCCATCGTTTTGTGATGGCTGAGAATATTTATTCCCACCGCAATCTCTATGGCTCCTCGTTCTATGATGGATTTGGGTGAAGGCTTTAGCCCACCCCCGTCCTCGTCTAGATCCACCCATCTATAACCACTTAATATATTGATTAAATATTAAAATCATTGATCATGTTTAATTTTTTAGTTAGTATTAGATATTCAGTCTAATGGACTAACTAATCTAAAAGATGATTAATCTGATTTTATAAAAAAATTTTATCGACGATTAAGGTAAATCCAAAAATATTTGTAATGGGCAATTTAATAATTTAACATTCCAAGTATATTATTCTATTGGAGAAAAATGTCATGTAATGTATTATAGTTGGAAATTAAATCATGAATATTTGAATGACTAATTCTTCTATTTTTTTTTTAACAGGTGATTCAAAGTTGGTTCACCGTTTTTTAAAAGTCTAACTTTTTTAAATTTCTTTAGAATTTTTTAATGAGAATTTCTCATTTAATCATATTTATAATATTTAATAATATTTTGATGATGTAATTTAATATAAATCAATTCTTTTTTTAATTTTTAATATGAGATTATTCCATATTTTAGAAAGTAAATTTTTTAAAATATTTGCTTTAAAAAAATTGTCATTTTTAACTCATTAAATTTGTTAATCTCGTTTCACTTTCTTAATAAGTAATTGGTTTTATTAAAAAAATTTAATCCATTTAAGATATGACTTATCGAGTTTACAAAGACCTTACCGCATAAATTCATGCAAACCTAGTGTATTTAATTTTTTTTATTTTTTATTTTTTATTTTTTTTACTTATGATTACCCCTAGGGTATAGTCTTCCCATTTGGGTTATAGTATTAAGCACAAAAAAATTTTCAAATCAAAAAAAAATAATTAAGGTTTATACGGAGTTTACACTGTAAGATCTTTAGCATAGCAAAACTCATATATATATATATATATATATATATATATATATATATATATATATATATATATATATTACATTTTATAGAAGTTATAAAATTAATTAAAAAAATATAACTAGTAAGATATATATGCCCATCACTAAAATATGACAATATTAATGTTGGATAAAAAAAATCATTGGTATCAAATTTAAAACCGGGTTATAGTAAAAGTAAAGTAATTTTAAAACATTCCCTTGCGTAAGAACTTTCCCAATCAGGATGAGATGGAGACAGCTGAAGATGAACTTGCGGAAGTTAAGAAGGTGGAAGACCCCACACCTTCTCCTCTACAAGTGGTGTGTTCCCTTACATGAGAAGCTTCCCAATCGGAGTGAGATGGAGATGACGGGAGATTAATATGGAGATGACTGGAGATCACTTCGGTGGATGAAGGTACCGTCTCTCCCAATCAAGAAAGGGTTGTGTAGGGCGGATGTGTTGGGGAGTCCGACGCGGAGGCGTGCTTAAAATATATTTCGTAAACATATACAACAAAAATAAAAACATAATAAATTCTTAATTTATTACAACACATACATCCACGTATACAAAATACAATACATGTAGACATGATCGTAATATAAAATTTTACGGAATTAAATTTACGCTGGATATACCTGATGGTTGGTTCGAAGTGGAAAGAGCATCGACCAAGTAACACTGGGAAAGCATCACCTCTATTTGTATTCATGTTGAGTAATCATCGAGATGACTCCACAAAGCCACGAGTCATTCTTCTGCGATTGGAACTAGCCAAGCATGGAGACGAAGCGATCAAGAAAACTCCCACTCGATCTTGTGCCTGATAGCTCAAAGCAGACCAGCGGCACAAAGGAGGTTCAACCAAGATGGTGATCGGTGGCCAATGGCTGCTCCCGATGAGGTGGTGTGGCCAGAGGGTCGGCCCAAGGCGGCAATAACAAGGAGAGGTGCCTCCTTGTTGTGGGGCGGCGGCCAAGTGGGAGGGAGAGGGAGAGAAGAGTTTTTTTTTCTCTAAGATCAATAATGAATTTGCACACCTCTTCTCCTTATAGAAAGATATTTATACACCTCTACATAACTTGGGGAGCAAGTCATCTCCAAAACCCAATAAGTAAAGTAAACCTAATCCATTATCATTAAGATTAAGTTTGGTTCAAAATCAAACCACTAGGGTTCATAATTAAACTAAATCCTTTTGGTTTATTATTAAAACGCCTTGGTTTATAAATAAACCAAACCCATTTGGGTTTATTATTAAACCATAATTATTATTAAACCATAATGAATCTACCTCTCCTACAATAGGTGTGACCCATCCACGCTTCTGTTTCAACAAATATCTTTCCATATGCTCGTTCTCTGGACCGAGATGAGTCAGAGAGGGCTCGGTAGCTCGTTCTCTGGAACGGGATGAGTCGGAGAGGGCTCGATAGCTCGTTCTCCTGACTGTGATCAGAGAGGGTTCGGTAGCTCGTTCTATGGACCGAGATGAGTCGGAGAGGGCTTGGTAGCTCGTTCTCCGAACTTAGGTCAGAAAGGGCTCGGTAGCTCGTTCTCTGGACCGAGATGAGTCGGAGAGGGCTCAATAGCTCGTTCTCCAGACTTATGTCAGAGAGGGCTCAGTAGCAAGTTCTCTAGACCGGGATGAGTCGGAGAGGGCTCGGTAGCTCGTTCTCTGGACTTAGGTCAGAGAGGGCTCGGTAGCTCGTTCTCTGGACCGGGTTGAGTCGGAGAGAGCTCGGTAGCTTGTTCTCCGGACTTAGGTCAGGGAGGGCTCGGTAGCTCATTCTCTGGACCGGGTTAGGTTGGAGAGAGCTCGGTAGCTTGTTCTCCAGACCAAACTGAGTCAGAAAAGGCAAGGGAGCCTGTTTTCTGGACTTAAGGTCTAACTTGAGTTAGTCATGGTCAAGATTGGGCCATGAATTAATCAAGTGAGTTGGTTGGATCGGTCTGAAGTCCGATCAAGGAGTTGGCACGAACTCTCTCGATAGTAGATCGGTCACAGGACCGATCCAGGATGTCTGATCGGTCTGTTGACCGATCCAGAAAGCTTCTGAGGAAACAGAAGGTTTTCTGAACGGTCTGGTGACCGATCAGAAAACATTCTGTGTGGTCACAGAAGGTTAGCTGATCGGTCAGTGCGACCGATCAGCATAGACTGGACCGATCAGGCAGGAGCCTAATCGGTCAGACTATGGCCTGATCGGTCTGGTTGACCGATCAGGCCCTTCACTGATCGGTCACTTTGACCGATCAGTGCCTTGACTGGAAATCACCTGGAAATCACAGTGAGTTTAGGGATCGGTCTGGTGACCGATCCCCTGGTCTCTGATCAGTCAGTGAGACCGATTAGAACTTCACTGGATCGATCAGAATAGAGTCTGATTGGTCAGGAGGGTGTCTGATCGGTGAAGGTGACCGATCAACCCCTCAGAACTTTAATTCAAATTGTTGTCAGATTTCTGATTTGCTTCTGATTTGTTTCGCTAATGAGTCTGTGAGTGTGCAGATGACACAGGGCTTTGAAAGTCAAATGAAGGAGCAAGAAGAAGGGTCCAGGGTGACTTTCGTTGTCGCTATTTTGTTTAATATATGCTTGCAAGTTTCAACGACACCTGACGACATGAAGCTTCAGCTGAGGAGGTAGGCTGAGAGCTCAGATGGGGTCAATGGGTGACGACTGACCTGAAGCTTCAGCTGAAGAGTTGAAAGCTCAGAAGAGGTAAGTGGGTGACGCCTGTATGTGTGCAGAAGGAAGACTTAAGAAGATGTTGGCGAAGCAACTAACAGAGTGAACTAACTGTAAAGTGTGGTTGTTGAGTTGTTGTTGGTGTTCTCTGCGCAGTCTTCTTGATCTTTCGGGTTCTACTGGTGCTTGTGCTTGCATCTGTTCTGTAAGCTTCTTCTCAAGTCTCTTGTGCTTCATCTGATATATTGTTGAGACGTTTGTGGAGAGGTTACTCCACCGAGAAGGAGAAGTTCTTAGCCGGTTTCATTCCGAGGTCTGATTTGCCGAAGATCAAGGGATCGCCCACCTCACGGGCACGCCAAGGAGTAGGGACAAGTTATCCCCGAACCTTGTAAATCTTGTCATTCTCTGTTATCTTTGTGTTTTTGTTGTATTCTATTTTCCGCTGTTAACTCGATTGTAGAAAAGAAGCAAAGTTTTTAGTGGGTGGCTATTCACACCCCCTCTCTAGCCATCCCAGATCCCAACACCTGCTACCACGCTCCGAAACCACTACCCGTGAGCGGTTGAGCGGAACAGTACAGAGAAAATGCAAACACCCAACGGTGTCCACTAACCCATGAGTGGTTGTGTGTGCATATCATGTGCTGGAAGACGATAGGCTCAACTACAAGGGAGTTGCTGATCGTCGGCATGCAACAGTGTAGGTATGGTGCATGACTCTAATACATGCAACCCCTACCAGGTCATCGACGCATAACTCAACCTAACATACACAGGTCATAAACATGTATCATAACCTAACCATCATATATCTAGACACACGTGCAAGTATGACTAGAATCAATTAATACAACCATACAGTGGTATGCTATTCTATATCAACATACTCATGCTCATACCAATGTTATACAGAATTAGATAACAAATAAACGAGACTGTATAGAAGGGAAATCTAGATCATATCCAAGGTCAAATATAAGTACCAAGAAAGATAATAAAATTATAGCAGATAAAGGTAAATATCAGCCTACTGTATAAATAACAAATAGCCATGCATAAAAGGTAAAGTGGATATATAGAATACAAGCAAGAAATATCCGCCTCCAATAATAGAAGTCTGTATCAAAGCAAAAAAGAACCATCCGCCAATAATCAAATCAAGCCCATGTATCAAGGACATATTTAATTAGCTATTACACAGATATAATAACTAGCTAATAAATCCCTAAATCATATTTAGAGTTAACCCAATTGCCCCTTTTATTTAATAACGTCTAATTAAATGAAAAGATTCCTAATTACCCCACGTAATTAAATTTTAGGTTTATTTTAAATCTCACTTCATCAAGATTAATTTACTAAATTACATCTCAGATTACACCTAACTTTAACCCAACCTAATGTTCATCCCAAGTCGTGATCAACTTCTAGGATCCAGAGTAGCACACGGCAAACACGACAAAATCCAAACACTAAAATAGAACCCTAGAGCTAGGTTATTGAGCAATCTAGAACAATCAGATTCTATAATTGGGTCACATGGCAGTGGAAGAAACAAGGAACTAAACAATCGAAGAGTCCCACAACTGGTATCCCAACCAAACCAATCAATCCATTGCAGCTCACAGATTTAGTTTTATTCCATCAAACACCTCACTTAACTCATCCTATTATGCCATTAGAACCCAACCTCCACGGATCTCCCACGGCACCAACCCTCAAAACAAAAAGAGTAGCTCACCTATATCAATCTACAAAACTACAGACCTAATCTTCAGCAATCAAACCCAATTCCCCATTCCTCAACTCACGGCAGAAAGCTGAAGGAGTTATCTACACCTACCTCAGGTTTGAAGCTTGAACAGAAACTCATAGTGTCCATATCTAGTGCGAAAAGCTATCTTCTGAATGTCTAAGTATCTGACACTCAGCTGATGATATCCGGACTGTAGATCAATCTTAGAATACACTGAGGTGTCTCTGAGCTGATCAAACAAATCCTCTATCCATGACAAAGGGTACTTGTTCTTGATGGTTACTGCATTCAACTGTCTGTAGTTGATGCATAACCTCAACAAACCGTCCTTCTTCTTGACGAACAGAACTGGTGAACCCCAAGGAGATATGCTCGGTCTGATGAACCCTCTGTCTAATAACTCCTGGAGTTGGACCTTCAGCTCGTTCAAATCTTTCGATGTCATACGATAAGAAGCCTTAGATGCCGACGCAATTTATACAGTGAACTCTATCTGTCTCCTGGGAGGAAGACCTGGTAGCTCCTCTAGAAAGACATCTGGAAACTCCTGAACCACTGGAATGTCCGTAAGTGAGGTGCTACTGCTGTTGCCCACGCTAATCATCGATAATAAGAAACCCTGGTAGCCCTGTGATAGCAATCTCTATGCCTGGAGTGCAGAAATAACAGATATAATCATGATCGAGCATATATGTAGCTCAGAAGGAATTCACTCAGAAGGGCATTGATTATAAGGAAACTTTTTCACCAATTTCGACGAAAGACTCTCTTAGGATAATCATGACACTTGTAGCTCATTATAACCTAGAGCTACACTAAATGGACGTAAAGACTACGTTTCTCAATGGAAACATTGATGAAACTATATACATGGTGCAATTGGAGAACTTTGAATCGGGATATTCAAATCACCTAGTATGTAAACTTTGGAAGTCCATTTATGGTTTAAAGTAGGCATCTCGTCAATGGTACCAGAAATTTGATCAAGTGATTTCTTCATATGGTTACAAGGAGAATCCAACTAATCAATATTTATATATCAAATTTAGTGAGAGTAAGTTTATTATACTTGTTCTATATGTGGATGATATATTATTGGCAAGTAATGATAAGGGTCTACTACTAGAAACCAAGTCATTTTTATCCGGTGGTGATGCATCCTTTGTCTTAGGCATACAGATTATTCGTGATCGTTTAAGGTACACATTTGGACTATCACAAAAGACCTATATAGAAAAGGTTCTCATTCGGTATAGTATACAAAATTGTACTCCTGACAATATCCCTGTGTCAAAGGGTGATAGACTTAGCTTGCAACAATGTCCATAAAATGAACTAGAGATTAATGAAATGCAGCAATTCTCCTATGCATCGACATTAGGGAGTTTGATGTATGCTCAAGTATGTACGCATCAAGATCTTGCATACATTATGGGAATCTTGGGAAGATATTTGAGTAAGCCTGGACTAGAGAAGTATTTGTAAAGAATGAAGGATTATATAGTCACATATCGGAGACCAAGTCATCTGGAGATCATTGAATATTCATACTCGAATTTTATTAGATGTTTAGATAACAAGAGGCCCACCTCAAGTTATGTCTTCATGATGGTGGGAGGATCTATATCATGGAAAAGTGTCAAACAGACGTTAATAGTCACTTTCACTATAGAGGCAGAGTTTATAGTATGCTATGAAGCTTCCAACCATAGGATATGTATATAGAACCTTATCACAAGGTTACAGATCATTGGGGGCATTGACAAACTATTGAGAATCAACGATGAGAATAAAGCTACAGAATTATATTTCAAGAATAACCGCAGTTCGTTAAAGTCTAAACATATCGACATAAAGTTTCTAGTGGTTAAAGAAAGAGTTCAGAATAGTCAAATTATAATAGAGCATATAAGGATAGGTTCCATATTAGCCAATCTGCTCACTAAGGGTTTGTCACCCAAGGTGTTTCATCAACATATGCTGAGTATGGGGGTTGTTCCTTTTGATGAAGTACCCATTATGTAGGTTTCTGTATTTTGCGTGATGCTCTATATTAATGAACATGTGTATTTTTGATTTATTGTAATACTAAAATTTTATATGTGTATATGGTTTTGACTCTATAAACATGTGAATATCATGATTTATTATTGTAGTTATTCATATGGTTTAGTAAATATAATGTGAGACTTTATTTACTGATGTACATGTTTTATATTGAATTTTTATTATATTTTGATTCACCTTTCGGCCTACTTTTCATGCATGTATTTCACGGTATTCTATCTTTATATTTCATTTTGATATAATTCTATTTCGGAATAATACTCATGTATTTTTGTGATATGGCAAGAAATGAAGTGAAAATGAAAATTGAAGATCAAGTTTAGAGGCTCTATCCTCTACCATGGGTGCCCATGCCAACCGGCATGAGCCGTGCCCCATTCAACAGTCTAGACCAGAGGGCCCGTGCCAGTTAGCACAGGCTATGTTTAAGCCACCAAACTGGCAACGAGCATCCATGCCCCACAAGCACAACCCGTGGTCGTCCTCATTCTGCCCACGGGCATCAATATGTGCCTCATTTTGTTTATTGAAAGTACAATAAACAAAACAATAATACTGATGACTTTGAGTGGGATCTCGGGTGTTGTCATCGGAGCAGTATTTAAGCGTCATAGAGAACTTTTCGGAGAGCATGTAAGCATGAAAATCATAGAGAGTGATGTTCTCAAGGTGTTGGTTGACCCCTCTTTTTATAGCCTTGCTCGAGCACCTGGACTAGTCTCAGACACCCCATCAAGCTGATGCGACGTGACCTCAGTGAAGCTCTATCTGCCAAAAGTTATCCTCATCCAGGCACCTAGAGCACAATCAAGCGCGTTGGAGTTGACTTGTACCGGCCAATGGAAGCATGCCAACTTAAAAGGTTCACGGTTGAGTTTGGGCCTATCCAGGCACCTGGACCCACTCTGGGTGCTTGGAATGCCTTAACTCCAGCTTTGATTTCCTACAACACAGAGTTAGCACAATAGACATAATGTGAATATAAAACATTTTAGACAGTCTCGAGACTATCTGATTCTAACTTTAGATTTCATTGAAACCCTATATAGAACCGACGTCTATTGTTCCCTTAACAGGGAACGCGTCTTCTTCATCTATTCTTCTCAAGAGAGTTTACCTATTTGCCAAACATCTAATCCTCTGGACTTATTTGAACTTTTGCTCAGTATCTGATCTTGACCCTCGGGACTTTTCGCTAGATGTGCGATCCTCGATCCACCTAGACTCCCGCCTAGTGTTTAAGACCCCCCAAGACTTCTGCTTGATGTCCTCGATCTGTCAAGTCTTCTACCAAGTCCTCTTGATCAGGACTTCATTGTCCACTCCCCTTGACTAGAACTTCTTGCCCAATCACTTGATTAGGACTTCTTTATGTAGACTTAACTAGGACTTTTCTGCATACTTAGTTCAACTCGTTAGATCACAATAACCCTTAACTTTGAACCTTTACTAATATCAAAACATAAGTTTGATTAGCAGTGCTTCCAACACCAACTGTATAATATATATATATATATATATATATATATATATATATATATATATAAGGATTAAAACAATCTAAAATTTGACCTAATGAAATTGTTTTAGGAAAAAAATAATAGTAAAATTTAAATAGGAAAGAGACTATTAAAAAATAGTCAACAATAAGTCAACAAATAAAAATAAAAGAATATATATGATTTATAGAAATTTTCATAATTTAAAATTAATTTTTGAGTATTTATATGGGATAAATTAGTTAGGGTTTATAAAGCTTGTTTGAATTACCCTATTTAAATGAAGTGTTAATTGAACATAAACTTTGATTTTAAATTATCAAACCCTAAGTTTTCTTTAATCATCACTGCCTTCTCACGCGGCTCGATCCACCACTGTACTCGCCCACATGGCCTCCATCGCAGCCGACGCGCTTCCTCGACAACCACCTTCCTTCCCTTCCCTGTCACAGGCCAGTGGCCTGTTCACACAGTGACACTCACCATCATTGTTACCACGCAAGCCTCTGTCGCACTCCACCGTAATTGAGACCTTGTCGTCGTCGTTGCTCGCCAGACATCATCCCAGATCCTCTATCCCATGATCTCTCTCTGTCTCGCCTGTCCTAGTCACTAAACAACAAAAAACATGTACGAAAGGCATGAGTTTGACGCCTTCCAAAACAAAAAGTCTCTGCGATTAAAAAAGCAACCCATCGCGTGATCTAAATCCGCCCTTCTCCCCTCTCTGAACTGCCCTAGCTCCCTCCCCTCTCCTATCAGCGTCGTCTCCTGCTACCCTATTCTTACCTATCGATGTCGTCTCCTGCCGGCGTTGTCTCCTGCTGCCCAGCTCCTTTCGGTGATGCGTGCCCTATTCTTACCTATTGGCATAATCTCCTGTCGACGTCGTCTCCTGTTGCCTAGCCCCAGTTCTTACCTATCGACGTTGTCTCCTGCTGCCCAGCCCCAACCCTAGCTCCAACGGCTAAACACTGCAGCCACTCTTGACAAGCTCCCAGTGCAAGGTGAGTCCCTTTATCGTGAGGTTTTGCTGCCTCGTTGAGGAGTTGGAGTCGATTTTTTTATTTGGATCGTCCCTTTGCCATGAGTGCTTTTCGTCTATTGTGATGATTGCAATTCTTGAGAAGTTGTCGGCTGTGTAGAATCTTCTGTGTGCAATATTGATTTAGAGGTTTGATTTCTATTTTGTCAATGTAGTAGGATCTATTTGATATTGATTTGTGAATGTAGTAAGATCTGTGAGTGCTTTTCGTCTATTGTGATTATTGAAATTTTGTCAATGTAAGATCTATGAGTGCAATTCTTGAGAAGTTGCCGATAGTCTAATCTTCTGTGTGCAATATTGATTTAGAGGTTTGATTTCTATTTTGTCAATGTACTAAGATCTGTTTGATATTGATTTAGAGGTAGTCGAACTTTTTGATATTGATTTAGAGGTAGGATCTATTTAATATTGATTTAGAGGTTTGAATGTAGTAGGATCTGTTTTGGAATGGATTTAGCAGTCCTATTGGTTTTTAGGTTTTTATCTTACCGTGAGCACCCATGTTACGATTACTGTTTGTTATTTCTTTCAATTGAATCCACATTTAATGGTTGTATTTTTTTTAGGATTAAAGCAATTATCATTGAGGGTGAATCTACGAGTTATCGTCGGTTGAATTTTCAAGCAAATGAAGAGTATTTTGAAGCAAACGAAGGAGAAGACCGTAGGGATGATGATGGTAATAAGAATCATATTGGGACTATATTGAACTTTATATACCTTGAATTTTGCATAGTTTGATTGCTTTACAAGAGTTGAACAATGAAAATAATACAGAGTTTTCTCAGCCATTTATCACAGAAGAATTGATGCAAAAAATGGGTATGAAATTTCTAACAGAAGATGAAGCATATGACTTTTATTTGAAATATGATAAATAAGTTGGATTTGGCATAAGAAGGACTAAAAGTCATAATGATAAATCGGGTAAATTAATTGACAGAATGTTTTGTTGTAGTGCACAAGGTAAAAGGGGAAAGGACAAATGAGATATTTATGTGAAACAAAGTCGTCCTGAAACAAGGTTTGGTTCTAAGGCTAAATTGAAGATTAGTTGTCGAACAAATGGCAAGTTTAGTCTGGTGCAATTTGTTAAAGAGCATAATCATTATCTTTCAAGTCCAAACAAAACACATCTCCACAGATGTCATAGGAATATATCTTCTTCTGTAGTGATACAAATTAAGATGGCAAGTGATGTGGGAATCCCCCCAAAAGCATCTCATGATCTTATAATGAGACAAGTAGGTGGCAGGGAGAATTTAGGTTTTATTCTTGAAGATTATAAAAATTACTTGTGATTCAAAAGAACAAGAAATATGAGAGTTGGGGATATAGGAAGTGTACTGGAATATTTACAAAAAATGCAGTTCGATGATCTTAATTTTTTTAATGCTATTCAAGTTGATGAAGATGATTTGATCACTAATATTTTTTGGTCTGATGCTAAGATGAGAGCTGATTATGGCAATTTTGGACATGTTGTTTGCTTTGACACAACCTACAGGAAGAACAATGAAGGTCGTCCAATTGAGTTGTTTGTAGGTGTTAATCATCATAAACAATCCATAATTTTTGGTGCAGCTTTATTATATGATAAAACTACTTTGACATTTGAGTGGTTGTTTGATACATTTACCAGAGCTATGTCTGAGAAAAAACCAACAACTATTGTTACAGATCAAGATGCAGCAATGGCAAGGGCTTTAGCTTTCAGAAGACCCGAAACACATCATTGTTTGTGTATTTGACACATTTATCAAAATGCTGCAATATATTTGAGTGGAGTTTTTTCTCAATTCAAAGAGTTTGCTAAAGCTTTTGCCTCGTGCATATATGATTTTGATGAAGAGGAAGATTTTATTTCAGCTTGGAACATGATGTTGACTAAGTATGCACTTGAAGATAATAATTGGTTGAGACGTTTGTTTCGCATAAAGAAAAAATGGGCTTTAGTATATGGACGACAAATGTTTCGTGCAAATATGACTACGACTCAAAGAAGTGAGAGCATGAATAGTATTGTGAAAATGTACGTCACTTATCAGCATAAGTTTTTAGACTTTTCCCATCACTTTCAAAGATTTCTTGATGATTGATAATTACCATTTTGTTGATAAATTTAGGCTCTCAAATCCATGTTTTAATCCACTTTTATATGCTTAAGTTTGCATTTGTATTAGGTTTCATGCATTTCCTCTATTTGAGCTTTTGATTCAAATCTTTATATATTTGAGATATTTTGGCATTAAAATTTGAATATCATTTTGTAGGCTTCAATTGACCATGGACTTAGATCAGATTGGATCGAACTTGAGCCAGAATTGGATCCGGATCAAGGTGATCAAGCATCGGATTAATATGGGTCGTCCATTCAAGAGAACGGTTAGATCTGAACCATCCGGCAACTTCTGATCAATCCAAGCTCAACTTAGACCTAATCAAGTCAATGGATCAAGATCTGAAGTTTGGAGCCTAATCAGAGCTAATCCAGTCGTTGGATCAAGCTCGAGAGAGCCTAAACCGTCCATTCAAATATCAGGGTAATCTGAGCCAACCGATCTAGATCTGAACGATCCAAGTCAAAGAGGAGTAGATCAGAGCCACAGATCAAGATCTGGGAAGTTTGGTTCAGATCGGACTTGATCTGGCCGTTGGATGAAGCCAGAACAATCTCAATCGTCCGAATTTAAATGGGATAAGTTAAAAGCAGAATTCCCTCTTCTTCTCTGGGAGGTCGCGTAGCTTCAGATCGCAGAGCAGAGTAGCCAGATCTAGTTTTCTTCCTTGTTCTTCATTTCTTTACCGTTTTGCTTGAAGTTTTCTTCCTTAGATCGCGCAGCCAACATCGATTCACTTCTTCTCAAGATTTCAGATCATCTAGGTAATTTCCTTGTTCAATTCGCTAACATGAATCGCGCAGCTGAAGGAGCAAAGGGGAGGGTTTCGCCTGAGCTCATCACCGATTCCTTCCAATTGATCGTGGGGTTTCCACCTACCGAAGTTGAAGGAGTGTTAGGAGGGGTTCTCCGACGCAGTTCTGGAAGTTTTGGCTCGATCGCAAATCCGCGCGTCAAGAGGAGTTCGGCGTTCAGCTACTGTTCGATCGAGTTGATCGGACAGAAAGGACTCTGATCGGTCCCGTGACTGATCAGAGGAAGACTTGATCGGTCAGGTTGACCGATCAGGGAGAGCAGAACAGCAAGATCGACAGCAAGCTGAGCAGGGGAGTTTTCTTCAATAGTTTTTGAGCTAGGGGGTTCATAGCTCATCATTCACGTGACGGCAAAGGGAAATTTTGAGTAGAACATGATTTGATGTTTAATTAGGATTATTTTTTATTTCAAACATGCATTTCTTTAAGTTGTTCTAGTTGTTACCATTACATTTCAAGCCAAGTGCTTGAGGCATGCTTGTTTTCATTTTCTTTGTCTTGCAATTAGTTTCTTTGTAATTTATTTCCTGCAATTACTTCTCTGCAATTAGTTCTTAAGATTCAATTCAAGAGTTTGAATTTAATTGCTTAGTGCCTTTCAATAGGTTAAGAATAGTCCTTGCAATTTCTTAATCCGTTTCATGCTTTAGCTAGGTTTGTTCTATCTCATATTGTCATTTCCTCTTATCGCAAAAACCCCCATTTTATTAGAAAACCCAAACATCAAATGACAAATAAACTTGGAAGCTTGAATTAAACATTCATTTAACTAGTTCTTGGAAAAATACGACCTGAAACCCCTATTCTACATTTCTATTTTGCTAGCAAGGGTTTTCAGCTTTATAAATATTTAAATTTGAGACCCACATTCGTGACATCTATTTTGGGTCCATCAATGATCGTCGATATGAAGAATTAAAAGTTGATTTTAGTTCAAATTCAAGTGTTCCGTGCTTATTATATCCAATTGAAATATTAAAGCATGCGAGTTATACTTATACTCTCAAGGCATACAAGTGTTTTGAACAAGAGTGGTACAAATCTCATGATTCTGTTGTAGAAATTTTTGAGGATGTTGGATCACATACTACATATAAAGTTAATTCTCACAAAAAGCGTTACTATCATCTAGTTACACTTGATTCATCCTGTGAAAAAATTGTGTGTAGTTGTAGCTGTAGAAAATATGAATTTGCTGGGATTTTGTGTTCACATATTTTGAAAATATTTACGATGAAAAATATCATGAAGATCCCAAGTGAGTATATTTTGAAAAGGTGGACATGAAAAACAAAAGGTGAATACTTTGGAGTTAATGAAACAATTGTGAACAAAGATAGTTTGGATCCAAAAATACTTCACAATATGCGATATAAAGATTTGTGTGGGTTATCTATTCAATTGGTTACCAAGGCAACAGAGAGGGAAGACACTTACAAGTATGTTAAAGATGGTTTGTTAAGTATGTTTAAGATGGTGGATGAGAGATTACAAGTTAATGATCTGAACTGCCAAAACTCAATGGTAATCCAAGAAGCTGGTCAGTTGGTTCAATGTCTAGATGGTACAACAAGACATTTGAATGAAACAGAGTATGTTGGAGTCAAAGGAATTAAACCGAAGAAGAAAACAGTTTCAGGCAAAAGGCTAAAACGTGGCTTAGAATAGACTTCAAGAAAAAAGAAAGCAGCGACAAAAACAGACCAAACTTCAACAATTGCTCAGGTTTCATCCTTACTAATATTTGAATTTATTGTTTATTATTACATTTGAAAAGCAAATAGAATTAAATCATTCTATTTTTTAAACAAGATAAAGAAGAGCATTATGAAAGTAGATCTAGCATGCCCAATGTAGAATGTCAACAGATGATCAATTAAGTTAAGGACTATTTTCCACCACTTTTGTCAACACAACTATCTCAAGTTCACCCATGTTTTAACATTTCAAAACTAAATATTTATTAATAAATTCAAGCATTAGATTAACTTTGATATTGATTATTGTCAGGCAACTTCCTCAGCTTTGAACTTTCAGGCAACTGTCTCAACTTCGAATAGCAGATTAAGCAAAGAACAAGTAAAATGAATATGATGATTACTTGCATTAGATTAGTCCTCATTGTATTATTCAGCGTTGCACCATGATTTATCATAAATGTAATTAATATATTCCACAATATATATAATTCTTTAGCATCAAAATCCAGTAATGTTCATTTTGAGGGGTTACAAACTGTTTTAGCGTTGCAACCCGTCTCTTTAACGACATATTTTATTATTGATGATGGGCATCTGCCCAACTGTCTTAGCTAGCTTTATCTTGCTTTTTCTACAAATGGATGAACTTGTAAGACATGGTTTTGCTCAATTGAAGCTCTCCTTTCATCTGAAACATGAGAAATATTCAAAGTCAGTGTCTATGCAAGCCATTGCAAACTGATTAAGCCTATGTATGTCATTGCAAACTGATTAAGCCAAAATTCATGTACCTTGAAACCTACTCTGAAGATCTGCTGTTTCACTGTTTTTATTCTGGGAAATGGCATATCTTCTAAACTAGCTATCAAATTGTAAACCAAATCATATATAATTCTTTAGCATCAAAATCCAGTAATGTTCGTTTTGAGAGGTTACAAACTATTTTAGCGTTGCAAATTGTCTCTCTTTAATGGCATGTTTTATTATTGATGATGGGCATCTGCCCAATTGTCTTAGTTAGCTTTATCTTGCTTTTTCTACAAATAAATGAACTTAAGCAGACACATGTAATAGCTTTTGATTATTATCATGCAACTTTGTCATCTTTGAACATTCAGACAACTATTTTAGCTTCGGACAACAGATTAAGCAAAGAACAAGTAAGATGAATTTAATGATCACTGGTATTAGATTTTAATGAGGCCCTTTGTATTTTTCCTCATTGCATGATTATAACTCTTTGCTTCTTATACTAAATTTTTTTTCTACCTTTTGTAGCAAAGATATCAACCTGTTGGATACCGCCTGCTGGATACCACCTGTTGGTTACTACTGCTAGATTTTTTTCTTCCATCAGGATATCCACATGTTGGATACCCACCGTCAGGATATCCCCTAGTTGGATATCTCCCTTCCGAATATCCACCGGCTAGGAATCTTGGTCCATCACTCCACACCACGGTGAGTCTCATTCTTTATGCCCAACATTCACATATCAAGTTTATAGGTGACATGGTGTTTACATGTGGGCATATTCTGGATACAGGAGGACTTGGTTCCAACCACATGGGGGCATGGCTGGCCGATGGAGCAGTAGCAACTGCTGCCTATGGTGTGCACCAGTTGTCGCATGGATTGTATACCCACGGATTCGGCCATGGAAAGTGTTGGGACCTTGGCGTTTAGCTAGAGGGAGGGGTGAATAGCTTCTTTTCGATTTTGCCTACAAGAATGTTAGCTAAAACATAAGACAAAAACAATAATCAATAAAAAACAATGCTAACTCCCTGATTTACTTGGTATCCACCTCCAAGAGGTGACTAATCCAAGGATCCACACCACGCACACAAGCTTCACTATGAACTTCTCCTTAAGGTGGAGAAACCTTCACAAGGTGCTCTCTTCCTCTTTTACAAAATAGAAATTAGAGTGTGAGGAAGAGAATGAGACTTTGAGCACTTAGAATAGGATCTTACACTTAAGAACCGCGCCCCTATTCTGCTCCAAAGCCTCTCATTAAATTGAGGAGAGAGTTGTTTCTTAAACAGCCCAACCCCCAACAACAGTCGACTGCCCCAAGGGGTAGTCGACTGATGCCCAGCCAGTGGCTAGCCAACGGCTATATTTTCGAACAGATCAGTCGACTGGTACCAGTCGACTGATCTTTCTGTGAGTTTCAGTTTTGCACTAGCAGTCGACTGACCCTTCCCGTAGTCGACTGACCAGCTTACATTTTCACTCAAACTCACTCCAAAGTCTATCCTTCGCGTATACCTTGAAGTCCACTCCCTTGGCTCGCCCCTTGAAGTTCTCTTCCCTTGGCTTTCGTCCCTCGGATGCGCACACAAGCCCATGGCTTGCCTCCATGTCATCTTTCGCATATGCCCTTGAAGTCTACTTCCCCGACTTTCCCTCGGAGTCCTCTTCCTTTGGCTCTCGCCCCTCAGATACGTACATCATGTGTGATTCGCCAAGTCTTGCATGACTCAAACACACATATCAAATCAACATGACAACCTAACTTAATTATATTGACACACACATCAAAACTCATGATCCACTCGATCACACTTGGGTCGATTGCACCAACAATCTCTCCCTTTTTGATGTGTGGCAATATGTTTAAGTTATGTACAATAATAACAATTGAAAATTAAAGACATAGTAAATTAAGAAGCATAAACATGCATCCTCCCCCTTAACCTATATCCTCCACATAATTTTCAATTTTCCACAAGTTAAGTTACAAAACTAACTTAAACCTCCCAATTCTCCCCCTTTGACACCATCAAAAGGATTGCTTCAAGCAATATTAACCATTGGTAACAAATATGAAAACCTTTCTTTTTCTAAAAACCCCCAGAAACCAGAAACCAGAAGGACCAATCGACTGAGACAGTTATCAGTCGACTGGTGCCTTTGTATTGTCAATTTACAGAAAGTTTAGTCGACTGCCCCCAGGGGGCAGTCGACTAATACATTTCAGTCTGAACATTGCAGCTTTTGAGCCGAAATTCAGAAATGCATTATAAATTCCACACAATTCGAAAAATCATGAAACTTTGCAAACATGTTTCTTATGATGTATTCTAACAGAGAAAAATAAATTTCCATGGAAAATCTAAACATGTTTGACTTTTTGACCAAAACTCAAATTCTTTGAAAACATCCAACTTTATACCAAACTTTCATCTTAGTTTTGAAATTATGTGTTTCACAAACTTATGTCATAACAAATAAAACCCAGAAATGTTTTTAAATTATTTGAAATGTTCAACTATGATCCATGGGTAAGATGTCCATTAATTAAACATTTATTTTTCCCATAGTTGGTCTATTTTCAATAATGTGATACTTCCAACAACCCAACAATATGCCATAAGCATAAGTGAGTTATTTAAATCATCCTAACAACTCATGCACTATCTTATTATTGCATTACCCCAAGGCCAAATTTACACTTTTACAAAACACATACCAAGTCCTCTTCTTAGAGATGTGAATTCCGCTTCGGGTAGAGGCTTGGTAAATATGTTGGCAAGGTTGATCTTTGATTCAACATAATGTAATTCAATGTCACCCCTTGCCACATGATCCCTAATAAAGTGATGCTGCCCCCGGGGCTATGGTGCAGCGGTAAGGTCACTAGTCGTTAACCTAGGCATCCGCGGTTCGATTCCCAGCTACGACGCATTTTGCAAGAATTTTTCCTCCAAATGGGGCGCGAACCCTGGGACTCTGAGCTTCTAGACTGGCCACCGCGAGCGCTTCCCGATTTACCCTGGTGACCGATGGGAAACTTCCGTGGGGCCGGGCCGATCACCCTAGGTTCAATTTGTCTGCTGCCTGGTTTATCATTTTTTTTCCTAATGAAGTGATGTTTCACTTCAATGTGTTTTGTCCTAGAGTGATGTACCGGATTTTCAGTCAAATTAATAGTACTCACATTATCACATAAGACTTTGACCTTGGAGTAATGAAGCTCATAATCCTCTAGGTATGCATGATCCAAAGTAATTGAGCTACACAACCACCCATTGCCACATATTCGGCCTCGGTTGTTGACAAGGCAACACATGGTTGTTTTCTACTACTCCAACTAACTATGGATGACCCAAGAAATTGACACCCACCACTGGTACTCTTTCTATCCAATTTTCAACCTGCATATTGGAGTCGGTGTACCCAAATATATCAATATTTGGAGTTCTAGGGTACCAAAGACCGACATTAAGAGTTCTCTTAATATACCTTAAAATCCTTTTTACTACTACTAAGTGAGACTCTTTGGCACAAGATTGATACCTTGCACACATGCCTACCACAAATAGTATATCCGGTCTACTAGCAGTGAGATACAACAAACTACCAATCATACTCCTATATTGTTTTGGATCAACTACCTTTCCCTCATGATCACTATCCATCTTGACATTTGTTCCAATGGGGGTAGATGCTACTTTAGCATTTTCCAATCCAAATTTCTTGATAATTTCCCTAGCATACTTTGTTTGATAGACATGAGTTCCTTCATTTGTTTGCTTGACTTGCAATTCTAAAAAGAAAGTCAACTCCCCAACAAGACTCATTTCAAACTCATTTTCCATGTGCTTGATAAATTCATGAAGGAACTCATTATTTGTTGACCCAAAAATGATGTCATCAACATAAACTTGGGCTACAAAAATGTCCTTATCCTTAGACTTAAGAAATAAAGTTGGATCAATTGTTCCCCTTCTAAACCCCTTGGAAACTAAGAAAGATGAAAGTCTTTCATACCAAGCTCGAGGAACTTGTTTTAACCCATATAAGGCTTTCCTCAATTTATAAACATTATTAGGGTAGTCTATGTTTTCAAAATCAGGTGGTTGTTCTACATACACTTCCTCCTTAATAAACTCATTAAGAAATGCTGATTTCATATCCATTTGATGAAGTTTAAAACTCATGTGGGCGACATATCCTAACAAAATCCGGGTGGACTCCAATTTAGCTACGGGAGCATAAGTTTCATCATAGTCAAGTCCCTCAACATGGTTGAAACCCCTAGCTACCAATCTAGCCTTATTCCTAGCAACTCTCCCTTAATTATCCAATTTGTTCCTAAAGACCCATCTTGTTGTGACAATTGTACTATCATTGGGTCTTGAAACTAATTTCCATACTTCACTTCTTTCAAATTGGTTTAACTCCTCTTGCATTGATAGAATCCAATCCGCATCAACTAAGGCTTTATCAATTGACTTTGACTTTAGTTGTGATATTAAAGCAATTTGACTATCATGTTCTCTAAAATAGGATCTAGTCCATACTCTTTGTTCAACATCTCCAACTATTTGGTCGATATGATTATCTTGATGGTGCCTTAAAGTCCTAGAGATTGTGGGCTCATCAACTTCATGATCATTAGTGCCTCTTTCATCATCCGATGTATTTCTTTCTCCCCCTTGATCAATACCCCCTAAATGTAAGTCTTGGATTGCTTGGATAAGGTTTTGATTTACTCCTATATCCTTGTCAATGGAGGATTTCCTAGGGTAAGTACTAGTAGACTCATCAAAATCCACATTGGATGATTCCTCAATCAATTTAGTCCTTTTGTTAAATACTCTATACCCTCTACTAGTAGATGAGTACCCAACTAAAATCCCCTCATCCGCCTTAGACTCAAATTTCCTTAAGTCATCCTTAGTATTTAAAATATAGACCTTGCAACCAAACACTCTAAAATAGTGAATTTGAGGAATTTTCCATTCCACAATTCAAAAGGTGTCTCTCCTAAAAATCTATGAATTAAAACTCGTTTTTGGATGTAACAAGCGGTATTTACCGCTTCCGCCCAAAAATAGCTAAGTAAAGAATAAGCATTAAGCATAGTCCTAGCCGCTTCTTGCAAAACCCGATTCTTTCTTTCTACAACCCCATTTTGTTGTGGTGTTCTTGGACATAAAAATTTATGTTTGTACCTATTTTCTAGACAAAAGCTAGAGAAGTTTGAATTTTCAAAATCTCCACCATGATCATTCCTAATTCGGTTGATTTTGAGATATTTCTCATTTTTAACCCTTTTGCTAAATCCTACAAATATCTCTAGAGTTTCATCCTTATGTCTCATGAAATAAACCCAAGTATATCTAGAAAAATCATCAACAATTACTAAGCAATATTTATTTCCTACTAATGAAGGAGTACTATGACAATCAAATAAATTTAAATGCAATAATTCCAATGGTAGAGAAGTACTAGTTAGAATTTTACCTTTATGTGATGGCTTGGATTGCTTACCCTCTTGACATGCATCACACATTTTATTCTTGGCATACTTGATCATTGGTAGTCCTTTTATCAACTCCATTTTGGCCACTCTTGCTATGTTCTTCATGTTGATGTGCCCAAGCCTTCTATGCCATAACCATCATTCTTTTTCTTTTGATATGAAACACTTAGTAGAAATATGAGAAACATAGGAGAGATTAAGATAATAAAGATTTGCTTCCCTATATCCTTCCAACATAACATTTTTCGAGCTATTGTACCTAACCAAATATCTATTAGCATGAAACTCAACTCTATACCCGACATCACATAATTGACTAACACTAAGCAAGTTAATTTCATGCCCTTAATTAGAAGCACTTTATGGATGATAATTGTAGGTGATACCTCAATTGTGCCTCTACCTATAATCTTGAGATTTCCACTATTCCCAAAAGACACCGTTCCTTCTTTTAAGTAGCTAATTGTAGAGAACTTGCTCACATTACCGGTCATGTGTCTTGAGCAACCGCTATCCACAATCCACTTGTTTGAATCCTTCTTCTCTTCTACCTAAACAACACGAAAAATATAATCTTTTGGTACCATACACTTGATCCACAAATATCATTCAAATACTTCTTAGGAACCCATGCTTGCTTTACATTGCCTTTAATGGTTTGCTTTCTAAGTGAACCCTTTCTTCCTATAAGAGAAATAAAATCAACCTCCTTGGTTTTGGGTTTATATCCTATTACGATCTTGTTGTATTCGGCTCTTTGACTACTAATAATCATATAAAGGTTCTTTGAGCCAATTTGAAATTTGCTAAGGTCCTTGGTGAGACTCTCTACCTTTTCCCTTAATTCCTTATTTTTTTCTTCTAAGGATGACTCATTTACACTAAAAGAAGAATCATGCATATTGTCCTTGATTGTCATAGATTTTAATTTTTCTTTTAACATGCAAATCTCATTTTTTTCAAACTCTTAATCTTTTTTGGCATTAAACAAATCATCATTAGTACTAGAAATAATCTTCACAAGTGTAGTAGGGAGTAGCTTGTATACTTCACTTACCGAGACATCCGAATCCGAGGATTGACCTCCCCCTTCACTTGAGCTCCCCTCTTCATCATCACTTGAGCTTTTCTCATCTTCGGATGATGCGCATGCTATGTTGTCAACTCCCATTAGCGCAAATGAGACACGTGGTGTTTTTCTTCTTCCGATGATGAAGGATCATCCCATGTCGCCTTTAGACTTGTAGCCTTCTTGCTTTTTCTTTTGTTTTCTTCTTTTCATCCTTCTTCTTTTCATCCTTCTTCTTTTCCTCCTTCTTTTCTTCCTTTTTCTTCAAAAGTGGACACTCATCCCTTATGTGCCCTTCTTCATGGCAATTGTAGCATATGATGGCTTTCCTTGCCTTACTCTTACTTCTTGAGTTTTCCCTATCATAGGATTTGTTAGAAAATTTTTTAAAAGCTTTCCTTATCTTCCTTACCATATACGCCTCTTGATCGCTATCCATTGAGGCGCTTGATTCTTCCGAATCGGATGATGAATAAGAAACCTTCTTCTTCTTTCTTTCTTTTTCTACAACAAGAGCTATACCCTTTTCTTTAGTAGACACATTAGTTTGTTCATGAAGTTCAAATTCACAAAATAAATCATCAAGCTTTACTAAAGAAAGATCTCTAGAGACTTTATAGGCATCAACCATTGAGACTCATAGAGTGGTTCTAGGGAAAGATTGAAGCACATACCTTACTAGATCCCTATTCTCCAATTTCTCACCTATCACATGAAGCTCATTGATGATTTCTTTAACTCTACCGTGCAATTGACTTACGGTTTCGTTTGTCTTTATGGTAAGGGATTGGAGTTACGTCACCAAGAGATCCTTCTTGGCTCTTCTTGATTCATTTGATCCCTCATTTAGCTCAATGAGCTTTTCCCAAAGCTCTTTTACGGTCTTGATTGGTCCTACTTTGTTTAGTTGTTCCTTTGAAAAATCGTATTGTAGGGTTGTTGTGGCTTTTACATTTGGTTGCGCCTTCTTCATAACTTCTTTTGACCAATTCTTCATAAAAAGAGGTTCTCCCCTCTCATTCATTGACACTTCAAAGCCATCAACAATACTAAACCAATTTTCAATATCATTCATTAGATAATATTACATCCTACCTTTCCAATATGCAAAGTTATTGCCATCAAAGAATGGTGGTCGTGTGGTGTTATATCCCTCTTGGAACGCCATCTTGATGTTCCGGTCGACGGTGAGTTCTTCCGAAACAAACCGGGCTCTGATATCACTTGTTGGGACCTTGGCGTTTAGCTAAAGGGGGGGTGAATAGCTTCTTTTCAATTTTGTCTACAAAAATGTTAGCTAAAGCACAAGACAAAAATAATAATCAATAAAAAATAATGCTAACTCCCTGATTTACTTGATATTCACTTCCAAGAGGTGACTAATCCAATGATCCACACCACACACACAAGCTTCACTATGAACTTCTCCTTGAGGTGGAGTAACCTTCACAAGGTGCTCTACAAAATAGAAATTAGAGTGTGAGGAAGAAAATGAGACTTTGAGCACTTAGAACAGGATCTTAGACTTAAGAACCACACCTCTATTCTGCTCCAAAGCCTCTCATTAAATAGAGGAGAGAGCTATTCCTTAAACAGCCCAACCCCTGAAACCAGTCGACTGCCCCAAGATGCCCAGCCAGTGGCTAGCCAACGGCTGGTCCAACGGCTATAGTTTCGAACAAATCAGTCGACTAGTGCCTGAACCAGTCAGCTGATCTTTCTGTGAGTTTCAGTTTTGCGCTAGCATTCGACTGACCCTTCCCGCAGTCGACTACCCAGCTTACATTTTCACTCAAACTCACTCCGAAGTCCATCCTTCGCATATGTCTTGAAGTCCACTCCCTTGGCTCGCCCCCTGAAGTTCTCTTCCCTTGGCTTTCGTCCCTCGGATGCGCACACAAGCCCACGGCTTACCTCCATGTCATCCTTCACGTATGCCCTTGAAGTCTACTTCCCCGGCTTTCCCTCAGAATCCTCTTCCTTTGGCTTTCGTCCCTCGGATGTGTACTTCATGTGTGATTCACCACGTCCTGCATGACTCAAACACACATATCAAATCAACATGACAACCTAACTTAATCATATTGACACACACATCAAAACTCATGATCCACTCGATCACACTTGGGTGGATTGCACCAACAGAAAGTTCAAGCACCACAAGCACTACGGCAAGTTCAAGCATGGGGAATTTATGGGGAAGCATGACATATTCGGATGCAAGCACATATTTTTCAAGAAGTGGAAGTGATACGAGTTAATCTTGTGATGCCTGATTTGAAAACGATGGTTTATTATGGATTGCAAACAATAGTTGTTTTGTAAACGATGGTTGCTTTGTAAATAATAATTGTTTTCGAAGTGATTCATGTTTTTGCAAATGATGGATTGCATGTGCATGTTCGGAGGCAAGCACATGACATTTAGGCTGTGTTTGGTAGGGTGTAATCCACCCTATAATGTAATCAAGATTACATTACAAGTTGGATTCCTTTGTTTGGAATAATTTTAAAATTGTAATGTAATGTAATCTCGATTACAAAAGAGGTTGATGATTTGTAATCTGGATTACAAAACAAAACCTCCGTAATCTGGATTATATTACAGCTTGTAAAGTCGTCGGCCGAGTGGCGACGGTCGTCGGTCGCCGACGGTTCGCCGGTCGCCCGCCGGCTGGTGGCGGTTGCCGGCCGCCGGCGACCGTCTCCGGCGACCGTCGACCGGCGACGGTCGACCGGCGACGGTCGGTCGCCGACCGGCGACGGCCGGTCGCCGACCGGCGACCGCCGCCATCGTCGGTCGTCGATCGCCGACGGCGGCGGCCGGTCACCGGCCGGTCGATGGTCACCGGCCGGCGGCGGTCGTCGATCGTCAATCTTGATTACATTACAGGATGGATTACCCCTCACCAAACAAAGGAATCTAACTTGTAATAGTTATCAAAGATTACATACAACTCATTACCAAACATAACAATGTAATCAAGATTACATTACATTACATTACAAACTTGATTACATTACAGACCCGATTACATTACCCCCAACCAAACGTAGCCTTAATGCTTTCCTTATTCATGCTTACATTGTGTAGATTAAAACAAGTCAATTTTGTCTATTTCTATTTACTAAGAATGTATGTATAAATTGGTTTTTTCATAGCTTGAACTTTTGGAATAAATATTCGGCCATTTGATCTTAATATGATGTTAGGGCAAGTGATTCTGTCTGTTTGAATCCTTGTTCATGTCAAATAGCAAATGTATGTGTTCAGACGTGCATCTATTAAAAATTGATGAAGATTCACTATATGTTCAGACGTGCAATTCTTAATGCATTGGCTGTATATTTCACCTATTTGGGAAAGATTGAGTCAAACCAGCGAGACAAGGAAGTAGATTATGTTTTGGCAACCCAATATTACAATAGAGCATCACGAATTGATCCTCATAAACTCGGTACTTGGATTGGGAGAGGTTTATTTACCTACCGACGCTGGGGAAGGCTCGTCGAGACTTCCATGGCATCTTTGCCTCCTCTCTTTTCAGACATTATAATACGTACATTGATTCATAACCTTGGGCATTGCATGAATCCCCTCTTTCGGAATAGAATAGAGCGCAAGTAATGCCATACACAAATTTGAAAAGTATCAATACGGACAGAAATAATGGATGCATTTTAGAAATAAAACAACAACTGAAAGTCATGGTCTTAGGAGAAACTAAACATTTACAAGGTAATATATGTGTAGAGCTCGTGTGACAAGAAACATTGAATTTATTCATAAACACAGATCAAATGTCGCTTCATCCATAATTAAATATTTTTTATCACATTACAACACTTGCATTATTTAACCATACCAACTAACAAACAAAACAAGTATACAACTAAAAGAATTAAGTTCACTATCACTAATATCCAGATCATGAGCGGTGCATTCCAATTTCCCATATATGTCGAGGATAAGCAATGTGTTCACTTCCTACTCTTGACTCCACTCTTGACAACATTCTAAAATGTATACGACTAGTGTCTTCATTTAATCCAGTATCAGATGTCACCCACTTTAACCATCTATGCTGCTTACATCCATAATATAGTCTTCTTGGGTTCTTGATTGATCTAGAGACTAGCATTAATGCTCTTAGTCTGCATTCTCTATATCGTACAATTTTAAATTTGGTATGGTCGATGCTGCTGTTACTTGAAGTTGTCATTCAATAACAACCTAATACTCAGCATAGTAAAATTAGACAAAAATATGCTAAACAATAGTAGTAATGAAAAAATCACATAGTCATATGAACAATTTGACAAATTTCACGCGAAATAGATAAACTTTGATAAAACCTTATTCATCTTGAGATAAACAAAGATATGGAGGTAAATTTCTACTTGAAGAACCTAAAAGATCATATATAAAATGACAAATGTGTCACAAAACAACAAGATTATCCTTGAATTGAACTACCTAAAAATATCAATATCAAAAAGCTCGACTACAAGATTATCCTTGAATTGCTCACAGATCTTACTACATTCTTACCTATTGCTCACAGATCTTACTACATTTACCTCTAAATCAATATCAAAAAGTTTGACTACGTCTAAATCAATATCAAACAGATCCTAGTATATTGACTGAAACGAAATTATGACGAAAAAACGACAACTCTCGTATAATAAAGTAAAGAGAAGTAGAGAGAGAAGAGAGGTAGAGAGAAAGAAAGAAGAGGTAACCAAATGACTTTCTTCATTGATTGATCCAACTTGTCTATAAGATATACAATTTATAGGGACCTTAAAATACTTAGTCAAATAAAAAATTAATAACAAAACTGTTAATTAACAGATTTATAAAGAATCTGTTAATTAACATATTAATAAGAAAACATCTAATAAATATTAACGGATTAAACAAAATTTGGGTCACCAAACTCTAATAATCTCCACCTTGACGCGAATTCCATAAATCTTCAAAAGAACATTCTCCACCTCTTCCACAAATCCCCCAAGGTAAATCTCAGCATCTAGCACCAATCAAGTCCAAGCAATGTTTAAACTTGTCTATAGGGAGTGCCTTAGTCATCATATCAGCAGGATTATCATGAGTGCTGACTTTTCTAACAATAATATCACCACGAGCAATAACATCACGTATAAAATGATACCTCACATCAATGTGTTTTGTCCTCTCATGAAACATCTGATCCTTCGTGAGAAAAATGACACTCTGACTATCACAAAAGACTGTAGTAATCTGCAAGTCTTCGCTAAGCTCACTGAAGAGTCCTTTCAACCAAATAGCTTCCTTACAAGCTTCCGTAATGGCCATATACTCAGCTTCTGTAGTGGACAATGCAACTGTATTCTACAAAGTAGCTTTCCAACTGATAGCACAACCACCAACAGTGAACACGTACCCCGTAAGTGATCTTCTTTTATCAAGGTCACCTGCAAAGTCAGAATCAACATATCCAATAACTGCATCTCTATTACTCCCAAAATGCAAACAAATATCAGAAGTCCCTCGTAAGTATCTGAAAATCTACTGAACTGCTTTCCAATGCTCTTTACCAGGATTTGCCATGTATCTACTAACTATACTCACTGCATGTGATAAATCTGGGCGTGTACAAACCATAGCATACATGAGAGATCCCACTGCACTAGAATATGGAACCCGTGACATATAATCAACCTCATCATCTGACTGCGGACATAAATCAACTGAAAGTCTAAAGTGTGCAGCTAACGGAGTACTAACAGACTTGGCAGAATGCATGTTAAACCGATGAAGTACTTTCTCAATATACCCTTTTTGACTTAGGTATAATTTACTTGCCTTTCTGTCTCTCAGAATCTCCATCCCAAGTATTTTCTTTGCAGCTCCCAAATCTTTCATCTCGAATTCTTTACTTAGTTAGGCTTTGACCTTTCTTATCTCTTCCTTGTTATTGGCCGCAATCAACATATCATCAACATATAAGAGCAGATAAATAAATGATCCATCATCAGTTTTCTTAAAGTAGGCACAACTGTCATAGCTGCTTCTTCTGAAATCATGAGTGATCATAAACGAATCAAACCTTTTAAACCATTGCCTAGGTGACTGCTTCAAACCATAAAGGGACTTTTTCAGCAATCATGCATAATCCTCTTTTCCTAAGACTTCAAAACCTTCTGGTTGATGCATATAGATTTCTTCCTCAAGTACCCCATGTAAGAATGTTGTCTTCACATCCAGCTGCTACAACTCTAAGTCATGCATGACCACAATACCAAGGAAAGCTTGAATCGTACTATGCTTTACAACTGGGGAAAATACATCAGTGAAGTCTACTCTTGGAATCTGACTGAAACCTTTAGCAACTAGTATAGCTTTGTACCTGGCTTCTTCAACTTCCGGTATTCCCTCCTTTCTTTTAAATATCCACTTGCAGCGAACAACTTTCTTACCCTTAGGTAATTTCACCAAGTCTCATGCGTCGTTCTTACCAAGTGACTCCATCTCCTCCTGCATAGCAATTATCCACTTACCAGAATTATTGCAGCTAATTGCTTCTGAATACGTCTCAGGTTCTTCACCGGAATCAATCTCCTCAACCACGTTTAAAGCATAAGTGACCAAATCAGCCTCTGCATATCTCTGAGGGCGTCTAATTTCTCTCTGAGGCCTATCTTTTGCAATGGAATATTGTAAAGGTGCTTGTGATGAACTCGTTCCATCTACAACATCTAGAATAAGCTCTGGAGTAGTCTCTGTAGATATCGACTCAATCTCCACCTGTGTGCTTGTCTTCTGCTTATCTTCCTCAGAAAGAGTTTTAGATGAAGACCCTTGAAGCATGCTAGTCTCGTCAAAAATAACATCTCTATTGATGATGACTTTCCCGGTCTTTAGACACCACAGTTTGTATCTCTTCACTCCTTGTCTAAAGCCTATAAATATACGCTTCACCGAACGAGACTCCAACTTTTTATTATCAACATGAGCATACGCAGGACATCCAAAAATTCTCAAATTAGAATAATTAGCAGGAGTACCAGACTATACCTTTTGTGCAGTTTTCCTTTCAATAGCAATTGATGGAGAGCGATTTACAAGATAACAGGCATATGCAGCGGCTTCTGCCCAGAAAAACTTCGGTAGCCCAGCATTAAGAAGCATACAACGCACCTTCTCCATTAAAGTCCTATGCATCCTCTCTGCTACACCATTTTGTTGAGGAGTATACCGAACTGTATGATGCCTCACAATACCTTCAGCTCTGCATAAGGCATTAAACTCACCAGAACAAAACTCCAATCCGTTATCAGTTCGAAGATGCTTTAATTTCCTCCCTGTCTGCTTCTCAATCATGACCTTCCACTCCTTAAAGGTAGTAAAAACATTACTCTTATGTCTTAAAAAGAATGCCCAAACTTTTCTTGAGAAATCATCAATAATAGTTAACATATAGAGAGCACCACCTTTAGATGGTACTTTAGAAGGCCCCCACAAATCAGAATGAATGTAGTCTAATATACCTTTTGTGTTATGAATGCCAACTGAAAACTTGACTCTTTTCTGTTTGCCAAAAACACAGTGCTCATAGAACTTTAGGTTTGTAATACTTTGACCATCAAGAAGTCCTCTCTTGCTCAATTCAACCATGTCATTCTCACTCATATGACCCAAACGCATATGCCAAAGTCTTGTAACATCAGAATCAGACATAGACGACCTTGCGACGACAACATCACCTATTACTGTAGATCCCTGCAGAACATATAAACCGGCGGTTCTTCTTTGTCCCTTCATCACAACAAGAGACCCTTTACTGATCTTCACAGCTCCACCTTCACCAGTGTACTTGTACCTTTTAGAATCAAGAATACTCAAAGAGATCAGATTTCTCTTCAAATCAGGGACGTGCCTCACATCACCAAGTGTCCGAATGACACCATCAAATATCTTAATTCTGACCGTACCAATACCAGCAATTTTGTAGGATGCATTATTGCTCATCAAAACGGCACCACTCGAAACCGTTTCATATGTTGAAAACCAATCCCGATTGGGACACATATGAAACGTACAACCAGAATCAAGAATTCATTCCTCACTGTGCTTCAAATCAGCATCAGAGGCAACGAGAAGTTCACCGTCACTGTGATTTTCGGCAACATCAACCTCACCAGACTTCTCTGTCATGCACAACTGCTCCAATTTTAGTCATAGTGCAGCAGCGGATTTTTTCTTCATACTTGCCGTTGTCATTAATCCCGGTTGACATCCAACCTGGCTCTGATACCACTTGAAACGAAATTATGACGGAATAACGGCAACTCTCGTATAATAAAGTAAAGAGAAGTAGAGAGAGAAGAGAGGTAGAGAGAAAGAAAGAAGAGGTAACCAAATGACTTTCTTCATTGATTGATCCAACTTGTCTATGAGATACACAATTTATAGGGACCTCAGAATACTTAGTCAAATAAAAAATTAATAATAAAATTGTTAATTAACAGATTTATAAAGAATCTGTTAATTAACATATTAATAAGAAGACATCTAATAAATATTAACGGATTAAACAGAATTTGGGTCACCAAACTCTAACATTGACAAAATAGAAATGAAACCTCTAATCAACATTGTACACAGAAGATTCTACATTATCGGCAACTTCTCAAGAATTGCACTCACAGATCTTACATTGACAAAATTTCAATAATCACAATAGACGAAAAGCACTCACAAATCTTACTACATTCACAAATCAATATCAAACAGATCCTACTACATTGACGAAATAGAAATCAAACCTCTAAATCAATATTGCACACAGATGACAACTTCTCAAGAATTGCAATCATCGCAATAGACGAAAAGCACTCACAGCAAAGGGACGATCCAGACAAAAAATCGACTCTAACTCCTCAATGAGGCAGCAAAACCTCACGGTAAAGGGATGCACCTTGCGCTGGGAGCTTGTCAAGAGTGGCTGCAGTGTTTGGCCGTCGGAGCTAGGTTGGGGCTGGGGCTAGGCAACAGGAGACGACGCTGGCAGGAGACGACGCCGATAGGTAAGAACTGGGGCTGGGCAGCAGGAGACGACGCCGGCAGGAGACGACGCCGATAGGTAAGAATAGGACACGCATCGCTGAAAGGAGCTGGGCAGCAGGAGATGACGTCGACAGGAGACGACGCAGATAGGTAAGAATAGGGCAGCAGGAGACGACGCCGACAGGAGAGGGGAGGGAGCTAGGGCAGTTTAGAGAGGGGAGAAGGGGGGATTTAGGGCACGCGATGGGTTGCTTTTTTAATCTCAGAGGCTTTTTGTTTTGGGAGGCGTCGAACTCACGCCTTTCACACGTATTTTTTTTGTCGTTTAGCGACTGGGACAGGCGGGACAGAAAGATCGCAGGACAGAGGATCCGAGCTAGCCAGACATTGTTCTGTCCTTCTCTTGGTCGTATGACACTACTACCAAGTCGTCGAGAAGCACTAATTTCCTCACATCCACATGCCACCGACAACTGCAGCCACAACCTTTACCGGTTGTAAAAGAAGGGGTTGCCACTAAGAAACCCTACCGCCACCAACTGTCGACTGCCCATGCATGGCTGCCCCAACTCAATGCCACCATCGGGAACCGCCACCGAAGTAGAGAAAGGAAAAGAGGATCAAGAGAGGTAACAATATTATCAATTAGGATTATTTGTTTAATAAGTAATTGATATATGATTAGAGCATAACAAAAGAACTATATAAATTTTGATTCTCTTATAATCTAAGAGAATACATAGACAACTTAAATAACTACAAATCCTTTTATAATTTTTATTTTTATGAATTAACAATTTTAAATTTGTTTAATATAATAATCTTGAACTAGTGAGTCATGAATCGAACCACAAATCGATGGTTCTGAATTGTGAACTGTTGAATCAGAGATTCTGAATCATCGATTTCAAACCTTGGTCAGGTCTAATCCAATGTTTATTTAAAACACTTTCAAACTAAAGTTTTTGAACATCTCTAATTGAATGAAATCTAACTCATTGAAAATTTCAAGTTAGTCTTGTGAGCCGAAGATTAAATTGTTATAACCTTTATGAATTAGGAAGTCCAATTGGTTGATATAGTCATAGTTGAGTTGAGCTTGTACTGATGTGGTTGGCAACATTATTGGCAGAATATTTAAGGATACTTAATACTTTGAAGTGAACTCTTATTAGATGGAAGTTCAAGTGGAGGTTTGTCTAACAAACGGCAAGTCTTAAAGAAGAGGAACTTTGACATATGAGAAGTTCTGAAGTTGAACTCCTAATAGATGAGACTTGAGAGATTAACTTTGCAATGAAATATATGGAAAATGCAAAATTTTAGAAGGATATATTTGTAAAATTATATACTAAATGGTAAATAACTAAAAATTGCGAAGGATATTCCTACAATTTTACCTGAAAGCAAAACAAACAACTGAACGAGCCGAGGCGGACAGAAAGAGAGCGGTTCCGCCATGGCCATCGCCACGAATGTTTCCGCTTCCCACACCGTCTTCGTCTACGGCACTCTGATGGATGACGAGGTTGTGCAGGCTCTGCTCAAGCACGTCCCTCCCTCCTCCTCCGCCGTCCTCAACCACTAGTACCTATCTCCCTCTCTTCCCCCTTCCTCCTCTCCTCGATTTGTCGTTTGATTGCGCTCCTACCGTTCTCGTCTCTTTTCTGGATCAGATCTCAATATGGTGTATCGACGACCAATCGCACTTTTACCTACGCCTTCCGTTCCGATAAATTCGGAGAGTGTGCGGTTGCCTCTGGATTTAGACATTTTTGTGTCCATGATTTTTTTCCCCTTGAGATTATTAAATTTATAGCCGCTACTTGTTGTGTCGATTTAGATCGCCACTCCAACCAATTACTGTTATCATTGGATTAGCCTGATGCTGACAAAGGGCCATATTACTGATGATACCATATCAATTTTTAACCATGCAAACTGTTTCTGAAGTACATGAATTGAGGATCCAATGCTCGATAATGGTTTAAATCTATATTTTTTGCATCTATTGTTCGAGTTATGTTGCAACTAATTCAAATTTTAATCATGTAGCCACAGGTACAGCATAAAGGGGCGTGTTTATCCTGCAATTCTTCCCGTAGAAACTAAGAAGGTGACCGGCAAGGTGTGTTGTTTTACCATACTATATCAAATATATGAAGGCGTGTTATTCCCGGAGTAGATTTCATGATTTGAAATCAACTGAATGGTGGTCACTGGGTCTTAGCCTTGATTATTAAGGATTAATAATGCAATATTAAACCTAGATTTTTCTACACCTCTTACTCATGATCTTGATGTAATTGTTTCTCTTGTAAAATGATATGTGAATTGGTAGGGTCCCAAGTCCCAACTCAAAAGGAGAAAATTAAAACTAAGAAACCAACACTTTGTTAAAAGACAAATCCATCCTCATTATGTTGCCCCACTCAAAAGGCACTTATAGCTTGTTTGGTAGTGTATACCTTTTATTTTGGAACTGCTTCAACTTCCAACACTTGTCTGATGCCATTGTTTTGGAAAACTTAAATTGGGAATTAATATTCCAACATCCCATGAGACCATGTTTGGAAAATCCCATTAGAATTTATTGATTGCATGTATTTGTGAACTATGTACAAGTCATAGAACTAAAGTGGCTTTATAAGTTAATACCAAATATAACCATATGATAAAATACCAAACATGAGACATGGAATTCTGGAATATTTTCCCACTTAAATTAAAAGTATAAGAATTGCAATTCTTAGTAACTCTTGATGAATATGGAATAAAATTTGTCCAATAGGAGTATATAGCAAACAAACTAGTGATTACAAATTGCAGATCTAGATATTGGGAAGACTAATATTCTTTAACATACTCTTGCTAGGCAAAATACTTATCAAAGCTTGTGTAAGACTTGTTATAGGAACCCTTTCTCACATATATTTTTTAAATAATTTTACTTTGATTTTATTAACAATAATCTTGAAAAGATACAAAGACCTTCTCCACTGCTAGGCTCAAAATTTTCAAGTCACAAATATTGGAGGCAGTTCGCAGGGTAGTGGATGCCAAGCACTTATTGACATAACATCTAGTAAGCATACAAAATATCAATGATTACCCAAAATATAATAATCAACTATTTGGGTTCAATCATTAAAAAAGTAAAAAAAAAAAAAAGTGATTATTTTGGAGGGGCAATTTCTGTTTGTTGATTAAGTCATAGTTTTCCTGGGTATCTAACTATATATATTTTTATCTCCTCCTCATATACCCTCTTTTCATCTGATCATTATTCCTATATGATTCATGAAAATATTATGTGGAACTAATGGTTTATATGTCTGATGCACTTTGGATCATGTCTTATAGATCTGTGAACTACTTTATATAGGTCCTTTTTGGCATCACAGATGTGGAGTTGGATGTCCTGAATGCATTTGAAGATGTTGAATATGAAAGGAGAGTAGTTGAAGTTTCTTTGCTAGTATGTGTTTTTGATACATTATCTCAATATCTTAAGCAATTTTCCCAGTATTGAAGTAAAAGTTTCAATTAAGCAGGACATCACTTTATATGTAGGTAACAAACAGTTTAATTGTACCATAAAGAAACTCAGTTGATTTTACCTCAAATGTTGCAACCTATGCCCTCCATGTCCTTTTGGATCTAATGGCATATATCACCACAACCATCTTATATCTTTTCTATGTCACCCTCCATGAAGATACAATACACCTCTCTTTTATTAATATATTTATGCTTAGCAATGATAGAAATGAGCCAGGCTAAGCAGAGCATGAATTTAACTTTTCATCCCTTCTCCACACAAACTAGGGAAGAAAGGTTATGAACTAAAATCTTCTTTCTCATCCCTGTCATGTGAGACATATTATGACAAGATGAGAATGGACAAGGAAACAAAAAATGCAAAAACTACTAGAATCTTATTCTCAAGCACTTAAGCAAAGTACTAATATATACATACAAATTCATTATCTATTGAAATTATTTTGATTTGTGCAAGGTAGTTAGAGTTTTGTCGGAATGTAATTAGTTTTTCTGGAAAAAATTTCCTCTATCTCAATTACTATCTCCAAGAATGATGAATTGCTGTTGGTGTAGGACAAGACGGAGAAACTACTTGCTAATGCATATGTATGGTCTGACAAGAATGATCCAAACTTGTATGGTGAGTGGGATTTTGAGGTGAGCTCCCTTTTCTTTGGCATTTACACTACGTTGAATTGGCAAACATGCTAATTATTTGCAAACAAATATACATATTTGATAACTTGTCTACCTTTACTCTTCCTAAAAACTACTTTTATTTTATTCAAAGGCAAATGTGAGGTACCATGTTGATTCCACTAATTCTTCCTTTCTATAACAGATGTTTTGTATACAATTCGGTTTTTAGTATTATCAAAGAGCTTTAAGATTCTGATTTAGAGTGGAAAGGCTAACAATAATATATACTTTTTTTACATTAAGTTAGTATAGATTTATTCGGTAAATTAAATTAAAATCGATTGGTATCAATCTATTTGATCTGATAGGATTTTAATTAATTGATTGGATATTCTAGGCTTGTATATTTGGTAGGAGAATATTTGCTTTTATTTGCTTCCTTCCATGATTTGTTGTATATTTGGTAGGATAATATTTCTTTCTCGATTTGTTGGGATTGATAGGTCCATTGTATCTATAAAAGGTGTATTCCTTCCATGATTTATGTCTCCACCTTTCTACATGGTATCAGAACAAGGTTGATTTCTCCAATTTCTTCTACCGCCTTCCTCTTCCCCAACGTGTAAGTCATCTCATTGAAGGCAAACTAATATGTCAAAGGATTCAAACACATCGTCAGGTTCATCGAATGACACTTTGGAAGAAAAGTTATTTGCATCAGTCACTTCTCTCTCAGGTAGTGACATCTCTTTTCTACAAATTACGACTCACAAACTAAACAGCCGTAATTATCTACTATGGGCTCAATCCGTAAAAATTGTGATATGTGATCGAGGCAAACTAGGCTACCTTATTGGTGATCCCCTTGCACCAAGCCCCAAAGATGCATCATACAAAGTTTGGGTGGCTGAAAACTCAATAGTTATTGTGTGGCTCATAAACTCCATGGAGCCCAATATCAACAGACGATATCTCTGGCTCCAAACAGCCGAAGAAGTGTGGGATGTTGCTCGTCGGATGTACTTAGATATTGGGAATGCCTCTCAAATATTCGAACTTCGTTCCAAACTGAAGGACATAAAACAGGGAAATAATTTGGTAACTCAATACTTCTCGGAACTTCAGGATATTTGGCAAGAATTGGATTTGTTCCTCGAAGATTCCTCGGTGTGTGTCGAATGCAATATCAAAAACAAGACAAATCTTGACAAAAAAAAGAGTCTTCGATTTCTTGGCAGGCCTCAATCGCAACCTTGATGATGTTCGTGGCTGTGTGGTTGCTTGGGGCCCATTTCCTTCTACTAACGATGCCTTTGCTAAAATCAGACGTGAAGAGATGCGCAGAAAGGTTATGATCTCTGATGATTCACCTTCTCAACAACCTGTCCATGATGTTTCTGCTTTGGTTTCGCACAAGATGTCATCCCAAGTTCCGCGCACTAGCAAAAGGCCTTGGTGTGAACACTGTAAGCGTATAGGTCATAACAAAGAAAAGTGTTGGGAAATACATGACAAACCAATAAATTGGTAGCCTCGAAAGAAAATAGAGACACATGGTTATCAGGCAAAAACACCCAAAAACATCCTAAAAATTATGGCATTTCAACTCCATTCACAAAGGAACAAATTGAGCAGATTGAACAATATTGTCGTCTCCTTCGATAGACCGCTCTCAATCCCTCCATCGTTTCTGCTGTTAGGTAATGCTGCATGACCCAATTTGGTACATTTCATTCAGCCCTTAGCTCAACCTGTATAGGCTCTTGGTTCATTGATTCCGGAGCCTCCGACCGTATGACAGGGGATTCTAGTTTATTTTTTTCCTATGTTCCCTGCACTAGTCACACGTTTGTGAAAATTGCTAATGGGTCGATGAGTCCAATTGTCAGTATCGGTAATATTCGTCTGTCTAAGTCTGTCTAAGGATATTATCCTCAAATCTGTATTTTTTTGTCCCCTCCCTCACATGCAACCTAATCTCTATTAGCAAATTCACTCATGACAATAATTGTGTTGCTAACTTTGTGTCTTTATCGTGTCAATTTCAGGAACTACTATCGGGGAAGATGATTGGCAGTGCCAGAATTCACAACGGATTATATATATCTTGAGGTTGCCACATCTGAAGGTCTTCCAACTCGAGTGTCTAACGTTACTTCTACTTCCGTTTCAAGTACTAGGGAAATAATATTGTGGCATCGTAGGTTAGGCCATCCTAGTTTTTCATATTTGAAAAGGTTGCTTCCTACTCTATTTCATAATAAAAATCTTGGTGTTCTTAATTGTGAAATGTGTCATTTGGCTAAGCAACCTCGTACTGTTTTCTCTTCGAAACCATATACACCTTCCACTCCATTTTCACTAATCCATAGTGATATTTGGCGCCCTTCATCAATCGTCACATCTCAAGGAAACAAATGGTTTCTAACCTTCATTGACGATCATACACGGGTCACTTGGGTTTATCTCCTTCACAACAAATCTGACACTGTCATATATTCAAAAACTTCCACCAAATGATTCAAACCTAATTTCACACCAAAATTCAAACTCTTCGCACCGATAATGATAAAGAATACTTCAATACCATTTTAGATGACTATCTTTCCAAAAATGAGATTCTCTACCAAAGCACTTGTATTGATACCCCACAACAAAATGGGGTGTCAAAAAGGAAAAATCGCCATTTGTTGGAAGTAGCCTGTGCTCTAATGTTCACCATCAATGTTCCAAAATACCTATGGGGGGATGTCATTCTCACCGTTGCATACCTAATCAATCGCCGACCAAGTCGCACTCTCAACTTTAAAACTCCCTTGTCTGTCCTCATTCAAAGATACTCTCATGTGCCTACATCCAACAACCTTCCCCTAAAAACCTTTGGTTATACAGCATTTATTCGCATGCATGACCACAACCGAAGTAAACTTAATCCAAAAGCTATCAAGGTTGTCTTTATTGGGTATTCACCAACACTAAAAGGTTATCGATGCTATTGTCCTTGAACCCGAAAAACATATACTTCTTGTGATGTGCATTTGTTAGAAGATACACCTTACTTCTCTTCAACTCCACTTCAGGGGGAGAATCAAGATGAGGCTTTTCAAAATAATCCCCTTCTCCCAATACTCATACCTAATCTAATCCAGTTTAGCAATCACATTCCAGAACATGTTCCAATATTGGAAACAAGGGAAGAAGTAATATCAAAACGAGAGTTACAAGCATAGTAGTTAATCCCGGATCGTGGCGCGTCACGGCCGACCTAAAAAACGCTATAGCGGTATAGCGGATAGCAGGATGATTGCTATTTCGTAAAAATAAATGCAAATATCACATTTTATACATAAGTACATAACACATATAAATGTTCAAATAAAAAAATCCATAATTAAACTCAATCATCTAATAATTTAAAGGCACATCATATTCATATCATACCCTAAAATCATCATCATGTATTCATGTTAATGTATAAATAAGAGTCATAATGCCAAACAAAAAACAAAAGATAATAGTTAGTTCTCATTTCCCAAAAGGCTAAAACTACTTAAGTTTCTTGGACTATAAAAACTAAAAACTAAAAATATTCTTCCACTCAGACAATGATCAATCATCATCATCATCATAATAATCTCCCACAACCAAGTTCTCTTCATCACTTTCCCCTCCACTAGAACTAGACTTAAAAATCTCTTCATATTAACCCTCATTCTCATCTGACTCTGTTTCCTCATAATCATCAAAATATTCCTCTTCTTGATCTTGCATAGACTTTTTCCCTTTCTTTCTTGATAACTTAGAAGTCTTTGCAGCAATAGTAGGAGTAGGCCTCTTTGATTTTGTAGCAAGCCTAGTATTTTGGAACGGCTCACTAGCACCTACTGCAATAGAAACATCACCCCATGTCGAACCATCATCATCATCAAACACTAATTCATCCTCAGCACCTTCCTTGTCCATTTTTCCAACCAACCATTCATTACATTCATCGACATCACCAAGGACAATTGGATCAATCACATCTCTACAATCAAAGCGCTCTTTGAGATTTTGATTGTACTTGATATATACCAAGTCTTGCAACTTTTGATGCTCAAGCTTGCTTCTTTTCTTAGAATGAATCTGTTACATCACAAATTTATAATTCAATTAGGCACTAAATGAAACTTTGTAAAGAAGAATAATGTAAAATGTGATAACTAATAATATTTGCTTGCGTGCTCAAAGATGCTCCAATTTCGCTCACATCCCGATGAACTACAAGTTAAAGTTATCACCTTGATAGCAAATTTCTGTAATGCAGGAGTGGATGATCCATAATTCCTCCACCATTTGGCTGTGATTGAAAGCCAATTAATTAGCATTGCTATTTGCTATGTTTATTGATAATAAATAATGAAATAATACATGTATATCTTAAACTCTTACCAGGAGCAAGTGTGTTCCTATGTTTTATTGCAAACTTTAATCCAAATACTCGATCAGTCCTTTTGTAATAAGGAAACTCCAATACAATCTTGTCAGCTTCCTCTTCATCTCTAACCAATCTCTCAATACATTTATAGAGTCTGTGCATCACTTCTTCATCAAACTCCATCAATTTGTTGCTATAATAAAACTCAGGGTTTAGAAAATGACCAGCTGCATGCAATGGATGATGAAGTTGTGACTCCCAACTTCTATCAATAATAGCAAAAACATCCTTATACAACACTTCTTTTTCTTTGAAAACTTGTTGAATAGTTTCCTTGACCCGATCCATTGCTTCATAGATATATCCCATGGCAGGCTTTTTCTCATTATCAACAAGCCTAAGGACATTGAAAAGTGGCCCCATAATCATTATACAATATTGCACATCATTCCAAAATGAAGCTAGCAATACAATATCACTTGCCCTCTTTCCCTTTACTTCTTTGGCTAACTTGGACTTCAACCACTCCTCTGAAGTGAACATCCTCCTAAGGTTGTGCTTTTGTTTGAACAACCTTGACAAGGTAAGAAAGGTCATAGCAAACCTTGTCACTCCATGCCTGACCAATTCCATCTTGTTAGTGAACTTTCTCATAATGTTCAAGGCCAATGTGTGGTTGTAGATGAAGGCCACAAGATTTATTCCTCTTGAGATCGTCTTCTTAACTCGAGGAAGCTTTCCAATGTCCTCCAATATCAAGTCCACACAATGTGCAGCACATGGAGTCCAAAAGAGATTCTTTCTCTTAGCTTCAAGTAGTTTGCGTAAGAAGAATCAAATTAAATGAAACTAGTTAAATGGCCAATAATCAAAGCAAGTAAAAAAAAGGCAATTAGACTAAGTTAGCAATTCTTACCGGCCAAGACATAATTACTTCCATTGTCGGATACCACTTGAACAACATTTTGTTCTCCAATCTCTTCCACAAACTTATCCAACAACTCAAACACTTTTTCTCCCGTCTTCATGTAAGCAGAAGCATTAACATTTCTCACAAATATTGTCCCTTTTGGACAATTCACCATAAAATTGATTAAGGTCTTATTCTTCCTATCCATCCAAGCATCTGACATAATTGTGCATCCAAATTGCACCCATTGTTCCTTATGACTCTTTAGCATATCTTTTGTAAATTCCAATTCCTTTTTAAGGAGTGGAACTCTCAACTCATGATAACTTGGAGCCTTAAGATGTGGACCATAGTTTCCAACAGCTTCAAGCATCATCTCGAAGCTTTTTGATCTTGCAACGTTGAATGGAATCCCATTCCTATAAAAAATTGAGCAATATATTGGATGGTTCTTTCCCTTGCCTTTTTATCACAAGCATCATTGGTGCTTGTTTGCCTATGAGTCTTTCCAAGTTTCATTTGTGCTTCACGGTTTTTCAAAAGAAGCAAATCCATGGATCCGCCTTTCACATTATATCCTTTCTTGAGTGACCTAAGAAAAGACTCAGCTGTTAATGAAGGGCTCTTCCCACTTTTAATTTGATGAATTTCTCGTACTTCCTCTTGCTCATCCTCATCTTCTTGCATCTCTGCTAAATATGCTTCCTTCAAAGCATTTTTCTTCTCCAAATCTTCTTTAAGAAGCTGTTTTACATCTGGGAGAACTTTTCTACAATAATCAACATCCCCCTTCACACACATTTGGTGTCTTTTGGCTTTAGTCATTCCACCCGTAGTCACTTTTCCACAAAAATCACAAGTGACACTCTTCATATTATTAATATCTTTCAAACTATTCCATTGTCATGCAATGTCAATATTATCATCAATGGGTTTCACTAAACCATGTGAAGATGGAGCAGCTCCTTGTGATGATGCTGCTGCTGCCATGACTAGAACTTAGAAGTCTGGAACAAATAGAAATAAAATAAAATAGGGGAATGACAAGAGAATAGGACAATGAGGAATAAAAGAAAAGAGAAATACACGGGCTAAATCCCTAAAGTTTGAGCACTAATGATTGAAGCCTAAATATAGAAAAAATGAAAAAAAAGAGAGGAGAGAATCTGCTGCAAGAAAGAAAAAAAAGAAAAAAAAAAGAGTTGGCTTGGGAAAGAAGGAAAATAGAGGAAGGAATAAGGATTTAAGAGTCACCTGCTGTAATGGAGAGAAGCTGTCGAAATTGCCGCCGGAATTATGAAGGTCGCCGCCGTCGAAATCGCCACCGAAATCGCCGCCGCCGGGGAAGAAACGACAGAAATGGGCAGGAGCAAAACACAAGGGAAGAAACGGCAGAATGGGATAGCAAATAGGGTTTATTTTTACTTTTGAAGTTAAAAAATAGGGTTTATTTTTACTAGACAAAGTTAGTTTTACCCCTCTATAAATGGGCTAGCAGAAATGGGTCAAAACTCATGGAGGCTGGCAAAAAACAGGCTAAAACCACAACATCCGCAACGCCCGCAATAGCGGCCGTGACGCCCCGCTATTGTCAGCCGCGACGCCCACGATAGCTACCCGCACCGTGATGCACTGCTTGTAGTGGCGGGCTACCGCGACACGCCGCGACGGCGCTATAGCGCAGCTATCGCGTGCTATTGATGTAATGCCCCTCTCTCCTTACTCATCGAGGGAGGTCACAATTTCTTCCTACTTTCTATAACCAGTCGACTAATCAAGGAGCAGTCGACTGGTACCAGTCGACTCCTGGCCCGAGGTCACTCGACCAATCTTTCTGTTCGAAATTTAGCCAGGGACCAGTCGACTGGTGGGACTACCAGTCGACTGATCAGTCGACTCTTACCTGGATTTCACTCGACCAATGTTTTTGTTTTCTCGAATTCACTGAGGGCAGTCGACTGCTACCTTGAGCAGTCGACTGAGAATTCTGAAATCTCATTTCCAGACTTTAGAAACATTTGAATAATTCAGTGAATACACTTCTACTTCAACTATAGTTAAAACTCATATTCATTTTACTTGTGTTAGTTCATGAATTAGTTCATGAACCATCTATAGCAACTCAAACTTATAATCTTTGCGGAAATTAAATTATCATGCAAGTAAAGTAATAAGCTATAACACTAAGCAAGTCTCAGTCCCGAGTTCTTAATCCACGGTTCCGCCGCCACTAGCACCAAGCATGCTTTCGTTAGCCTCCTTGACTTATATCCTTTCTTTACCTTTATCTGCAGTAAAAGGATGCAAACTATAAGCAAATTGCTTAGTAAATAGATCCTAATCTCACAAAACATGCAATCAATATTAAACATGCTCATGATTAAAAGAATGCTTGCTTTAAAACATATGTAACTGGAAATGTCATACCTAACATGAATATGCTCATGAATACGCTTGTGACAAATGCTTGCATTTGAAAATCTTGCTTGAAATGAAAAATGCTTAACATGCTTGAAACAAATGCTTTCATTTGAAAACTTGAAAACTTGTATACTCTTATACTTTAAAATAGATAAACATCCTGCTTTTGGGCCCGACATAGTACCAATACACGTATCCCTAATAGGTTTCGGGGTAGCTAGCCACCGAACCTTACTAGAGCGTCTCTACTAGGCTCGCCTAGATCTCTCGTGGGCCTCGGCCCGGTACATGCCACTTAAAAAAAATAATATACTTAAAACTTGTAATGTTTGTACTTATAATGCTTACACTTTGCATATTCTTTGCACTTAAAAAGTAATGTTCCCAAAACTTATTTTAGGACACATTAAGACCTTGGTCTTGTACTTACATCAATGCACCTTGTGTGCCTTAGTCCCAGAACTCGTTCTAGGACTTGGTAAGACCTCGGTCTTACTCTGTACTTTCATTGAGCACCTTGCGTGCCCTAATCCCAAAACTCGTTTTGGGGAAAATCAAGACTTTGGTCTTGCTATACTCAGATCACACACACAAAGGCTTAAAATCAAGTTCTACGACAACTAAAATCGTACGAGAACAACTTTTACTGCAGGTGAGTGATCTACTTACTCTTATGTTTGTTAAACTCACTATTCCGGTGTAGGATCTAGCGTGGTACTCTTCGTCCACTTCCTTCGCGCAATTCGCCAACTCTTTGGCACTAGGAGAGAAACCCTAGTTTCTCTTACTCAAGAGGAAGAAGAAAATGAGATGTCTAATTTCCTCTTCTTTCTCTTCCCTTATATACTAAGTGGAAGTTGAAGTAACTTCCATGAATAGGTGCTTAAGTGTTTACTTGCACTTATCTTAAATGGTTTTCATATCCCAATGTGATGCTTTACCACCACCTAATGGAAACTTAAACCAATACTAAACTAAGGGTCCTTGGTTCGAGCCTCGGCTCCGACCCTTTTTACTCTACAAAAAAATTTTTTAAGTTTTTTTTATTTTGAAAAATTCTGGAAAATTTCCGGGCGTTACAATTCTCCGTATCTTATAAAAAGTTCGTCCTCGAACTTAGAATAGCTCCGGATACTTTTGCCTCATGCTATCTTCTGTTTCCCAAGTTGCCTACTCAAACTTCTGGTTTAGCCATAGAACCTTTACTGGGGGTACCTCTTTGTTCCTCAGTTTCTTGACTGCCCGATCTATTATCTGAATAGGTCGATTTTCATAACTGAGATCTTCTTGAACTTGTACCGTCTGTGGCTCAATCACTTGGTTGGCATCGGGAACATGTTTCTTCAGCATTGAGACATGAAACACATTATGAATAGCTGACATCTCTGGAGGTAGTTATAACTCGTAAGCTACCTTGCCAACTCCTTTCGTTACTAGGTAGAGTCCTATGTAACGAGGACTTAGCTTGCCTTTCTTGCCGAATCTCATTACGCCTTTCATGGGAGCTACTTTGAGGAAAACTGTATCCCTAACTTTGAACTCCAGCGGTCTATGACGCACATCGACATAACTCTTCTGCCTACTCTGAGCAGTTTCTATCCTTTGGCGGATGCTCTTTATAGCTTTTGTGGTAGCATTTATATAGTCAGTCTGATACCCCATGTCTTTCTTTTCACTACTTTTATACCAACAGATAGGAGATCTGTACCTTCTACCATAAAGAGCTTCATAAGGCGTCATACCAATAGTAGCTTGGTAGCTGTTATTGTTGGCGAACTCAGTTAAACATAAATACTTGCACCAACTGCCCTTGAAATCTAATGCACAAGCTCTGAGCATATCTTCTAAAACTTGATTTACTCTTTCTGTCTGTTCATCAATCTGAGGATGGAAAGCTGTGCTAAATCTCAGTTTGGTGCCAAGTGCTGTCTGTTCACACTCCCAAAAGTGCGAAGTGAAACGACCATCTCTATCGGAGATAATGGTCTTTGGAACTCCGTGCAGTCGGATCACTTCCTGTACATATAACTGAGCTAGTCTTTCTATTGAGTAAGACACTTTGATTGCCAAGAAGTGTGCAAACTTGGTCAATTTGTCTACAATTACCCAGATAGCATCATAGCCATTTGTTGTCTTCGGTAGACCAACAATGAAGTCCATGGCTATATCTTCCCATTTCCACTCGGGAATTTGTATAGGCTGTAAGACTCCTCCTGGCCTCTGGTGTTCTGCTTTAACTCTTTGACATGTTATGCAGGTACTGACATATTTAGCTACATCTCTTTTTATTCTAGACTACCAAAATCTTCTTTTCAAATCCTAGTACATTTTGGTAGAACCAGGGTGCATAGAGTAGGGAGTTCTATAGACTTCTTCAAGAATTTTCTTTCTCAGCTCTTCATTGTTGGGGACACATAGACGGTCACCATAATAGAGTATCCCACTATCAGATACTCTAAATTCTTTACTTTCTCCTTCTTGCATCTCTTGCTTGATCTTTTGAATATCAGAATCTTGATCTTGCTTTCTCTGTATATCCTCAAGCAGAGTTGACTCTAGTGTCAATACTAAAAGTGGCCTATATATGATCTCAACTCCATAATCTACTATCTCTTTCTGCAGTGGTGGTGACAGTGATGACAGGGACATCAAAGTTGCATAAGTCTTTCTACTTAACGCATCAGCCACTTTATTCGCTTTACCAGGGTGGTAAAGGATTTCACAGTCATAATCTTTAACTAACTCTAGCCACCTTCGCTGTCTTATATTTAGGTCCTTCTGAGTGAAGAAATATCTCAGACTCTGGTGATCTGTGTAAATCTTGCACTGGACTTCGTACAGATAATGTCTCCACATTTTGAGAGCAAAAACTACTGCTGCTAACTCAAGATCATGAGTAGGGTAGTTCTTTTCATAATCCTTGAGTTGCCTGGAAGCATAAGCAATGACCTTGCCTTCTTGCATGAGTACAACTCCAAGTCTCAGCTTTGATGCATCACTGTATATATCGAAGCTTCTGTCACTTTTGGGAACTGTAAGAATGTGAGCACTTGTCAGTCTTTTCTTTAGCTCAATAAAACTCTGCTCACAATCTTCAGTCCACTCATATTTCTTATTCTTTCTGGTAAGGGCTGTTAGTGGAGAAACTATCTTTGAAAAGTCCTCCGTGAATTTTTTGTAATACCCTGCTAAACCCAGAAAGCTTCTGATCTCACTGGCATTCTTTGGTCGACCCCAATTACTAACTGCTTCAATCTTTGCTGGGTCTACCATAATACCTTCCTTGGAAATGATGTGGCCTAGAAAAGCCACTTGGTCAAGCCAGAATTCACACTTTGAAAATTTGGCGTACAATTTCTTCTGCTGTAAGGTCTTCAACACTACCCTTAGATGTTCATCATGTTCTTCCTAAGACTTTGAATAAATAGGATATCATCAATGAAGACTATAACGAACTTATCAAGAAACTCCTTGAATACTCGATTCATTAGATCCATGAATATTGCAGGGGCGTTTGTCGCTCCAAAGGGCATGACTACAAACTCGTAGTGTCCATACCGCGTTGGGAAAGCAGTTCTCAACACATCACTCTCCTTAACTTTGAGTTGATGGTAGCCTGACCGCAGATCTATTTTGGAAAACTGTTGCCCCTTTCAACTGATCAAACAAATCATCTATCCTTGGCAAAGGATATCTGTTCTTGATGGTTACCTTATTCAGGGCTTAATAATCTATGCACATTCGCATAGATCCATCTTTCTTCTTGACGAACAACACAGGAGCTCCCCAGGGTGAATGACTAGGGCGGATTAAACCCTTATCTAGTAACTCCTGTAATTGTTCTTGCAGTTCCTTCAGTTCTGCTGGCGTCATACGATAAGGTGCCTTTGAAATCGGGTTGGTACCTAGAGCCAACTAAATTTCAAACTCAATTTCTCGGTTAGGAGGGAGTCCTGGTAATTCTTCAAGAAACACCTTCGGATAGTCACAAACTACCCACACTTCTTCTTTCTTTAGTCCTTCTCTTTGCCTTGCTTCTACTATATGTGCTAAATAACCAGAACATCCATTATCTAACATCCTCTGAGCTTGTAAGGTAGATAGAAACCTTTTTGTCTTTCTTTTTGGGTCTCCAACAAACTCGAACGGAAATTCTGCTTTTGGTGTGAACTTTACTTTCCTTTTGCGGCATTCAATAGAGGCACTGTACTTACTCAAGAAATCCATCCCTAAAATGATATCATAATCCTTCATATCAAGGACTATTAAATCACTATAGAGTTCTCGGTTGGAAATCTGAATTAGCACAGCTCTCAGCCACTGAGTAGAGGTCATAACTTCTCCCGAAGGTAAAGTCGTTAGGAACTTAGGACTCAGCATTTCTGGGGGAATCCCTAGCTTCTTGGAGAATGACATAGACACGAAAGAATGTGTTGCCCCAGTATCGAATAGCACCCTAGCATAATGAGATAAGATGAGTATTCGACCTGTGACCACGGTAGGAGAATTTGCCACCTCTTCCTTGGTGATGGCGAAAATTCTAGCGTTGGTCATGACTGGTGAGGCTTCCACTCTCCCTTGACTGATGTAGGGTCCTTTCAGTGTTGGCTGCATCTGGTGCAACTGTGCGGTCGTTCCCCCATACTGAATAAGCTGTGGTGGAGGCGGATTTGCTTTGGTAGGGCAAGCCTTGGCCATATGCCCTTCTACTCCACAGATATAGCACCCGCTCATGCTTTGGCGACATACTCCTGAGTGCATCCTCCCACACTTTGAGCATTGAGGATATTTAGGGTACTTGCTTGATGAGCTTCCTTTGTTACTTCCAGAAGTCTTTTGGTCCCACTGCTTCCTTTTATTTGGATTCCCTTTCCAGTTCTGCGGGTTACCCTGGGATTTCTGGACTGGTACTTGCTTCTGTTGCATACTGGTGACCTTTATACTATTTAAGTAATGCTCAGTGATTAAAGCACTACTTATCAGTTCTTCTGAGGTCTACGGCCTATTAACACCGCTGGTCACATTTAAAGCAATCTCAGGCCTTAACATCTTGAGCATTAGCCTGACTCTTTCTCTTTCAGTGCCAACTAGCTCTGGGCACAGACGAACTAGTCGGTTGAACTTCTTCACTGCTTACTCCACGAATAGTTCTCCTTGTCTGAATTCTGTGAATTCATCATAATGCTTGTTGGTTACTCACATGTGGAAGTATTCTTCGAAGAACTCGGTCTCGAAGTCGGCCACGACATTTCTCTTGGCCTTGACTCTCTCCCACCATATTCTAGCATCACCCGTAAGACAGAAAGATGCACACTTTATCTTTTCTACTTCAGATCAGTCCAGCAGCTCTACTATGCACTCCAGAGTTTTGAACCATGCTTGAGCATCCCATGGTTCGCTTGTGCCTGAGAAGTTCTCTGGCTTCAGTTTCTGCCACTGGATGAGGTATGCTTCTTGCCTTACCCCGCTTGCCGGGACTACAGATGTAACCGATGGAACTTCGGTTACAACTGGTGTCACTACATCGCCACCGGCGGGGTAATAGGAACGACCTGCTGGTTAGCCATCAGGGTGGCAATCACTTACTGCTGTTCTGCTAACTGTTTTTGTAACTGAGCCATCACCTCTAAAAGATTTGGTGGTGGTACTGACTCTGTTGCCTCTTGCCCTTTAGCAGCTCGCTCCTCATTTTTGGCCTTCCTGGCACGTCCTCTTGGCAATCTATTACACTATATCATAATGAGAACAAGGACATTACTTCACTATCATCATACATAGCATATGTTGAGACCAATAGTGAAAGAAAGACATGTATATAAAACTAAACATATGCACTTTCTTACTTGGTAGGCGGCATGATTGATGCTTGATGTCAGTGTGGCGGAAGGACGAAAACTTGCTCTGATACCAAACTTGTAACGCCCCTCTCTCCTTACTCTTCGAGGGAGGTCACAATTTCTTCCTACTTACTATGACCAGTCGACTGTTGAAGGAGCAGTCGAATGGTGTCAGTCGACTCCTGGCCTGAGGTCACTCGACCAATCTTTCTGTTCGAAATTTGGCCAGGGATTGATCAGCCGACTCTTACCTGGATTTCACTCGACCAATGTTTCTGTTCCCTCGAATTCACTGAGGGCAGTTGACTGCTACCTTGAGCAGTCGATTGAGAATTTTGAAATCTCATTTCCAGACTTTAGAAACATTTGAATAATTCAATGAATACACTTCTACTTCAACTATAGTTAGAACTCATATTCATTTTACTTGTGCTAGTTCATGAACCATCTATAGCAACTCAAACTTATAATCTTTGCGGAAATAAAATTATCATGCAACTAAAGTAATAAGCTATAACACTAAGCAAGTCTCAGTCCCGAGTTTTTAATCCACGGTTCCGCCGCCACTAGCACCAATCATCCTTCCGTTAGCCTCCTTGACTTACATCCTTTCTTTACCTTTATCTGCAGTAAAAGGATGCAAACTATAAGCAAATTGCTTAGTAAATAGATCCTAATCTCACAAAACATGCAATCAATATTAAACATGCTCATGATTAAAAGAATGCTTGCTTTAAAACATATGTAACTGGAAATGTCATACTTAACATGAATACGCTTGTAACAAATGCTTGCATTTGAAAATCTTGCTTGAAATGAAAAATGCTTAACATGCTTAAAACAAATGCTTTCATTTGAAACTTGTATACTCTTATACTTTAAAATAAATAAACATCCTGCTTTTGGGCCCGGCATAGTACCAATGCACGCATCCTTAATAGGTTTCGGGGTAGCTAGTCACCGAACCCTACTAGAGCGTCTCTACTAGGCTCATCTAAATCTCTCGTGGGTCTCGGCCCGGTACATGCCACTTAAAAAAAGTAATATACTTAAAACTTGTAATGTTTGTACTTATAATGTTTATACTTTGCATATTCTTTGTACTTAAAAAGTAATGTTCTCAAAACTTATTTTGGGACACATCAAGACCTTGGTCTTGTACTTACATCAATGCACCTTGTGTGCCTTAGTCCCAGAACTCGTTCTAGGACTTATTAAGACCTCGGTCTTACTCTGTACTTTCATCGAGCACCTTGCGTGCCCTAATCCCAAAACTCGTTTTGGGGCAAATCAAGACATTGGTCTTGCTATACTCAGATCACACACACAAAGGCTTAGAATCAAGTTCTACGACAACTAAAATCGTACGAGAACAAATTTTACTGCAGGTGAGTGATCTACTTACTCTTATGCTTGTTCAACTTACTATTCCGGTGTTGGATCTAGCGTGGTACTCTTCGTCCACTTCCTTCGCGCAATTCGCCAACTCTTTGGCACTAGGAGAGAAACCCTAGTTTCTCTTACTCAAGAGGAAGAAGAAGAAAATGAGATGTCTAATTTCCTCTTCTTTCTCTTCCCTTATATACTAAGTGGAAGTTGAAGCAACTTCCATGAATAGGTGCTTAGGTGCTTACTTGCACTTATCTTAAATGGTTTCCATATCCCAATGTGATGTTTTACCACCACCCAATAGAAACTTAAACCAATACTAAACTAAGGGTCCTTGGTTCGAGCCTCGGCTCCGACCCTTTTTACTCTAAAAAAGAAATTTTTAATTTCTTTTTATTTTGGAAAATTCTGGAAAATTTCTAGGTGTTACAATTGATAACCCTGGTTACAAGTTTACTCAAGACGAAGACCTCAGGCTATTGAAGACATTGTGGATTCTAATCACAACCAAGAAAATGAACCGATAGAGGATCCTCAATCAGGTATTATCTCCAATCTCAATATTCCTATAGCAATTAGGATTGGCCATCCCATTTCAAAATGTGTCTCATATTCTAATTTATCTTCATCATTTCGTACATTTACCTTGAGTTTGTCCAGTATAAAAATTCCCAGTTCTATTCAAGAGGCTCTAGCTGTTCCTGAATGGAGAAAGGCTATCCTTGAGGAAATGCATGCCTTTAAGGTAAATAACACTTAGAGTTTGGTCGAATTACCACAAAGAAAAAATAAAGTTGGTTCCAAATGGATATTTACAGTAAAGTATAAGTCAGATGGTTCAATTGAAAGATACAAAGCTCGTCTCATAACTAAGGGATTCACTCAAACCTATGGCATTGACTACAATGAGACATTTGCACCTGTTGCCAAACTTCACACTGTTCGAATACTTCTATCTGTGGCAGCAAATCTTGATTGGCCACTACATCAACTTGACATAAAAAATGCATTCTTAACTAGCGAACTTGAAGAGGAAGTCTATATGAGTCAACCCCCAGGATTTGAAGAAAAATTGAGAAATCAAACTGTTTGCAAACTCAACAAGTCTATGTATGGTTTGAAACAGTCTCCACATGCCTAGTTTGACAGATTCTCTAAGGTTATCAAAAAACTTGGATATATGCAAGGACAAGTTGATCATACGCTCTTTGTTAGACATTCTAATGAAGGAAAAATTATTGTTCTTATAGTGTATGTTGATGATATCATAGTCACTGAAACGACAACAAGGAAATAAAGATTATTAAGATCATGATGGCAAAGGAATTTGAAGTTAAAGATCTCGGAGAATTGAAGTATTTTTTGGGAATAGAAATTGTTAGGAGCAAAAAGGGTATATCTGTCTCCCAAAGAAAGTACATCTTAGATATGTTGGATGAAACCGGGATGTTGGGGTGCAAGCCAAGCAATACACCACTTGAGCAAGGAAATAAAGAAAGAATATTTAAGGGAGATTTAGTAGACAAAGAAAGGTATCAACGCCTTGTTGGTAAACTCATTTATCTTTCACACACTCACCTTGATATTGCTTTTTCAGTGAGTCGAGTAAGCCAATATATGCATTCACCATGTCAAGGTCATTTCAATGCAGTCTATAGAATTCTAAGATATTTGAAACAAACTCCTAGGAGGGGGTTATTTTTTGCAAAGACTGATAATCGAAGAGTGAGCGCTTACACCGATGCTGATTGGGCCGAATCAATCGAAAGTCTACCTCCGGATATTGTACATTAGTTCGGGGGAATTTTGTAACATGGCGAACCAAAAAATAAACAATTGTAGCAAGAAGCAGTGTAAAAGCAGAATATCGTGTTATGGCTTATGGAGTGTGTGAACTTATTTGGATTAAAAGAGTTATGAAAGAGTTGAACATAAATCTTGAAAGTCCTATAAAGCTGTTTTGTGACAATAAATCAACCATCAGTATAGCTCATAATCGTGTTCATTATAATAGAACCAAACATGTTGAAGTTGATAGACATTCATCAAAGAGAAATTGGAAGGAGGTAGTCTTAACGTTGAATACGCTCCTATTTCTCATCAGCTAGCGGACTCTCACAAAAGGACTATCAGAACTAACCCATGAATTTCTTGTCAGCAAGCTTGGCCTTGTCAACATTTACAGTCAAGCTTGAGGGGAGTATAGATTTATTCGGTGAATTTAATTAAAATCGATTGGTATCAGTCTATTTGATCTAATAGAATTTTAATTAATTGATTGGATATTCTATGCTTATATATTTGATAGGAGAATATTTGTTTTTATTTGCTTTCCTTCCATAATTTATTGTATATTTGGCACGATAATATTTATTTCTCGATTTGTTAGGATTGATAGACTCATTTTATAGGTGTATTCTACTCATTAATGAAATACACAATTTTATGTCTGCACCTTTCTATAGTTAGATCTACATTATGCCAGTTGTATCCAAGAATTATAAGTTTAGGTTTGTTATTGGGACCAAAGTAAATTCCCTCTAGGATCCACTTGAGAGGGTATTTTCTTTGTTGAGGTTCTCATGCTAGTGATTTCCCATGGATTGTATATTTGTCACCACACAATCAAAGGTGATAAAGACTTGCCATAAAAAGGAGCAATATTGTGGCAAGCTAATCATGCCTTTCATCTAGTCACATATGAGCAATGGCTTTGGGTTTTTTGATTTGTCACTTACAAGTGTGAGCAAAGCAAGTTTTGTGCATATTTTTTTGTCATTGACACATGGTTGTATATGGATTAAATATTGTCTTCCTAAAGTTGCTGGGCATTTGATGAAAGCAAACAAATGGGACTGACTATTGGTTGTGTAAGAAGCTTAAGCAATCAATAATTAGTGCTATAATACTCAAAGAAAAGTCACAAGAAGTAACAAGCCTAGAGTGACAACATCTTAAACAAATCACTAGTCCTCCCGTTGATTAGAAATTTGCAGTGGTTAGACTTCCTCGAACACAAAAATTTAAAATTCCTACTTATTCCCACCGTATTCTCCTATACCATGTAGTATTCAACTCTTGGCAAGTTATCAACTACTTGCTTTTGGATGTTCTTTTCAATGTGTAAGAAATGTTAAGACTAGTGATGGGGCTAGAGTGGGGTTAGACCTAAAAGTATAAAAATTGGCCACTCTTGCAAAAATACGAGGGTCAAATAATGTTAGCATTTAAAAGTTTTTGTGTATGCAAAGAAAAGAGACATGTTGTGGAAACAAAATATGTGAACACGAATATAATGAACAATGATAAGTGAAGATATTTAATATGGGTTGGACAACCTTGTCCCAATTCACGAACTACTGACTCGTTAAATGAGTCACTCGTAAATCCCCGTAAAAGAAATCTCTTTCACCTTGTACAATAAACTTTCTTTTATAAAGCTAAAAACAATTTAAAGCACTAAAGAAAACTAAAAGAAAAAAAAACATTTTGCAAGAGCTCGAAGTCTATATTATCTTAAGCTCTTTGGTTTTATCGATAGCACTTACGGACTATAAAAGAGAAAAAAAATGGGTATTTTGAAATTTATGGCATTGTTTTTTAGGCCTCCATTGTTATTTAGGAAGAACTTCCCTAGATTGCATTCTGGGCCCAACTTTTCTAAATATGTATTCTAGTGTTATAATGGCAGTGCTATAATCTTATATGTATTTTAGATCGTAGTTTGTGTTGGGACCGGGTGCATGTTAACATGGATGCGGGTTCGTAATTTCAAAATTAATTACGTGCAGCGGAAGGTTTAACATAAATAATCTCTCTAAATCATTTAACCACACATCTAAGCATGCAATTTTATCTTGTGTAGACATGATCATATATTTAAAATTTTGCAGAAACATAAACTAATTTACGTATTACCTCGCGTAACTCGAAAGAAGGGACGAGATCCAACCTTAAGCGTCCCTTGGAAGCTCCGCCTCTATTCGCGTCCACGCCGAGTATCTTCGGGATGACTTCGCAAAGCCACGAGTTTCGTGTTCTCGAGAACTACTAGATTCTCCGAGAACGCGAAAAGAAAAACCAAGAGAGAATTCCGAAGACTAACCACAAAAGGATGGCTGGAATCAAAATTCCAGCGAAGCAAAAGAAGAGGCTTGTGGCAAAAAGATCCTTACGGCAAACTCTAATTCCGGCAGCACCTTCTTCCGGCCAAGAGATGGCCGGAGCTTCCTTCTCCGGCAGCAGGTGGTGGTCGGCAGGGAAAGGGCAGGGGCGGCCGGCTGGTGCTCCTTCTTGGGGCTGGTTGGCGCACGGCAAGAAGAGGAGAAGAGAAGGAGAGAAAGAGAGGGAGAAAGCCTATGCCTTCATCTCTATTATTATCACCCAAGTCTTGCCTTGGGTCCTTTATATAGTGGCCTCTCAACCATCAAGCCTCTCAAATATGAAATAACTTATTCCATCATGCCAAGTTTGATTTTATATCATGGTTAAAATCATATTTTAATTCATGATAAAAAATCAATCAAATCTCTTCTCTCTTATGGAATAAATTTCCTTATCATGGTAAATCAATCCATGATTGATTTTATAAAATAAACTAATCCATGATTCATTTTAATTTCCATGAAAAATAAACCAAATCTTGGTTTATTATATAAAAAATTTATATCATCCATACTTTTATAAAACAAACCACATTTGGTTTATTTTATAAATTGAACCAAAAACTTGGTTCTCTCCCTTTGTTGTGGCCGACCAAGCAAAGAGGATGGAGACCCTCTTTGGCCGACCCATCCAAGCCAAGCCCCAATGAATTAAAATTATTTAATTCATCTATTAAGTCTTCAAAAGACTTAGTCATTTTATACTTCCGATGCGTCTCTGGAAAAATTCAGATTCAACTTATCGTTTGGCTCAACCAAACTTAATCTCTCTTGATTGGAAAATCTAATTTTTAACTCGTTTTAGATCTCTCGGATTACTCGTAGTGCGTGTGACTAAATAAGCTTTCGATTTATGTTAGCCGTCTATAATTAATCAATTATAGAACGATCATGAGTGGCACCTAGTAGTACATCATGATCCCCAATTAATAGAAAGATCAACGGTTGACCTCAGAAACAATTCTGAAACCCTTCAGCAGCTATAATGAATCGTGCCCCATTCCCTTCACCATCTTATACCAACTTGGTTCAGACATGGTCTATATGTGTCAATCCCCACTAGGCTGACTACGTCACACTTAGCCCAAGTAACGTTTTCTCGTCCTACGGATTCTAATTACTCTCATATATTTAAGAGATTCATACTCTGAACATGTCATGCTCTGGCCAGAGGCTTCAAGTAACAATCCGACGATAAGTCTCGGGTATACATCTCCTCGCAAGGAGTGGTGAATCCTTTGTAGGTTGTTCAAACATCTTCGGGCACTTCGGCTTATACTCAATCATCCTGGGTCCACACCTCCTTAGATATGCTTGCTTAAGATGTCAAAGTATAAGTCTCCATGACCAAGATGACTTGAACACCGCAAGTCAAAGGAACATCGCACTTAAGCTGTAGTAAGAACTTCACTGACATATCTATATGTAGACTACCATATGAAGTTTTACAGCCAGTCACTCCAATGAACTAGTTCCCTTAACTAGCATTCATGTTTATCTCCGGACATCTCAATGTCACCAGCCAGTTAGAATCAGCTGATTAGAGAATAACCCGTGCTAGTTTCAACAGAATTGATAGTGTCCGTATTTATCAATTCATCGACTAGGGACAATTTCAATACTTCACAATTGCACATGTAGAGATAATCACTAGTTGTGAATTCATCACAAATTCTCTCATGCTGTGAATTGTATTGCGGACATTCAGTAAATGAGTTTAAGATCTCAATCAAATACACAAACATGTATACTCAAATAGTGAATATTCATTTATTAGAATAAATGATTACAATCATAAGGCGATTGCCTTAGGACACTTCTCTCATATCACTAACAAACTCCCACTTTGCCTAATGCCAATCGCTACGGTACCCAATACCACAGGCTCTAACATGACCCTCAAACTTACTTTGAGGCAAGGTCTTAGTTAAAGGATCCGCTAAATTCCTTTCAGTGGGAATTTTCTCAATTTGTATGTCATTCCTACTTATAATCTCTCTGATCAGATGATAGCGACGAAGCACATGTTTGGATCGCTGATAAGACCTTAGTTCCTTTGCTTGTGCAATAGCTCCATTATTGTCGCAGTAAACCGGTATTGCTTCATCAATGGTTGGAACTACACCAAGTTCTGAGACAAACTTTTTGATCCAGACTGCTTCCTTTGCTACTTCCGAAGCTGCAATATATTCCGCTTCCGTGGTAGAATCCGCTACGGTGTCTTGCTTGGAACTCTTCCAACTTATTGCGTCTCCATTCAAAATAAATACGTATCCAGACTGAGATTTGGAGTCATCCTTATCTGTCTAGAAACTGGCATCTGTATACCCACGTATTACCATATCACCTTCTCCATATATTAGGAACACATCCTTAGTGTTTCTTAAGTACTTGAGGATTGTCTTGACAGCCGCCCAATGATCCATTCCTGGATCAGACTGGTATCTGCTTGTGACGCTCAGAGCATACGATACATCGGGCCTAGTACATAACATAGCATACATGATAGATCCTATCGCGGATGCATAAGGAATCTTATTCATGCAAATCCTCTCGTCTTCTGTGCGCGGACACATAGACTTCGAAAGGTTGATCCCATGCCTGATGGGAAGGTAACCTTTCTTGGATTCCGACATGCTAAACCTTTCTAGCACTCGGTCTATATATGTAGACTGTGAAAGACCAAGCAACCGTTTTGATATATCTCTATAGATTCTAATCCCAACGATATAGGTTGCTTCTCCCAGGTCTTTCATGGAGAAAGTTTTGGACAACCAAATTTTAACTGACTGTAAGACTGATATATCGTTTCCTATAAGTAATATGTCATCGACATATAACACTAGGAATACGACTGCACTCCCACTAACCTTCTTGTACACACATGGTCCGTCAGGATTTTGTGAGAAATCAAACTCTTTGATTGTCTCATCAAAACGGATGTTCCAGCTCCTAGATGCTTGCTTTAGTCCATATATGGATCGTCGAAACTTGCATACTTTGGTTTTATTAACCGATGTGAAACCTTCAGGTTGTATCATGTATACATCCTCAAGAAGGTTTCCATTAAGGAAAGCTGTTTTCACATCCATTTGTCATATCTCATAATCATAATGAGCTGCTATGGCCAGGAGCATCCGAATGGATTTAAGCATAGCTACTGGCGAATAGGTTTTGCCATAATCAATTCCTTGTTTCTGACGATATCCTTTTGCCACTAATCTAGCCTTAAAGGTAACAACATTACCTTCCATGTCGGTTTTCTTCTTGAAAACCCACTTGCACCCTATGGGCTTAATCCCTTCAGGTGGGTTAACCAAGTCCCATACTTGATTTTTGTACATCGAATTCATTTCCGACTTCATGGCTTCAAGCCATTTATCCCTTTCTGAATTTTTCAGAACATCTTCATAACTGATAGGTTCGTCATCGTTAATGAGTAACACGTCGTTCGATTCACCTATGAGAAATCCGTATCTCTCTAGAATATTGCGTGTCCTATCAGACCTACGAAGAAGTGGTGTTGTTTTAGGTTTAACTGATAGCTCATCATTATGAGTTATTGGTTGTGAGTCTAGACTAGGTGTCTCTGTAATGTCTATTGGAGTTTCTTGAACTTCTTCAAGTTCAATGCTACTCCCACTGTTTTCTTGTAAAAGAAATTCTTTTTCTAGGAATACAGCATGCCTTGAAACAAACACCTTTTGTTCCAAGGGATGATAGAATTGGTAACCCTTCGTTTCCATAGGGTATCCAATAAATAGACATTTATCAGACTTAGCATCCAATTTGTCTGATACAGTCCGCTTTACATAAGCAGGACAACCCCATATCTTTAGGTGAGATAAATGAGGTTTCTTACTATTCCACGTCTCATATGGAGTAGTAGAGACTACCTTGGTCGAGACTCTATTTAGTAAGTAAACAGCTGTCTTAAGCGCATAGCCCCAAAAGGATTTTGGAAGAGTTGCATGATTCATCATAGATCTAACCATCTCCATCAAGGTTCGGTTACGCCTCTCAGATACACCATTATGCTGTGGTGTATATGGCGGAGTCCATTGAGACAATATCCCATTGTCCCTAAGATAATCTTGAAACTCTTGACTTAAGTATTCACCACCCCGATCGGATCGAAGTATCTTAATACTTTTGCCAAGCTATTTCTCTACTTCACTTCTGAACTCTTTGAATTTCTCAAAAGCTTCAGATTTGTGTTTCATTAAGAACACATACTCGAATCGTGAGTGATCATCGATAAAGGTAATGAAGTAGCTATAGCCTCCTTGTGCAAGAGTTGACATTGGTCCACATACATCAGTATGTATTAGACCAAGCAATTCTCCCACTGGTTTACCTTTTTCGGAAAAGGGTAATTTGGTCATCTTGCCTTTTAAGCATGATTCGCATGTATCAAATGAACCGAGTTCAAATGATTCCAGAATTGCACATCGGTGTAATTTGGTCATGCGTTTCTTACCTACATGGCCAAGACGACAATGCCACATATAGGAGTCTATTTGATTATCTATTCGAGCACGTTTGTTGCTAACTTCGATATTGAAAACGTCACCGGATAAATCTAACGTGTAGATACCATTGCATAAAGTTCCNCTCGCTACATAGGACCCTACAAGATTATAAAGAGGTTGGTAAGGTAGCATATGAGCTGGACTTGCCAGAGGATGTGTCAGCTATCCACAGTACATTCCATGTCTCCATGCTAAAGAAGTGTATTCACGACCCTAGCCAAGTGATTCAGCCTCAGTCAGTACAGATCCAAGAAGATCTTAGTTATGAGAGCAGACCGACACAGATAGTGGACAAAGCAGTTAAAAGATTAAGAAACAAAGAAGTGCCACTAGTGAAGGTCATCTGGCAGAATCAAAAGCATGAAGAGGCTACTTGGGAACGTGAGGACAGCATGAGAGAGAGATATCCAGAATTATTCTAAGTTCGAGGACGAACTTTTTATAAGGTATAGGGGATTGTAACGCCCCAAAATTCCCATTTTTAGTTCTTAAAGTCCTTAGAATTATTTAAAAATAGATTAGAAATATTCTAGATATTTTTAGAAATTTTTAGAATATTTTTATGGAATTTTCCGAGTCCGTTTAGTATTTTTTAAAAAGGAAAAACGTTTAAGAGCAGCAGGGGGTTCGAACCCGCGACCAGCAGGTGACCAGGCGCGCGCGTGACCAACAGGGTTGGTTGGTTTTGTTGAAATAAACTGGGCGAAACAATAGATAAGGTATAGTTAGGTCAATCCGCCCCATAAATATAAATAGATAAGTTAAGAGAGGAAATTGGATTTTTTGGTTTTCTCTCTTCCTCACCCTAGCCGCGCGACCCTTCCCCTCTCCTCTCTTGGGCGAAACAACACCAAGGCCAAGAGGGCCGGCCAAGGCTCTCCTCCGAGAGATATTCCTATATTCGGGATCCCCGCGACGAGAGGAACGCGTAGGCGCGAAGAATTCTCCGAGATCTCAAGTTTCTCCCGAACCTCCGACGCCGTTCTTGGTTGTAAGTCCAAGATATCAAGGTAAGTACTTGTCACCTGCAGTAAGAGGCGGTTTTTCCGCAAGAATTTCCTTTAAAAGTTTTAAAAGAGATATTTACCTTTAGTTTGAGATTTTTCATGTGATCTTAGTTCATTATATGCTTGTATAAGTTTGATTAAGCACCCTATATGAGATTAGGGGCTAAGAAAGTTATGAGAAAAGAAAAGAGAAGATAAAGATAAGAAAAGAAAAGGCCAAGGCCTTAAGAAATCCCCAAAAGTCAAGACTTAGGGATTTTAGCACGCAAGGTGCTCCAGAAAATGCCAAGGCATTTACAGATAAGAAAGAAAAGAAAGAAAAGCTATTTTATTTTCTAAGGCCAGTACCCGGCGTCCAAGGGCGTCGTTAAAGAAATGTAGGTGTCCAATTCCAAGGTCTTGGGCCCTGGTAGACCAAGGTCTGCTCTATTAGGATTGGTGGCTCGCTACCCCAACCTTTTAGGGAACGCGCATATGAGATGGTAACTTACGTCTTCAGTGGATCCAAGTGATTATTATTTTCAAGTATATGCTATAGCAAGTTTCTAAAGTTTAAAGAGTTTCAAAAAGTTAAGAATAGCTAAAGTTTCAAGTTGAGCCAAGAAAAGTAAATTGAGATTTATTAATGCTTGAGTATGCATGTTTTGAGTTATACATGTTCTTAGTTTTCTTTCAAGCATATAAGTATCTCATATGATTTTCATATTGTTCAAGAAGCATGTTTGCACATTTCAAGATTTTGTGAGCTAGATAGTACTTACTAAGCTTTTTGCTTACTAGTTGCATTTCCTCTTACTGCAGATAAAGGTAAAGGCAAGCAATTCTGAAGGAAGGCGACGAGGCGGTGCTGAGTAAAGTGTGTGTGGTGGCTGATTTTGGAGAGATCCTTGAGACGAGACAATTTAGTTATTTGGATTACAATGTTTTAGTTTATTCAAATTTCAAGTTCTTGTTTTATGGAGTTTAGCGAACATTTAAGCTTTGGATAGTCTCACATGCTCAATTTCTTAGAGTAAAGATTCCATGTCATTTTATTTAGCATACATATCCTTATGATTGCATTGGATGAGTAGAAGTGTGAGTAGTTTGAAATATTGGTACTTTGTTAGAGAAATAGATGCATGTGCCAAGATAGTATTAATTTCTCTTTGAATCAAGTTTTTATTGCTTAAATATGTTTAGAAAAGTTGCATTCACATTTCATAATGCCTTAGCGATGCTATAGAATTTTGTGTGATAAGTTTCAATGGTTAGAAGTTAAGTTTGGTACAAACTTTAGCCTAAAGTTTATAGAGACTTTCATGACTTGCTAAATCCCGCAAAAGTCCTAATTTCAAGTTTATGGATTCGTTTTGATTGGCTAAATTGTTTAGAAAACTAGTATAGAGTATAGAAATGGTGTCATGATTTTGTATGGCTCGAAAGTATAGGTTTGGTGGAGTTTTGAAACAAGTTTCGAAACCTGAATTTCAGATTTCAGGCCTATCAGTCGACTGATACAGTATCAGTCGACTGATACCCGTAAGCTGAGTTGGGCGAGGCAAGTTTCAATAAGTAATTTCTTACGAGTTTTTGAGAAAGAAAGTGTGACATGGTATCATGCATGACTAATTAAGTTAGAATATCATTCTTAGATAGATTAAAAAGAAAAAAAAGATTTCCGCATTTCTTTTGAGTCGTGCATTAGAGTCAAGAAGTAGAAGAAGTAGCGGGCCGTCTAAGGTAAGAGAAGGCGGGTCGCTACACCACGGTCCTTGACCGTTTACTTTGGGTAATACTATAATCGCGCAAAGTAGTTTACAAATTGAGTACAGGAATATAGCGAAAATGAAACTAGTTACACTTTTCGTTGCCGACGCTCGGTGTGGATCGTATTTCGGAGCAGAGGGTCATCGTCGGCGTTGGAATCTCGAAGTTGGAGTTTGCCGGGGCGTAGCGTTTGAACGAAAAGCTTTGGAGTATTAGAAAACTGTGTTGTTGAAGCCTTGGGGTCGATCCCCTTTTATAGTCCTCTATCGGGCGCCTGATAGGTTGGGGGCGCCTGACGCGTGCCCTTCGATCCGGGAAACCTTATCCGCGGGCTCGGTCAGCGCTTATCCTCCCCACTTGGGCGCCTGAGCTAATGGGGGCGCCCGTGACCTCACGGGCGCCTGATCCGCCTTGGTTCAGTGGCTTCGCAGCTATGATTTGGGATTTGCCTTCACTCTTGGGCGCCCATATCCTTACGGGCGCCTGAGCCCATTCGGGCGCCTAAGCCCATTCGGGCGCCTGAGCCCATTCGGGCGCATGACTTCATTCGGGCGCCTAGGCCCAGTGAAGAACCTTCACTTGCAGACGATCCGTCTTTCGACCCTGCAACTAAGGTTAGTCCCAAAAACATAGTAAGTAATAATTACAGCCGTAGCTGTCTTGGTTCTGACTTCGGGTCTCCCAAATGAAACCCTAGGTCAAACCGACGCCTACTGTTCCCTCGATGGGGAACGCGTCACCTACTCCTCTCAGGAGAGTTTACCTTTTGCCAACCGGCTCCTCTGGTTGGACTTTTGCCCAGCTTTACTCACCAGGTCTTCGTGCCCAATCCGCGACCAGGTCTTAGTGCCCAGCTTTACTCACCAGGTCTTCGGTGCCCAACCCTCGGCCAGGTCTTAGAGCCCAATTCCTCGAACTAGGTCTTCGGTGCCCAGCCCTCGGTCAGGACTTAGTGCCCAACCTTACGTCAGGACTTAGTTGCCTAGTGTTCCTAGGACTTTTCCTGCACATTTGAGTAACTTTATTATATTACAAATAGTACTTAACTTTGAATCTTTTGCCAATATCAAAACAAGGTTCGATATGGTGCTTCCTGCACCAACAATCTCCCCCTTTTTGATTTATGGCAACACAATTCAAAGTTAAGTAAAAACTTATAACAGTTAGGAAAATAAGGTACAAATCAATGAAGTATAGCAGTTTATGAACAGAATAAATGTATATTTGAAAAAAAATTCTTTATTTCTCATACTCCCCCTAAACCCTGAATACTTGTGTTATAAAATACATAACTTTGACCTTTCCTCCCCCTTTGACATATATCAAAAACATACATGGGTGAACAAGGTAAAATTTTGAAATGTTTTGCAAACTTAAATTTTGTTAAAAAAAACTTTTACTTACAAGGCTTTGCAAAAAGAATTTTACTTAGACAAAATTTTGAAGCCAAATTTCCCCAAAAAAAGTTCAACCTTGAGAATTGGGAAAAATTTGTTTTAAAAGAATTTGCACACTTAGAAGAATTTGCTTGGAAATACTTTATGTATTTTGAAAAGCAAAATCTTTAAGAAATTTCTAGACAAGTTTTTCACCAAAAAACTTTACTCAGAAAAAACATGTACTTAAAAAAATATTTTGAAACACTTAGAAATACTTAGAATTTTTTGAAGCACTTTTTGAAAAAGAGATAAAAATTAAACAAAATTTCCTTTCTCTCTTTCCCCCTTAATGCGAAATTCTTCTCCTTATATTTTAGACCATTTCTAAGATAAACTTTCTTTGAAAAAGGGGGAAAAGTTTAAGGAAGAATTTAATTTTCACTTTTTTTACTCTCCCCCTTGGCCATATATCACTAAAGAACTCTTGAAAAATATATTTTGAAAGACATTTAAAATTTGTGTATCAGAGCTTATGGGTTTTGAAAAAATAAATATTTGAGTGAGAGAATAATGATAATTTCTAAGTAATAAAATTTTGAAAGAATAAAGAATTGATGCTCAAAAACGTAATTGGAGTCAAGTGTAAATTCTCATTGAGTCCATGCATGACAAGCAACAAAAATTATTTAATCAATAAGCTTACTTGTTTTTTTTTGAACAATATCATGAGTTTGAAAAACATAAGTACTTTGAAAAATATTATGAATTTGAAAAACATAAGTACTTTTACAATATTAAAGAAAATTATTTGACTTATCTTTTGAAAGTACTTACAAAAAATTATTTTTAACACATAATATTTTACTTGCTTTGGTTTCTTTTCCAGTCTGACACAATCCTAGGAAACTTTGTTAACTACAAGGATATTTCCCTAAGTGTCCTGAAAATCTCCAACTCAAGTAAATACTATTTCCAAAAAAAAGAATTTTGATAAGCTAAAATGATAGTATTTTGAAAATATATGCAAGTACATTTTGAAAAATGTATGAACTTTTGAAAGCACAATATTTTACTTGACTTGGTTTATCTTCCAGCCTGACACAATCCTGGGAAGCCTTGTTAGCTACAAGGACATTTCCTTAAGTGCCCTGTAAATTTTTCCAAGCTCAAGAGAAATACTATTTCAAATTGATTCTATTAATTTTTTTAAAAATAATAATATTTAAAAAATGATAATATTTGAAAGAAAATTACTTGTGTTTTCAGAAGGATTTGAAAATACATGCATGAAAACATATCACCTTGAAGTATTCGATAATTCTTTTAATTTGACCTCCCCCTAAACTTGACCCAGTCCTAGGAAACTTGTTGACCACAAGTACTCTTCCTCTAAGTCTTTAGGGTTCAGTTCAGATCAAAGGAATTATCTAATAATTTCAAAACAGATAATTACCAATAAAAACTTTTCAGAAATTCTTCTTTTGATTCAGACTCCCCCTAAATTTGACACATCCTAGGAGTCCTTGTAGATCATGATGAAGGCTTCCTCTGTGTCTTTAGGGTTTATCAAAATTAAAGGAATAATTTTGAACAAACATTTAAGTATGATAATTTTCAAGGAGATAAATTTTTGAAAACATAATTTGGAATGATAGCACAGTTTTCGAAAAATATTTTCAAATGATAATAATTTTTCAAAGAGATAATAATATACGAAGGTTTTTGAATCAAATTTTTGAAAACCTTATTTTGAGATGATAATAAGTTTTAGAGCATAAGGTTTTTGAAAAAATCTAAATTTTTTGAAAAATATTTAAAAAAACTCCCCTTGTATCCGATTCCGTCTGACTTTATCTAGGTCCCTTGAGGGACTTCAGTGTTGACCAGGTTTAACTAAGTTGACTTGGTTTTACCAATCAATAATTGACCCAATCAAGTCCTAGGTCTTAGTATAATTCAATCAAGACTTAGTTCGGTGAGTTAATTTTGAAAACAAATGAAATTAAATTTTTGAAAAGTGTTGAGTGGAAAACATATAGAGTTAATTTAGAATTACTTTTTTAAAAAATTGAGTTGATTTGAAAATGTATTGAACTACATTATTAGGTCCTAGACATCTCATCCAGTTTTACATGACAAAACAGGTTACCTTATTTGTTTTGTGAGATGTTTTATCTTCGAATTAGTGTTAAATCTAAGATTTACTTAAAATTTGTGTTAGATTCAAATCTGACAATGGTAAAGTGAATTTGATTTTCTATAATTGGCATCCAGGTCTTGGCGAGGCACTAGGCCTTCTTTGGTCGTAGCCTTATTGGATCATCAACCCTTTCCTTGACAAAACCTTTTATTTATAGAAAATTCATCTTCAAGTTACTCGTTGAAAGATTTTGGTCTAACTACTTTGGGTCTTGGATCGGTAGCTTTGGCTAGTTCCACCAGACTAAACAGACCAAGTAGAGTATACTTGACCTTATTAGAAAGGTTTCCCTAACGTACTATCATCTTACCTCCACCCAATACCATATTGTTCAAATTTTAATTAAACCGTTTGTCCTTAAACTATCCAATTCTAAATCCAAGCATAAAAAACTAAGTAAAATTGTAATGAGGGGAAATTTCTGGATTTTCTAAGTTAGCAAGATTATTAATTAGTTTTTATAGTATATCAATTTTAATTTTCAAAGTCTCATTTTCTTGTCTTAACATTTTGAAATTTGAATTTATTAATATACATGATTTGACTAAGTTACTTAGGCATGTGTTCATATCTATATTTGACCAAGAGTGATTAAGTAAACTATCAGCATTCATGGTAAAGAGTGGATTTTCATATAATTTAAAGTTACTCGTCTTGGTAGCCTGTCCGGGATCTTTGGCTCTTCTATATGTGCATTCATCTTTGTAATGTCCAAACTCCTGACACTTGAAGCATTGGATGCGACTTTTGTCTTTTCGTGCTTTTGGAACTGGTTCCTTTGTCACCGTTGGTGGTGTCGTTCGTATCTTACGAGTAGGACACCTACATTTGCAGTGCCCTCTCTCCCTGTATGTGTAACAAATTACATGATTTTTCAAATTCGAAATTACAAATTTACCTTTCGATTCCTTACTGGGAATCTCCCCCTTGATTCTTGCTGTCTCGGATCTAGACTCATCCTCTGGTTTTGATTCGGCTTCGGATTCGGGTTCAGACTCTGACTCGGCTGTTTGTGATTGAACCGAGAGTGCGAGATAACTTAGGTGATTTTAGTCTGTTTCGTCCGATGATTCGAACATCATACCTTCAAGGACCTCAATATCGGAGCTCTCTTCGCGTAGGTTGATTAGCTTCTCCCACATCTCTTTAGCGTAGTTGAAGGATCCAACCTGCTTCAATTCTTCATTGGTTAGGCCACATTGTAGTATTGCAGTCGCCTTTGCATCTGACTCGATCTTCCTCAGAGTTGGTTCGTCCAATTTATCCCAGGAGATCGACATTCCATCTTCTGTAGGTACTGTAAACCCCGTTTGGATTATCCTCCATAGATCTAGATGGGCCTTTAGGTGGGAATCCATTAGACCCATCCAGGTTCTGAAGTTCTCGCCAAAGAATAGAGGCGGACGAACACTATTCCATTCTTGATTGGCCATTAAGGATAAATCTTGCACACAAAAAGAAAAAATAGAAATGTACCAAGACTTAGTCTTGGATTAGTAGTGCGGGAGAAGGAAGAAAAGTAGCCCAAAATAAATATTGCATGAATTTCGAGATGGAATAATAAAAAAATAATAAAATTTTATGATTTTTTTAAAAAATCTGATTAATGGTGAAAAAAATAAGAGTTAAAAAAATGCTTAATTAAGGTAGCACGAATTTCGAGAAAAAATATTAAAATAAAAAATCTATGATAAATTTTTAAAAATTGAACCTTATATCAATTCTGACTTATGGTAAAAAATAAGAATTCAAAATTGAAAAAAATAAGAATTTTAACCCCACGGACAAATATTATTTATTTGAAATAAAAAGCGAACAAGATCGAGTGGTGTTGCACAAACCTCGATTAACGAGAAAGAAAATAAATAAAACTAAAAAATTTCGTAAATCCGAAAAAAACTTTCAAACTGGTGGTTTCACCAAGTTTGACCCACCCGCTCTGATACCACTTCTTGGATCGAGAAAAATGATACAGGGGGGTGAATATCGATGAAACTTTTCGGATAGAATAAAGAGTGAAAACGCAGCGGAAATAATTAAGTGCACACAAGAACACATGATTTTTTACTTGGTTCGGAGTCACGGTCGGCTCCTACTCCAAGGCCCACGGTCCTTGACCATTTACTTTGGGCAATACTATAATCGCACAAAACAGTTTACAAATTGAGTACAGGAATATAGCGGAAATGAAACTAGTTACACTTTTCGTTTCCGACGCCCGGTGTGTATCGTATTTCAGAGCAGAGGGTCGTCGGCGGCGTTGGAATCTCGAAGTCGGAGTTTGCCAGGGCGTAGCGTTTGAACGAAAAGCTTTGGAGCGTTAGAAAACTGTGTTGTTGAAGCCTTGGGGTTGAGCCCCTTTTATAGTCCTCTATCGGGAGCCTGATAGGTTGGGGGCGCCTGACACGTGCCCTTCGATCCGGGAAACATTATCCGCGGGCTCGGTCAGCGCTTATCTTCCCCACTTGGGCGCCTGAGCTGATGGGGGCGCCCGTGACCTCACGGGCGCCTGATCCGCCTTGGTTCAGTGGCTTCGCAGCTATGATTTGGGATTTGCCTTCACTCTTGGGCGCCCGTATCCTTACGGGCGCCTGAGCCCATTCGGGCGCTTGACTTCATTCGGGCGCCTAGGCCCAGTGAAGAACCTTCACTTGCAGACGATCAGTCTTTCGACCCTGCAACTAAGGTTAGTTCCAAAAACATAGTAAGTAATAATTACAGCCATAGCTGTCTTGGTTCTGACTTCGGGTCTCCCAAATGGAACCCTAGGTCAAACCAACGCCTACTGTTCCCTCGACGGGGAACGCGTCACCTACTCCTTTCAGGAGAGTTTACCTTTTGCCAACCGGCTCCTCCGGTTGGACTTTTGCCCAGCTTTACTCACCAGGTCTTCGTGCCCAATCCGCAACCAGGTCTTAGTGCCCAGCTTTACTCACCAGGTCTTCGGTGCCCAACCCTCGGCCAGGTCTTAGTGCCCAATTCCTAGAACCAGGTCTTCGGTGCCCAACCCTCAGCCAGGTCTTAGTACTCAATTCCTCGAACCAGGTCTTCGGTGCCCAGCCCTTGGCCAGGACTTAGTGTCCAACATTTCGTCAGGACTTAGTTGCCTAGTGTTCCTAGGACTTTTCCTGCACACTTGAGTAACTTTATTAGATTACAAATAGTACTTAACTTTGAATCCTTTACCAATATCAAAACATGGTTCGATATGATGCTTCCTGCACCAACAATTTTAATATCTTCAAAAACGATGAAATAAATAGTGGAATTAATGCACCGTTGGACTCCTTGCGACCTCAGAAATTCATTAGATCTAAAATGGGTTCAATCGAACTTATGTAGATTCATTAGTAAGTTTTGATTAAAACTTATTTATGGATCTAGACAAGTCTAATTGGACTCATTTCAAGTCCTATGCATTTATGAGGTTATAAGAAGTCAAGCGGTGTCCTCAATTGTTTATTTACTTCTCTAGAGATATTAAAATGTTATTAAAAGAATCAACTAAAAATACGATCCTACTCTCTGAGAAATCAAGCTCGTGATAGTGTCGAAAGATAATATAATTAAAGTATAGTGTTGATTTTAGAAAATAAGTGCTATAATATTTATACATGTATGAAAAAAAGACAGGGGAAAGAAAAGAGATGGTATGGATTAAAAGAGAAAAGAAAAAAAAATAGAGAGAAAAAATAAAACTTAATAGAAGGATAAAATAGAAAAAAAATACTTTTTAAATATTTTTAAAATTTAAGAAGTTTTTTATCAATTCTAAATTTTAAATACGTCTTTTTGATAATTATCAAATAAAATAAATATTTGGTATATTTTTTTTTTTGTTGGATATGATCAGTACGTAAAATTAGCGTATACTGCCATTTGCTTTTGTATTTGCCCGCATGCATTCCGAGGTCCAAATCTATCCACGTGGACGCGTTTCCCGGACCTCATCGCTTGTGGTCCACCTCACGACATCCATTTCTTGCTTGAGGAACTGAAACTGGAACCGCCACGTCACCCTGATGACCGCAACCACACAAATCCAATTACAAATTTCCAGGATTTAATGAGACACTAAACGCCCCGAATCCAATTATGTCTGTTAACACTTTTAGGGTTAAGTGCACTCCTCGCCCAATCATGCTCCCGATAATTATCCTTGCCATGCATTTTGTGGGATACACACAATCACCAAAATACCAACTGAATAATTACTTTCTCACTCGTGTTTATCCAAAACGGATTACTCTTCCAGCATAACTAATTGTGAGATTATCGATTTAACAGCGGACTTAAAGAGAGATTCGCAAAACGCGTTGACCTCTCCGGATCCAGGGCCTGCATGGGGACCGAATGACGTGGCTAAATCTCGGCCGCTTGTGTCCGTAATCGTGCGGCGGAGAGATCCCGTCGGGCGTGCGAGCTTCTTGCTTGATGAACTGGAATTCCTGCAGGTAATGGCGGTTCTGTTTCTGGCGATCCACTTAATTTTGATTGGATCGTTTTTACAGAGAGAAATTAATTAACTGCACGCACGCAGATTATTGATCGTCCGTGGAGCTCTTGCGTGTGCTGCCAATGGCGGTGGCGGTTAATGATTTGCAGCCGCCTCTTCTCTCCCTTACCTTCTAAGAAAGCTTCTTTTTCGTTGATCCTCTATATATGCGCCGCGTCGACTGAAGCTATTGCTTTCAAGCTTCCGGCCGAGATCAAGGCAATGCGGGGGATGCCCATGCATTATTCTACTTCCTCCTCCTCCTCCGGTGAGCAATTAATTATTCTTGTTTGTTTTGCTTGTCCCTCAAGTTAATTAACAAGTTATTTAAGTTGAATTGTTCACTACTCTGTTTTTTGGACTTATCTCTTGGGTTTCTTCCCTTCTCTCCTTCTTCTTCTTCTTCTTCTTCGTTTTCCTCTTTGTTGATTGACATATGCAGTTGCAGGTGATCGGCATTTGCTTGGCATGGCGATGGTTAGGAGCAAGTCCACGAATCCGATGAACGTCAATGAGGAGTACTACAAGTCCCTGAGAACCAAATCTTTCCTCGACATGTGGTCCAAAGTTCATGACCAACGTCTCCGGCGAGTCTCATCCTTGCCCACCATCTCCGGCGACGACAAGAATAATGAGGATAGCGGTGGAGATCAAAAGGGATTGATTTGTGGGGCTTCTCCATTAGTTTCGTATGGTAGACTTCCTGATTTCGTCCTCGAGCCGAGTCAAGAGACCGTCCTAGCCAAGATGACTGCCGGCGATGACAAGAGAGCCTGCGGTGGCCGTGGTGGCAAGATCGAGCTCCAAGTGAAGTCGCTCCTCGTCGAATACTTCGACGTCACACTTAGGGCCTGCTCCGCGTGCGCCAATCTCTTGGCAGCCATCGGCTGCGCGAGATTGCGTCACCGACTGCTCCGCCATTTCTTGATCAAGCTTTCCTCCGGTGCCGGTGATGCCGCGTTCGATCATGTGGCTTCCCTCGTCGACTTGGAAAACCCCCTCAAGGCTCAGTTCTATGCTGTTCAGTCGGACTACGGGCAGCTGGCTCTGAAGCTGACGTGCGCCCACCGGCGGATCCTCCGCCGGGATCGGCTCCACTACGTAGCCAGGCGGGCAGCCGGTGTCGCGGCCGTCGTTGCGTGCGACATCGCCAAGGCGATCGCTGTGACCATCGTCGCATACACAGGGGTCTGCGTGGGAGCAGTTGCGACAGCAGCCCCCGCAGCGGTAGTGGCTGGGCGGCAGCGCAGCCGGGAGGTCCGGAGAGCAGCAGGGGCGCGGCGGTGGCTCAAGAGCCTGGCAGCGCAGGTGGACGCGGCGGCGCGGGGCGCGTACATCGTGGGGCGGGACCTGGAAACGATGACCCGTATGGTGCGGTGGGCGCACGACGAGTTGGAGCACGTCCGTTGGGTGGCCGGGATGGCGGCGAGGGGAAGGGAGGAGCCGCAGATGGCCAGGGAGGCGGCGAGGGAGGTGGAGAGAGGGACGGCGGGGATGGCGGAGCAGTTGAATGAGTTGGAGGAGCACGTAAACCTGTGCTTAATCACCATCAACCGCAGCAGAAAGATGGTGGCGGAGGAACTGATGGCGGAGGCGTCTCCGGCGCCCGATCGGCCGCCGTAACGGCACGATTGCTTGATTGATTTATATTTACACAATTATAAATAGATTAATAAGTATATATAGAGAGAGATTATCTACATGTATAGAGATTGCTGATTAAATCATAATTTTTAGGGTTTAGGGTCTATTGATTAATTTATATATCTTTTCTTTTGATCAAAGTCGATTTAGAAGGAAAAAAAAAGCCTGAAAAATATATAAAAGCTGCAAGCTGCAGGAGATCCTAATTAAACTGTATTATCTTTTTTCGGACAATAAACTTGTCATCTACCTGGCAACATATATATTTCTGTCTATGATTGCGGTTTGATGAGTCAACATAGAGGAACAATCGTGAAGAATGTTGCAGGTGATATGAAAGCAATAGGGTTCACAAAACTCTTATAAACACTTAATAAAAGATTAGAATGAGTGCCAAAGTTGGACTCGACGTGACCACTCTGACGCACAAGTTAACACAAGGCTTAAGCAGGAAAAAAGGTTAAAGTGGTGAAGAAGTAGAAGAGTCTTAAAGATTGTGTTGGAATATCTGCGTCGGCAAGAGCAGACAACCTTTTATAAAGATGTAATTGTGCCCTCACGTTCTCCATGTGTTCCAAGATGAATATGTACATTGCTCACATCCTCTGGAAGAAATGGCTATGTTACTAGGGTTTTCCAGGATAAACGACTGCATTGCCCACGTCCTTCGAGAGAGAACAGTTCAACGAGCCACATAAGATGCAAGTCTCGCTTGAGGGAATTGGGAGTTGGGGGAATCTGGTGGCTAAGTTAAGGGAGTATGGAGATGGGGGAGTCGAGTAGCTAAGCTGAGAGAGTTAAGTGCTGAGCTGAGGGAGTCAGGTGTGTTGTCTTGACGAAGGTTGACATTCTACTCCTTTTAACATACTGTTCTACTTGACTTTTGACCCTGCGTTTGACTTTTATGGTTATGCCTTAACACTGCCACGTGGAGACCTCCACTATCCACCACATCACAAACCTCCCTGTCAAGTCTAGCCGAAGGGGTCTGAGCTCTGATTAACTGGACTAAAGTGTTTTTTGCCTCGACTATAGACTTGGACTTTAGGGCTAACGTGGCCTAAGGACCTTACCGCCACACTATAAATTGTCTCGGGAATCCGTGAGTCAGGCGTCATGAATGCAGGTGATATGTACGATCACCTATCAGAGTCATGATAGGCGAGTCCCATAGGCTATTAGTGCAAACCGGACCAAGCTGTACACATGGTGACACCATGCTAAGTGATAGAGGAGGAAATCAAAGGGTGCTACGTGGTTAATGAGAAGTTAATAGTCTTGCTAAGGTGGTGATCAAAGTCAGCAAGAGATAGCTCCCCGACTCCATTTCGTCATCAATTCTGAGCAGGCCCTTCGAATCCAAGCAGGTCCTCGACTCTAAGTAGGACCTCGACTACGAGCAAGCTCTTGACTTCGAATAGGACCTTGACTCTAAGCAAGCCTTCAACTTTGTGTAGGTCCCTAGTTTTATAACCTTCTCAACTCAGGATCGTCCCTGACTCTACGCCATTCCTGGCTCTGAATCGTCCCCAATTCCATATCGTTCTTGACTCTACAAGCATAGCGTGTAGTCGTTGCACACGGAAGACACAGACCATGTAGGTGTGTAGCTGTCGCTCGCAGAGGATATGGATAATGTAGCCATTTTTTTCAAAGAACATGGGAAAACATAGTAATTACTCTAGGGAATGTGGGTAACATAGGTGGGAATCATGGAACACGTGGAGAACATGGAGGTGTAGCCACAACTCTATAAAAAGTCTCTTGCTCCTACAAGTGTAGGTACGTGCACACACATCCAAACCTCTAGAAACCTAAACCTATCTTTCTTCTTCTTTCTCCCCTATTGGAGACTGACTAGAGCGTTGGAGTGGCTGTGTTGGAAATCCCTCGGCCATCATTTTAACCCTCTCCCTCTTGTTTACTGCTCTACATACTCCAGTAGATTCTTCTATAAGTTTTTGTTGTTCCTAGGTGATTGACGGCAAAGTCAAGATCAACGGCAACCCACCGGTAGTTCATTTGCCAGCGATCTCAGGAAGGATCCAATTGGCACCAATTATGGGAACACTAAGTTAAGACCTGAACTGATATGTTTAGATGAATGACACTGGAAGACCTAATGTCATCACCATGGAAATGGCAGATTTCAATAAGTTGGTTGCATCTACATTGCAGGCGGTGTTGCAAGGGCAACACTAACAACCATCACCACCAACACCCAACCCTTCACCATTCGAAATGATGCCTCATTCGGTAGAAGCAACCTATGCACTTCATCAAGTGTCCGCTCAACCCACCGGAATGCTCAAGCGGCCATCCCCACTCTAGTGGTGATGTCGGCTATGTGAGTGCCATCCTTGGGACCCCCCTCAAAACCAAATCAAGACCCTTTGAGGGGAAAATACCCTATACCCAGCGGGGTAAAGGTCCCTCAAGTGTTGGAACTTGGATGGCTAGAGAGGGGGGGGGGGGGTGAATGTAGCCAGACACAAAACTTCACTCGCTTTTAGGATTTTTGCACTTGAATGTTAGTAGCAAGAACAAAACAGAGTATAAATGCAGAAATTAAAAGCAAACTACAAACGCTAACAAGGGTCGTTTACAAGGTTCCGAGATAACTTGCCTCTACTCCTTGGCGTGCCCTTAAGGTGGGCGATCCCTTGATCGTCGGCAAATCAAGCCCCAGAAAATTCGGATAGAATGCAACCTCCTTCTCGGTGGAGTAACCTCTCCACAGCGTTTCAAGATGAATTAAGTATTAAGTACAGGAAACACAAAAAGAAGCCTTACTGAATACTTAGAACCGCAAGAGCACAAGCAAACTTTTCACCGAGCTCCACTCATCAAATATCTCACGCAAGAACTCCCTTCTTCGTGTCTTTTTGCTGATGGACTCGTCAAGCATCTTGTTTCTTCTTCCCAAGTGCTCAAGTAACACAAGGTTGCTCAAGATTCACAGTAGAGTAATCGCACAAGTGTAGAGCAAAAGCTTTTCGAGGATGAAGAACAAGAACTCTAGCACTTCGTCAAAAGAACTCTGCTCAGCTCTTCTCCGCTACACAGCTTAACCAACTTCCATCGCCAGGTCACACGCTCCTCTGTAGCAGCTCCCAGCTGCTCACCTGCAGCAGCCAACTACCCTTGACCTCCTCTGGACTCACTGAAACCCCTCCAGTCGAGCCCCAGGTCATCAGCTCCTTAGCTGTTGCAGCTCGTGCCAGAGAACGTTACAACCTGCGGAAGCAAACAGACAAACCTGCTGTAGCGAAATACCTAGTTTGACTCTCCATGGATGGTCCCTGAGTCACCTGCACACTTAGCAGCTCATTAGGGCAGCAAATCAATAGAAGATCAAACATTAGAGGGCTCAGAACAAGTATCAGTAGTGTATCAGTAGGAATCAGAGTGCGATCAGACACGATCAGAGAGTCTGACAGTGCGTTTGAATTAAGGTGATCGGTCACCGGACCGATCAAAGTGACTCCTGATCGGTCACCAGACCGATCAGGCTGGGTTCAGACCGATCAGGATCCATCCTGATAGGTCCCCAACGCGTAATCAGAAATTGCGACTTCTCTGAGACCGATCACCAGACCGCTCCCAAGTCATGGATCGGTCACCAGACCGATCCACTCCTTTGCAGGGTGATTTCCCAGCTTCGCAGTCCAAACCTCCTGATCAGTCACCAGACCGATCAGGACATGCTCAGACCGATCAGGCTCCATCCTGATCGATCATAGTGAGGAACTCGCGACATTTGATCATTCACCAGAACGATCCGAACAGTATCTCTGATCGGTCACCAGACTGATCAAGAGCCAATCAGTAAGGTTCCCAAAACCCACTGTATGCTCACTGATCGGTCACCAGACCGATCAGACATAGCTGATCGGTCACCAGATCGATCCACGAGGTAACTTCGTGCCAACTTCCCTGATCGGTCACCAGACCGATCCAAGCAAGGTCAAATCTCTTCTAAGTCATGAGAACAAGCTTCCAGCCCTTCTCTAACTCGTTCTTAGTCCCCCGGACCAAGACTCCGTGCCCAGTTTCACTCACCGGGACTTCAACCTAGCCCTCCAAGCTAGGACCTGACCCTCCAAGCCAGGATTTCATCCAACCTAGCCCTCCAAGCTAGGACCTAACCCTCCAAGTTAGGACTTTTCCACACCTAACCCTCCAGGTTAGGAATTTTCACACCTAGCCCTCCAAGCTAGGACCTAACCCTCCAAGTTAGGACTTTTCCACACCTAACCCTCCAAGTTAGGACTTTTCTCACCTAGCCCTTCAAGCTAGGACTTTTTCACACCTAACCCTCCAAGCTAGGACTTTTTCACACCTAACCATTCAAGTTAGGACTTTTCACACCTAGCCCTCCAAGCTAGGACTTTTACCCATGCCAGCGTGCGATCTCCCGATCCACCTGGAATTAATCCGAATTCTCACAACCAAACTTAAATCAAACTCAAATCATAACTTACATCGGTGTCAATACCAAAATAACAATCAGGGCCAGACTGCATCAACATCAAGGACCTCCATTCTCAAGAAACATTCTCTAAGATAAGTTACAATGACATTTCCGAGAGATGTAAATCAGGAAATACAATAACACAATGACATAACCGACCCTGAAGACCATATCTACAAATTTGAAAATGTCTCCCTATTACATCAGTATATAGATGACATCAAATGTTGAGTTTCTTGATGATTCTCTCGAGCTCGACACAAAGGTGGTTCAATCATCTTCCTGCTTTCTCTATTCAGATTTTTGAGGAATTCAAGACCATGTTCATACAATACTTTGCCACTAGTTGGAGGTATTAGAAAACATTGCATGACATGCTCGCTCTCAAGCAAAAGCTTAAAGAGCATTTGAAGGAATATGTACAGCGGTTTAATTGAGTAGCCATGGATGCTCCTTTAGTTACCTTGTAGGTGCAAGTTTGTTAAATACTGAATTTTTAGGGTTGAAAAGGTATGTTTAATTAAGGGCCTAGTTGTCAATAATGAAAATTGGAGGGCTTATTTGTAAAAAGGTAAAATCATTATAAAAACCCTAAATCCTATCTTCCCCAATCTGTTTCCTTTTCAAGCGGTGGTTTCCCTTGCAACAACCACCGACGCCCGACGCCGCAACCGTCGACGCCAACTTCTCCCCATCGTGCCCTCTTTTCTTCTCCTTCTTCCGATTCTTTCTCCTCCAAGTAACCATCTCTCTCTCTGATCGCTCTTTGCCTCGCGTGGAACACTATCCGACGCCACCGCACGCACTTTACCTATCGGTTTCGCTCGAAGCCGCCGCCCCTTCGTCGGTGCGAGTTCTCCTTCACGCGATTTCAGCCGACGATCCTCCCCCTCTTGTGCCGAGTCGTCAGAATTGGAGAAATATCAAGCAAAGATTGTTGTTGCTCCTTGATCCACTGTAGGCACAACCAAATTTGGGGATTTTTCCATTTTTGATCTAAGCAGAGGATTGAAGCATCAGTAGCTCGACATGTAAGGTTTACTTGTTGATTGAATTGTGAAATGTATGAGTTTGGTTCAACTCAGTGGATTAGATATATTTTATTCATAGTTATTTAAACTAAGTGTGTTGTTATTAGGATCGTTCTATGGTCAGATAGTTACTGAATTTCAGTGTGAGGAGTCTGACTGATTATAAAGCTGTTTGTGATCAGTGTGTTTAGTAGGATTGTTATTAATTGATTGCTGCGGTTGATTTGATGAGTGGTGTTTTAGGTATGTTGATACATTGTTGAGAGGAGTGTTGTATATGGATTTTCTGATGTTTTGTTAGAGTACAGAGAAGTGTAGCAGATTAAGTGAGATGCTAAGTTGTACTTGGTATCGGTGTGTTAATTTAGTTGAAAGATGAGTTGCGATGCCTTGGGTAATATTTATGTTATTAAGTTGGAAATGTTTAGTTTTTGTTTTATATTGCGTCGTGAACACTTGATTTAGTTCGGTAGTTAGGAGGTTCTAGACTTTGGGGAATGTATGTTGTAATTAGGATGTGTTCTAATCGTGTTTAGTTGATCGTGGAAGATTCTCATTTATGGACTTCAACAACTATAAGGCGGGTATTTCTCTTTTGTACTCGAGTAGTTCTTTTTACCTTAAAGCATGACTATATTATGTCTAGTAGGTTGCTTGACCTTGTTCTTTGTCGTTTGTTATTTTAACATCACCGTTAATACTTTTTCTTCATTGATCTTCGAGTATTCCAAATTTGTATCCGTACAGTCCTCTATTGGTTTTCTGTTCTGTAAAGTGTCGTTTGTATGCGAGCACTTAGAAATCCATTAAACACAATTAGGTTTATTTGACATTAGAAATACCCTACCTAGTAGTGTAGGTGTATAATCGTTGATTTGTGATTTTTGGTTGGTTGTATTGATGCATCGTATACTCGTTGGATTTTATTGCATCGTTGTTTCTCCAGTTGTTCATGCATCGTATAGCATGCACCATACTTGCACGTTGCATACTAACGACTGTTGGGCTTACATTTGGTTAAGCCGTCGTTAGTCATATTGTTACTGGATTCAATCAACCACTTGTTGTCGTGGTAGTTGTTAGAGTATGAGCATCTGTCCTGTTATGCCAAACAGTGGCACCCTGACCGTTGTTTTCGAGGGATATTAGAGTCGTTGGTGGCTCACTCTCACCGTTATTTTCGAGGGATATTGTAGCTGTTGATATCTCCCCCTAGGTATAGGGGTTTGGAGTGTAGGCTCCCCAACATCCTGCACACTCAACCATACCTTTGTGGTATTTGTTGTTGGAGTGCGTACAGTTGTCACAACCATACCCACTCGGACACACAAATGTGATGTGTTGGCGGTTTGACTGACGTTAAGGGTGACACATGCCATTGCATCATGTGCATACGTATTTCGTTTATGCATTTTTCCTGTGATTGTTGCATTTATATGAGCTATGGTTGTTGCACTTGATTGACATGCATGAATATCTTGGTTTTACAGTTGTTGTGTTGTATTATACCTATTTAGATGTTGTTCGATTTTATAACTTGTTGTTCGATATATGTTATGCATATTTAGGTTCCTATATTCCTTATGGACTGTACCCTGTTGGATTCTCTACATATTATATCTTATTATTATGTCATGCTTATTGTCTACTCATATACTCGCAGAGTCCGCCCAGACTCACCACCGCTATCTCCCATTTTTGTTTCAGGTAGCAGGTAGTTGTATTTCTTAGAGCCAGGAGAGGATCCAGTCGCCAGCCCCCAGAGTTGAGTTATTTTCCGCAATTTGGTTTAGTTGTTTTACTTCGGTATGGAGTTCAGTTTTCACATTTTATTCATTTATCAGTATCGGACAGGTTTGTGTCGTTATTAAAAGAAACATTTTGAGTTCTCATTGATTTTAGTTTCTTTTATGTTTAAGGTGGCTGAGCCACCCATTATTTCTTTTGTTGATATAAGAACTGTGTGGTTGTGTTTACCTCTTTTTATTGTGATGCTAGCCACATGTGGCTAAGCTATATGGGTGAGAGTGTATGTATATTTGCCCCATATTGTCCGCCGTACAGGAGAGATGCTGTCAGATTTTCGAGGAAACATGAACCTCTGGGGTCGTGACAAAGTTAGTGCCTTCTCACAAGGTCTGATAGATGGGAATTTCATTAGATCTCTAGTAAAGAAGCCCCTAGCTAATGTTAACACTTTATAGGCCCGGGCAATCAAATATATTATAGTAGAGGAAGCCTAGTCTGCAAAAAGAAAGAAAGTTCCGACTTTACCTAGCTTGATCGTAAAACTCCCCCTCTTCCTTTATGAAATCGGGAATTCACGAACCAAAGAGGAGAAAAAGTTATACAGACAATGGAAATTGCTCCGACCTATGTGTTTGATTTAGGTCGAGAGCCCCTGAGGCAGATCATTATTGTGTCTATCATTAATCGGAAACTCATTCTACTGAGGAGTATCAATATTATGTGAGGAAGTTATGAAGAGTGGCTGATCAACCGAGAGTCAGTCGAGGTCGGCTAAATAAGAGAAGGTCTCTCAAGCCTTATAGGCGCCCTCGCCGCTCCAATCATGATGCCACTATTGATCGTCATTCGAATCGATGATCTCACTCTCCCTCTAGGGGACCTCGAGGCTCGTCCCAATCCAGTAGAGGGTGGATCAATAGAAGGACAAAGATAAAAAGAGGAAATGACAAGATTGATTCCCAAGGAGCTGTAAACATGATTTCATGAGGTCCAATTGGTGGAGATTTCACTCAGGCATGAAAGACTCATAGTAGAAAATTGGAAAGTCATGCAGTGAGTATCAGTTGGGGAAAAGGAAAGGGCCNTGAATTCATCATAATGCTTGTTGGTTACTTGCATGTGAAAGTATACTTCGAAGAACTCAGTCTCGAAGTCGGCCCATGTCATCTGGCTGACATTTCTCTTGGCCTTGACTCTCTTCCACTATATTCTAGCATCTCCCGTAAGGCAGAAAGATGCACACTTTATCTTCTCTACCTCATGCCAGTCCAGTAGCCCTACTATTCTTTCCAACGTTTTGAACCATGCTTAAGCATCCCATGGTTTGCTTGTGCCTGGGAAGTTCCCTGGCTTCAGTTTCTCCTACTGAATGAGGTACGCTTCTTGCCTTACTCCCCTTGCCGAACTACGGATGTAATCGATGGGTCTTCGATTACAACTGGTGCCACTACATTCGCCACCGGCGAGGTAATAATAACGACCTGCTGGTTAGCCATCCTAGTGGCAATAACTTGTTGTTGTTCTGCTAACTGTCTCTGTAACTGAGCCACCACGTCTAAGAGATTTGGTGGGGGTACTGACTCTGTTGCCTCTTGCCCTCTAGGAGCTTGCTCCTCGTTTTGGGCCTTTCTAGGACGTCCTCAAATGTATAACTTAACACTTAATGGTAATATTCCCAAACTTGCTTTAGGATATAACAAGACCTTGGTCTTGATTCTCATCTCATTTCTTAGTCCTAGAACTCGTTCTAGGGCTTAGTAAGACCTTGGTCTTACTCAAAACTTTTATCAAGCACCTTGCGTGCCATAATCCCAAAGCTTACTTTTGGGCAAATCAAGTAAGTACTTAAGCATTTCTCTAATATTCATTCTAGGGATTAAACATGATTCTGTGATACTAAGGTATTAAACATGCTTCCTTGTTCTATGCACATATGAGTAAGTACTTAAGCATTTCTCTGTACTGCAATTTAAATAAAGGAGCAATAGAAAACTGAAACTTAAAGCTTTCTTACTTGAAGACGGCAAGGTTGATGCTGATGTGTGTGTGATGCTGGAGAATGGGAACTGCTCTGATACCACCTGTAGCGACCCGCCTTCTCTGCTTAGACGGATCGTTACTTTTGTCTACTTCTTGACTCTAATGCACGACTAAAAATGCGGAAATCTTTTTTTTTCTTTTTAATCTATCTAAGAATGATATTCTAACTTAATTAGTCATGCATGATACCATGTCACACTTTCTTTCTCAAAAACTCGTAAGAAATTACTTATTGAAACTTGCCTCGCCCAACTCAGCTTACGGGTATCAGTCGACTGATACTATATCAGTCGACTGATAAGCCTGAAATCTGAAATTCAGGTTTCGAAACTTGTTTCAAAACTCCACCAAACCTATACTTTCGAGCCATATAAAATCATGACACCATTTCTATACTCTATACCAGTTTCCTAAACAATTTAGCCAACCAAAACGAATCCATAAACTCGAAATTAGGACTTTTACGAGATTTAGCAAGTTATGAAAAACTATTTAAACTTTAGGCTAGAGTTTGTACCAAACTTAACTTCTAACCATTTAAACTCATCATGCAAGATTCTATAACATCCCTAAGGCATTATCAAATGAGAAAGCAACTTTTCTAAACATACTTAAGCAATAAAAACTTGATTCAAAGGGAAATTAATACTATCTTGGCACATGCATCTATTTCTCTAATAAAGTATCAATATTTCAAACTACTCACACTTCTACTCATCCAATGCAATCATAAGGACATGTATGCTAAATGAAATGACATGGAATCTTTACTCTAAGAAATTGAGCATGTAAAACTATCCAAAGCTTAAATGTTCGCTAAACTCCATAAAGCAAGAACTTGAAATTTGAATAAACTAAAACATTGTAATTCAAATAACTAAATTGTCTCGTCTCAAGGATCTCTCCAAAATCAGCCACCACACACACTTTACTCAGCACCGCCTCGTCGCCTTCCTTCAGAATTGCTTGTCTTTACCTTTATCTGCAGTAAGAGGAAATGCAACTAGTAAGCAAAAAGCTTAGTAAGTACTATCTAGCTCACAAAATCTCGAAATGTGCAAACATGCTTCTTGAACAATATGAAAATCATATGAGATACTTATATGCTTGAAAGAAAACTAAGAACATGTATAACTCAAAACATGCATACTCAAGCATTAATAAATCTCGATTTACTTTTCTTGGCTCAACTTGAAACTTTAGCTATTTTTTAACTTTTTGAAAACTCTTTAAACTTTAGAAACTTTGCTATAGCATATACTTGAAAATAATAATCACTTGGATCCACTGAAGACGTAAGTACCATCTCATATGCGCGTTCCCTAAAAGGTTGGGGTAGCGAGCCACCAATCCTAATAGAGCAGACCTTGGTCTACCAGGGCCAAGACCTTGGAATTGGACACCTGGATTTCTTTAACGACGCCCTTGGACGCCGGGTACTGGCCTTAGAAAATAAAATAGTTTTTCTTTCTTTTCTTTCTTATCTGTAAATGCCTTGGCATTTTCTCGAGCACCTTGCGTGCTAAAATCCCTAAGTCTTGACTTTTGGAGATTTCTTAAGGCCTTGGCCTTTTCTTTTCTTATCTTTATCTTCTCTTTTCTTTTCTCATAACTTTTCTTAGCCCTAATCTCATATAGGGTGCTTAATCAACTTATACAAACATATAATGAACTAATATCACATGCCAAAAATCATAAACTAAAGAAACTATCTCTTTTAAAACTTTTAAAGGAAATTCTCGCGGAAAAACCGCCTCTTACTGCAGGTGAGCAGTACTTACATTGATATCTTGGACTTACAACCAAGATTGACGTCTAGGGCTCGGAAGAAAATTGAGATCTCGGAGAATTCTTCGCGCCTACGCGTTCCTCTCGTCGCGGGGATCCCGAATATAGGAATATCTCTCGGAGGAGAGCCTTGGCCGGCCCTCTAGGCCTTGGTGTGGTGTCGCCCAAGAGAGGAGAGGGGAAAGGAGTCGGCGCAAGGTGTTGGGCGAGGGAGAGAAAGGGTTTAGGTTGAGAGAAAATAAAATTTCTCTCTTTAATTATCTATTTATACTTATGGGGCGAATTTACCTAACTATACCTTATCTATTGTTTCGCCCAGTTTATTTCAACAAAACCAACCAGCCCAGCTGGTCGCGCGCGCGCCTGGTCTCCTGCTAGTCGTGGGTTCGAACCCCCTGCTGCCCTTAAACATTTTTCCTTTTTTAAAAATACTAAACGGACTCGGAAAATTCCATAAAAATTTCTAAAAATATCTAGAATATTTCTAAACCATTTTTAAATAATTCTAAGGACTTTAAGAACTAAAAATGGGAATTTTGGGGCGTTACATCTATACTACACTTAGTTTTGTGAGCTAAGGGATTTCAATTTATAAATTCAAATTTGAGGCTCATCGTGACACTGTTGTGGGCTACCATCAAATTTTTGGCGTCGTTGCCGGGGAACACACTAGTTGAGTTTGTTTGATTTGAGCTTGTGCTTAGTTTCATATTTTCTGATACTATTTCATTTGCTTTGGCTTTCGATATACATTTGTTGCCATTTTGTTGGTTTTATGACCAGGACTGCAAGTGTTGATATTGTGGAGTTTCATCCTGAGATTGAGAGGACCTTCAGAGCTAGGAGAAATCAAGGAAGAGTTTCAGAAGCTATTGAAAATATTTCTACTCATTCAAATAGCCCATGGCAGAACATCAGAAGACTATGAAGGAGCTTGTAGCCCCTGATGATGCATTTCAGTATTCTTGTATTGCTTATCCAGAGTTAGCTGGAGATTTTGAGCTGAGATCAGGCCTAATTCATCTACTTCCCAAGTTTCAGGGATAGCCAGGAGATGATCCTAATAGACATTTGCATGAGTTCCATGTAGTGTGCTCCACTATAAAGCCTCAAGGGATTTCTGAAGAGGGCATCAAATTAAGGGCATTTCTATTTTCTTTCGACTGGAGCAGCTAAAGATTGGTTTTATTATTTGCCTACTGGACATGTTGCAAGTTGGATTGCCATGAAAAAGACATTTTTAGAGAAGTATTTTCTAGCTTCAAGAACTGCTATTATTAGAAAGAGCATCTGTGGTATTCAACAAGTGGTGGGAGAGACCTTATATGACTATTGGGAGAGATTCAATAAGTTGTGCTCAAGTTGTCCACAACATCAAATAAGTGAGCAACTTCTTATTCAATATTTCTATGAAGGTATACTTCAAATGGATAGAATTATGATTGATGCTGTAGTTGGAGGAGTTCTAGTGAATAAGACCCCAGAACAAGCTAGAGAATTGATTCAAAATATGGCGGAGAACTCTCAACATTTGGATGTAGGGCTCTTTCTACTAGAGGGGTGAATGAAGTTCAAATGGCTTCAAATGAACAAAAAGAGATCAAGAGTTTATTGTTGGAGTTAACCTCTTTGGTAAAGCAAATGACTTTGAATGATTTGAACCAACCTCAAAACTTTCCAGTAGCTTCTTTTCAAAATCCGGTTATGGGAGTGTGTAGTATATGTTCAAGCCAAGAGCATAATTCAGATTTATATCCTAATCTTCAACAAGATGAATCATTAGCCGCTTTGATTAGAGGTCAATATCAATCAAGGAATGACTCATATTCATCTACTTACAATCCGGGATGGAGAGATCACCCTAATTTGAAGTATGAAAATTCATTCTATCAACAAAACACTTCACAACAGCCCCTACAACAAGGACAGTAGCATTTTCAGAATTTTCAGCAACCTTATCCGTAATTTCAGCAACCAAATCATCATTTTCAGCCTCAATTCCAACAAAGTCAGCAAGGATTTCAATCAATTCAGAATTTCCAGCAATCTTTTCATCATTCACAGCCTTCAAATCAAAATTTTCAGTTTCAAAATCAGAGTTTTCAGCAACCCCAACAATTTCAGCCTTCAAACCAGAATTTTCAGCCTCAAAATTAGAATTTTCAGAGCAATAATTTCCAGCAACATCCACCTAGTTATCAACCTAATTTTTAGCAATTTCAACAGCCCATTCACTCATTTAATCATCCCTCACAACAGAATTTCCAAAGTTCACAGCCTACTCATAATTTTCAGCAACCCAATGTTTCATTTCAAGGCCAACAAAAGTCCCATACCAATTAAGGAGGCTTTGGAAACTCTAGTGGGTTTAATGTGTTGGGACCGGGTGCATGTCGACAAGGATACGAGTTCGTAAAATTTAAAATTTTTACGTGCAGCGGAAGAGTTTGCATAAAATAATTTCCTAAATTATTTTAACTTCGTATCTAGCATGCAACCTTATAGTGTATCGACATAATCATAAAATAAAAGTTTGCGAAAAAGTACACTAATTTACTTTTGTACCTTGCGAACTCGAAGAAAGGGATGAGATCCAACCGTAGCGTCCCTTGGAAGCTTCGCCTCTATTCGCGTCCACGCCGAGTTCTCTTCGGGATGACTTCGCAAAGTCACGAGTTTTGTGCCGACGAGAACTACTAGATTCTCGGAAGGCACAACTAGAAGGATAAGAGAAAATAATGAAAAACTAACCAACGAAGTAACGGAATCAAATTCCGAGAAGAGAGGAATCGCTATCCGCTTCTTCTTCTTCGCGTTCGGGTTCTCCTTCTTCTTCTTGAAGCTCACGCCAACCTCAACTAAGGGAGGAGTTGCGCCGGCCCTAAGTCACCAAGTGGGCGCCGGCCCTAGGCTCCAAGTGGGCGCCGGCCCTAGGCAAGAGAGGGAGAGGGAGAAGAGAAGAGAAGAGATTAAGAGAGAGAGGGAGAGCTCTATGATTCAATTACTTGAATTGGAATTAAGGGCTAGCCTTTGGTTCCTTTATATAGTAGCAACTCCTTTGCTAAGTCTCCCTCTAAACCGAATTAACGGAATTAACGGAATTAGTTATAAGAAATTTATCTTTATAAATTTTCTTATTGCTTATTCCGTTTAAGCCTAGTCTTATTATAACCATTTATAATAAAACAAATTAGTTATCATAAGAAATTTATTCTATAAATTTTCTTATGAATTTTATTATAACTAACTTTATAATAAAACTAATTATTTATCATAAGAAATTTATCCTATAAATTCTTATGAATTAATTCCGTTTAAACCAAGTCTTTATTATAAACTAATTTATAATAAAAACTAATTCTTCTTCTCTTTAAATTATGGAATAAATTTTATAAGAAATGTATAAACTTTCTTATTATGGAAAAATCAATTCATAATTGATTTTATAAAATTAAAATAAACCCAATTCATGGATTATTTTAATCTTCCATAAAAGAATAAATTTCTATAAATTTATTTATATAAATTTCTTTATACAAATTTATTTATCCATAATTTATAAAATAAATCGTGCTTGATTTATCTTATTAATTAAACCAATTAAATTGGTTTTTCTCCCTTTAATGGCCGGCCACCCAAGGAGGGTTAACACCCTTTTTGGCCTGTCAAAACCGACCCGAACCGGTCGCGAATTAAACTCATTTAATTCGCCCAAAAGCCTTCAAAAGACTTAGCCATTTTTAGCTTCCATTGCGCCTCTGATTAACTCAGATTCGACTTATTTCTCTTGATCGGAAAATCCAATTTTCAACTCGTTTTAAATCCCTCGGATTACTCGTAGTACGTGTGACTAAATAGGCTTTCGATTTATGTTGGCCGTCTATAATTAACTAATTATAGAACGATCATGAGTGGCACCTAGTAGTACATCATGATCCCCAATTAATCGAAAGATCAACGGTTTGACCTCAGAAGAAATTATTCTGAAACCCTTCAGCAGCTCTAATGAATCGTGCCCCATTCCCTTCACCACCTTATACCCACTTGGTTCAGGACACGGTCAATGGTGTCAGTCCCCACTAGGCTGACTACGTCACACCTAGCCCAAGTAGTGTCTTTCTCGTCCTTTGGATTTCTAATTACTCTCATGTATTTTAGAGACTCTCACTCTAAACATGATATGCTCTGGCCAGAGACTTTGAGTAACAATCCGACGATAGGCCTGGGTATACATCTCCTCGCAAGGAGTGGTGAATCCTTTGTAGGCTGTTCAAACATCTTCGGGCACTTCGGCTTATACCCGATCATCCTGGGTCCACACCTCCTTGGAGATGCTTGCTTAAGATGTCAAAGTATAAATCTCTATGACCAAGATGACTTGAACACCGCAAGTCAAAGGAACATCGCACTTAAGCCGCAGTAAGATCTTCATTGACATATCTACATGTAGATTCCCATATGAAGTCTTACAACTAGTCACTCCAATGAACTAGTTCCCTTAACTAGCATCCATGTTTATCTCCGGACATCCCAATGTCACCAGCCAGTGAGAATCGGCTGAATAGAGAATAACCCATGCTAGTCTCAAAAGAATTGATAGTGCCCGTTTTTATCAATTCATCGACTAGGGATATTTTCAATACTTCACATTTGCGCATTTAGAGATAATCACTAGTTGTGATCTCATCACAAATTCTCTTATGTTGTGAGTTGTATTGCGGACATTCAGTAGATGAGTTTAAGATCCCAATCAAATACACAAGCATGTATACTCAAATAGTGAATTATCATTTATTAATATAAATGTTTTACAATCATAAGGCGATTGCCTTAGGACACTTCTCTCATATCACTAACATAATGCACATCAACAAAGGCTTGAGGAGATGATGCAACAAATCCTACAACAACAGCAAAATTTACAATAACAACAAGGGCAACAAAAGAATGATTCCACTCTTCAAAACACTGAAAGACATATTGGACAACTAGCTAGTGGAATGAATCAATTACAAACCCAAGGATCAGGTCAATTTCCTTCTCAAGCAACTCCTAATCCTAAGGGAAATGTTAGTCCAATAACTTTGAGGAGTGGGAAAGTTGCTTCAAGTCTTAACACTCAAAGGGCTAATTTTTTTGAAAAATTTTTAGCAACTTGTTTTCCAACTCAAAACAGTCCCGAAATGGATTCTACACCGGATGAATGTGACCCTAGTTCAAGCCTAAGTCCTTCTTCGATTGATCCTGTGATTTTGGTGGAAGAACAAGAAGAAATCAGTAAAAAAAAGTGCACCTACAGCAGCTACTCCACTTGAAATTCCTGCTCAAGACTCACTTCCAAAAGTTTCAGCTCAAGTGGAGGAACTGAGGGTTCCTTTACCCTTCTCACAGCGTAAGATTCAAGCTAAAAAGCATGTAGAGGAGGAGAAGGCAAAGGAGTATCAAGAGCTTGTGAAACTATTCAGTAAGGTGGAAATAAATGTGCCATTGTTGTCTATCATCAAGCAAATACCTAAGTATACCAAATTTCTTAAGGATTTGTGTGTGCATAAGAAGAAGCTAAAGGGGAATGAATTGGTCATTTTAGGAAAGAATGTCTCAACCCTTATTCATACAATTCCCCAGAAATGTGAAGATCTAGGAGTTTTTACTGTGTCCTGTGAGATTGGGAGGAGTATTTTTCATGATGCTATGTTAGATTTGGGGGCTTCTATTAATGTGATGCCTAGTTTAATTTTTTAGATTCTTGGCATTGGACCTATGTAGCCTACAAGAGTGATTATTCAGCTAGCAGACAGGAGTCAGACTCACCCAGCTGGAATCATTGAAGATGTATTAGTGAAGGTGAAGGAGTTAATTTTTCCTGCGGACTTTTATATCTTAGACATGGAGGGGGATTATCTAGCACATAGATCTCCACTTATTCTTGGGAGACCATTCTTGAAGACTACAAGGACGAAGATTGATGTATATGCAGACACACTTTCTATGGAGATAGGAGACACAGTGGTGCAGTTTAGTATTTTTGATGCTATGAAGCACCCCAGAGAGGATCACTCCATCATGAGCATGGATATTTTGATGAGCTAGTTGATGCCAATTTACTTGCTGATAGAGTTTCACTTGGTATTCACAGAGGATATTTTAGCTCAAATGAGGCTGAGGATGCATTAGATATAGAGGCAGCTAATTTGAAGATTGTTTCTGATTCACTCGCAGTTGGAGACGATTCTGTAGGTGTAGGGAATTGCACTGAGCCCCAGGGATCACCAATTTTGATTGACATATCAAGAGATTCAGAGGATAGGTTTGAGAGTGTAGGGGATTGCACTGAGCCCCAGGGATCACCCATACCTACTGAGCAGTCACAGATAGAGTTAAAACCATTGCCAGAACATTTGAGGTATGCTTATTTGGGAGAGGAGCAGTGTTTACCTGTTATCATTGCCCGAAACTTGGATTCAAAGCAAGAGGACAGATTATTGCAAGTTCTGAGGCAGCATAAGAGAGCTATAGGGTGGACATTAGCTGACATACCTGGTATTAGCCCCGCCATTTGTATGCATAGGATATTTCTAGACGAGAATGTGAAGCCGGTCAGGCAGCCACAGAGAAGGTTAAATCCACTAATTCTAGATGTTGTAAAGAAAGAGGTGACTAGACTTTTACAGGCAGACATTATATACCATATTTCTGACAGTAAGTGCGTTAGTCCTATTCATGTGGTTCCTAAGAAGTCAGGAGTGACAGTGGTGGAAAATGAGAGTAATGAGTTAGTACCTACCAGGGTGAAGAATTCATGGAGAGTTTGTATTGATTACAGGAAGCTGAACCAAGTAACGAGGAAAGATCACTATCCCTTGTCTTTTATTGATCAGATGTTAGAGAGGTTAGCAGGTAAGTCTCACTATTGCTTTCTAGATAGATATTCAGGTTATTTTTGTAGGACCGATGCCGTCGATAGAGGGGGGGTGAATATCGACCGTTAATCTTTTCGGTAACTTTGTAAAAAACTATCGTTCGTTCTGGACACAGAGTTAGTAGCAACGGAAAAGCAATAGAGCGAGCGAACAAAACAAAAGACAGATTACTCGCGGGATTTATTTACTTGGTTCCGGACCCCCCTGGGTCAGTACGTCCAAGGCCTATGTACTCGGCGTGAGTCCACTATTGGTCTCCTTTCCGGAATTTCCGGAGGCTGAGAAAACCCGTCTTATAGTGTACAATTACAAGCACAAGTACAGAAAATTAAGTACGGAAATAATAAATGCAAGCCGAACAAAAGAGAGTTGAAGCTCGGCCGATCTGGACCTCCGAAGTGCCATGCACTTCCTCCTGGAGCCTCCCGGTCGTAGAGCCTCTTCTTTAGCGCATTGTCGTCAGTTAGAATGATCGGAATAACACTTCGCAGTTGTATCTGAAGCAGAGGGGTCGAAGCCCCTTTTATTGGCTTCCTACGGGCGCCCTGGACGTTGGGGGCGCCCCGATAAACCTGGTCAAACATTATCCCCGCGTCGACCTCTCCGCAGCTGATAAAACCTTTGACCAGGGTGCCCCGGACCTCTCGGGCGCTCTTATGAGGGCTTATCTCTGTTTCAGACTCAAAACTGCAAATACAGCTTTGAACCCAGGCGCCCCGGACCTCCCGGGTGCCCTGCTTGAAGCCTATTCTGCCTGCTTCACTTAAACTACAATTTTCTCCTTTGGCTTGGGTGCCCCCAACAATGGGGGCGCCCTGGACGCATGGGGGCGCCCCCACTAATGGGGGCGCCCTGCTTCAAGGCTAGCAGCAATGTTTTTTGCCTGGTTACCTACTTTGTCTCCGGTTCTTGGTACCTGCAAGATACACAAACACAAAGCAAATGTACATACAATATTAACCTTAAGGACTTGGTTCAGACTTCGAATTTTCACGAAATCCTAGGTCGAACCTATAAGTGATATGAGAGAAGTGTCCTAAGGCAATCGCCTTATGATGTAAACATTTATTTTAATAAATGATAATTCACTATTTGAGTATACATGTTTTGTGTATTTGATTGGGATCTTGAACTCATCTACTGAATGTCCGCAATACAACTCACAGCATAAGAGAATTTGTGATGGGATCACAACTAGTGATTATCTCTAATGTGCAATTGTGAAGTATTGAAATTATCCCTAGTCGATGAATTGATAAAAACGGACACTATCAATTCTATTGAGACTAGCATGGGTTATTCTCTAATCAGCTGATTCTCACTAGCTGATGACATTGGGATGTCCGGAGATAAACATGGATGCTAGTTAAGGGAACTAGTTCATTGGAGTGACTAGCTGTAAGACTTCATATGAGAATCTACATGTAGATATGTCAATGAAGATCTTACTGCGGCTTAAGTGCGATGTTCCTTTGACTTGCGGTGTTCAAGTCATCTTGGTCATGGAGACTTATACTTTGACATCTTAAGCAAGCATCTCCAAGGAGGTGTGGACCCAGGATGATCGGGTATAAGCCGAAGTGCCCGAAGATGTTTGAACAGCCTACAAAGGATTTACCACTCCTTGCGAGGAGATGTATACCCAGGCCTATCGTCGGATTGTTACTCAAAGCCTCTGGCCAGAGCATATCATGTTAAGAGTGCGAGTCTCTTAAATACATGAGAGTAATTAGAAATCCAAAGGACGAGGAAGACACTACTTGGGCTAGGTGTGACGTAGTCAGCCTAGTGGGGACTGACACCATAGACCGTGTCCTGAACCAAGTGGGTATAAGGTGGTGAAGGGAATGAGGCACGATTCATTAGAGCTGCTGAAGGGTTTCAGAATAATTTCTTCTGGGGTCAAACCGTTGATCTTTCGATTAATTGGGGATCATGATGTACTACTAGGTGCCACTCATGATCGTTCTATAATTAATGGGTTAATTATAGACGGCCAACATAAATCGAAAGCCTATTTAGTCACACGCAATACGAGTAATCCGAGGGATTTAAAACGAGTTGAAAATTGGATTTTCCGATCAAGAGAAACGAGTCGAATCTGAGTTAATCAGAGGCGCAATGGAAGCTAAAAATGGCTAAGTCTTTTGAAGGCTTTTTGGGCGAATTAAATGAGTTTAATTCGCGACCGGTTCGGGTTGGTTTGGCCGGCCAAAGGGGGTGCTAACCCTCCTTGTGGTGGCCGGCCATTAAAGGGAGATTAAACCAATTTAATTGGTTTAATTAATAAAATAAATCTAGTGTGATTTGTTTTATAAATTATGGATAAATAAATTTGTATAAAGAAATTTATATAAATAAAATTTATAGAAATTTATTCTTTTATGGAAGATTAAAATAATCCATGAATTGGTTTATTTTAATTTTATAAAATCAATTATGAATTGATTTTTCCATAATAAGAAAGTTTATAAATTTCTTATAAAATTTATTCCATAATTTAAAGAGAAGAAGAATAAGTTTTATTATAAATTAGTTTATAATAAAGACTTGGTTTAAACGGAATAATTAGTTAAGAAAATTTATAGGATAAATTTCTTATAACTAATTCCGTTTAGAGGGAGACTTAGCAAAGAGTTGCTACTATATAAAGGAACCAAAGGCTAGCCCTTTAGGAAAAACTAATCAATTAATCAAGAGATTAATTACTCCCTCTCTCTTTCTCTTAATCTCCTCTCCTCCTCCTCTTCTTCCTCCATTAGGGCCGGCGCACCCTAGCCTCTCTAGGGCCGGCGCACAACCACAACACCAACAAGGGTGTTTGCCGTGAGCTTTGAAGAAGGAGGAGAACTCGAAGACGAAGAAGAAGAAGCGGATAGCGACTCCTCTCTTCTCGGAATTTGATTCTGTTACTTCGTTGGTTAGTTTTTCCATTATTTCTCTTAATCTTCTAGTTGTGCCTTCCGAGAATCTAGTAGTTCTCGTCGGCACAAAACTCGTGACTTTGTGAAGTCATCCCGAAGAGAACTCGGCGTGGACGCGAATAGAGGCGGAGCTTCCAAGGGACGCTACGGTTGGATCTCGTCCCTTACTTCGAGTTACGCGAGGTACTTGGTAAATTAGTTTACTTTTCCGCAAAAGTTTTCATTTTATGATTATGTCAACACACCATAAGATTGCATGCTAGATACGAAGTTAAAATAATTTAGGAAATTATTTTATGCAAACTCTTCCGCTGCACGTAAAAATTTTAAATTTTACGAACTCGTATCCTTGTCGACATGC
>JAGFNQ010000148.1:134033-229173 GCA_024364735.1 Boesenbergia rotunda | reverse complement strand
TAGTTTGTGCGAGACACCCAAGAGCAAGTGTGGGGAAGTTTATAATTACCATTTTGATAATTAATTTAGGCTCTCAAACCCATGTTTTGATCCCTTTTTACATGCTTAATCTTGCATTTACACTAGGTTCAATGAGTTTTTGCTATTTTGGCTTTGGATGCAATTCTTTCTATATTTGAGATATTTTGGCATTAAAATTTGAATATTATTTTGTAGGCTTTGAATGATCACGGACCTAGATCAGTTTGAATCAAATTTGAGTCAGACTTGGCTCTAATCAAGATGATCAAGCAATGGAGGAACATGGGTCGTCCAATCAAGACATGGGGAGATCTTAGCCATCCATCAGCTTCTGGTCAATCTGAGCTCAAGATAGAGTTAATCAAGATCATAGATCAAGATCTGAAGTTTTGGTCCGAATCAGAAGTCATCTAGCCGTTGGATCAAGCTTAAGGGGAGTCCTAGCCATCCATTCAAAAATCAGGGCAATCTGATCCATCCATTGCATATCTGATCGATCCAAGCTGAGGAGAAGCAGATCCTGACCATTGATGGATCTCTGGAAAATTTGGCTTCAATCCGAGATGATCTGACCGTTGGATTAAGCGGGGATGATCACAACCGTTCCATTTGAAGTGGAATTAATTAAAACAGAAACTTCTCATTCTGCTCAGGAGTGGTCGCGAATTCTACTTACTGTTCTTCGTTTTCTTTAGCGTTTTCTTCTTCAATCGTGCGTGGCCACATCCGATCCAAACTTGTTTCAAGGTTTCGAATCATCGAGATCAATTTCCTGAGAAGTTTACAATTCAATCTCATCTCTGGAAGCTCAGGTGAGGGTTTCACCGAGAGCTTGCTTCATCCGATCGATCCCTGCTTGATCGCCAATCTTCATCAATCGGAGCATTTGGAGGGGTTCTCTGGAGTGTTCTGAGGGTTCCTGAGCCACAATCGCCATCCAACTTAGCAAGGAGAAAGAGATCGGAGGAGGTTTTCAGATCACGCAACCAAGCTGCAGCTAAACTACTCACAGAAATTAATCCTTTGCTGATTTCTCGAGCTAGAGGGTTTCTAGCTTGACTCTTGTGTGACGGCAAGAAGGAGACCTTGGTGAAGTTACTGATCGGATGTTTAGTTTCTGCAATCTTAGTTTCTTAATTCTCATTTCCTTATTTCTGTTTCAGATTGTATCCGTTCACATTTCAGTATCTGATCGGTCTGTTCGATCGATCAGGTAAGCATTTGATCGGTCTGTTGACCGATCAGGCAACCATCTGATCGGTCTGTTGACCGTTCAGGAAGTGTCTCAGCTACATTTCAATCCTATTTCCTGCATTCAATATTTAATCCGTGAATTCAATTTTATTTCTGCAACTTAGCTACAGATTTTATATTTTTCTGCAACTGATATTAGTTTTTGAATTGCAATCTCATAGTTTTGAATTTAATTGCTTAGTTGTCAAATAGGGATAAGTGTAGTATCCTTGTTTCAGTTTTCAAATAGGGATAGTTAGTTTCATTCATTCTGTTTCCGTCTATAATTTCATTTCTTATTGCAAAACAAACCCCATTTCAATTGAAAACCCAAAAGAAAACGACGAATTTAAACTTGGGTTAAGCATTCTTAACTAGTCCTTGAAAAAATATGACTTGAGACCCCTATACTACACTTAGATTTGTGAGCTAAGGGTTTTCAATTTATAAATTCAAATTTGAGGCTCATCGTGACATTGATTATGGGCACCATCAATAGCATGAGGCAAAAGTATCCAAAGTTATTCTAAGTTCGAGGACGAACTTTCCATAAGGTAAGGAGGATTGTAACACCCGAATTTTTCAAAATTTTTCAAAATAAACAAAAAGAAAAATAAAATCTTTTAAATGGCCAGAGTGAGGGATCGAACCTACAACCCACGAGTTTGGTTTAATTTCAAGTTACTAGTCATGTTAATGATCTTTTTGTTAGAATATGAAATTGATATTAGATAAGTAATAGTAAGTATCTTTTCTGAGTGATGCTTCAACTTCCACATAGTATATAAAGGAATGGAGGAAGAGAAAACCAAGAGTTTTCTCATTCTTCTTCTTCTTTACCGAAAACAAGAAAAGAACTAGGGTTTCTCCTCTTCCTTTCTTGTGCCCAAGATCCGGATCGTGCGAAGGAAGTGGACGAGGAGTACCACTCTAGATCCTACGTCGTTATAGTGAGTTCTAAGCGTAAGGATGTAAGTAGATATCTCATCTACAGTAAAAGTAGTTCTCTAAACATGATTTTCAAGTCTTTTGGTATGATGTGATCCTAGTATAGCAAGACCAAGGTCTTGATTTGCCCAAACGTGAGGTTTTGGGATTTAGGCACGCAAGGTGTTCGATACCGATCTTCTAAGTAAGACCAAGGTCTTACTAAGCCATAGAATGAGTTCTAGGACTAAGAAATGAGATAAGAAACAAGACCGAGGTCTTGTTGTGTCCTAAAACATGTTTTGGGAACATTACCTTTTTAAGTGCTAAGTTATGCATTTTAAATACAAGCATGAGTACAAGTTAAGTATATTACTTTGAAAGACCGAGGTCTTTTTAGCATGTACCGGGCTGAGGTCCATGAGATCTAGGTGAGCTAGTAAGACATCCTATTAGGATTCGGTGGCTAGCTACCCCGAACCTATTAGGGATGCGCGCATTGGTACTATGCCGGGCCCAAAGGAGGATGTTTATTATTTTAAAGTATAAGAAGTATAAGTGTATAAGTTTCAAGTTTTTCAAAAGCAAGAAATCATTTGAAGCATGTTACACATTTTTCATTTCAAGCAAAGTTTCCAAATGCAAACATATGTTACTACTATATTCATGAGCTTATTCATTTTAAGCATAGCATTCTTGACCAAGAGTATGTTTGATATCGATTGCATGTTTTGTGAGATAGGTATCTACTTACTAAGTTATTTGCTTATAGTTGTATCCTTTTACTGTAGATAAAGGTAAAGGGAAGATGTAAGGCAAGGAGACTCATGTATGGATGATTCATGTCAGTGGCGGTGGAACCGTGGAGTAGGATCCTTCGGGATGAGTTTTGTTTAGCGTTTAAATCTCTAAACAATAGAACTTTATGAGTATATTCTTTTGAGTTTATGTTAGTAGTTTACTACCGTAAAGACTTTTAAATTTGAGTGGTTAATTTGGAGTTTGAAATGCATACAAATGGAGTATGATTATGGTTATTATGTTTGTGAGTCTATAATCTTGTTGTGTAGTTGACGTTGAATGTATATATATACTTGAATAGTGTTTCTGAAACCTGGAAACTGTAGTTCCAGGCGTATCAGTCGACTGATGCAGGTATCAGTCGACTGGTCGAGGGAACAGAAACATTCGGGCGAGTGAATCCCAGGTGCAGTCAACTGTACCAGTCGACCGGAAGGATATCTGTCGACTGGTGCCAATGTAAAACAAAAAGTGTTCTAGGGTTGATGGTTAGTGCTTCAGTCTTGCAACTAAGAGGTCTAGGAGTTAAATCCTGGCAAAGCCAATAAAATTAAAGTTTTTTTTTATTTTAGCTGGCCCAACAGTAAAGTCAACATAACGCCCCTATAAGGTCAAAGTTAGCAAGAGATGGTCGTTACAGGTTTGGTATCAGAGCAAGTTCCGCCCTTCCACCACACTGACAGCAAGCATCCGTCCTGCCTCCTACCAAGTAAGAAAGTGCATATGTTTAATTTTTATATACATGTCTTTCATTGACTATTAGTCTTAACATATGCTATTATGTGCATGATCAGTATATGTTATCTAAAATGAGTATGATGATGAGTATGATGATGGTATGATGATATGACATATGCCATATGAGTATGATGATATGAGTAGGATGATAGTAAAGTAATGGAATGTCCTTATCGAAGTAATGACATTACTCTCCTTAAGATATAGAGTAAGAGAATACCAAGATGACGTCCTGGAAAGGCCCAAAATGTGGAGCGAGCTCCTAGAGGGCAAGAGGCAACAGAGGCTCTTTATGATATAGAGTAAGAGAATGTCAAGAGGACGTCTTAGAAAGACCCAAAATGAGGAGCGAGCTCCTAGAGGGCAAAAGGCAACAAAGTCAGTACCCCCACCAAATCTCTTAGAGGTGGTGGCTCAGTTACAGAGACAATTAGAAGAACAACAGTAAGTTATTGCCACCCTAATGGCTAACCAGCAGACCGCTCCCGTTACCCCGCTGGTGGAGAATGTAGTGGCACCAGTTGTGACCGAACATCCATCGGTTACATCTGTAGTCCTGGCAAGGGGGTACGGGAAGGAGCATACCTCATCCAGTGGCAGAAACTAAAGCTAGGGAACTTCTTAGGCACAAGCGAACCATGGGATGCTCAAGCATGGTTCAAAACATTGGAAAGTATAGTAGAGCTACTGGACTCGCATGAGGTAGAGAAGATAAAGTGTGCATCTTTCTGACTTACGGGAGATGCTAGGATGTGGTGGGAGAAAGTTAAGGCCAAGAGAAATGTCAGCCAGAGGACATGGGCCGACTTCAAGATTGAGTTCTTCGAAGAATATTTTCATATGTGAGTAACCAACAAGCATTACGACGAATTCGCGGAGTTCAGACAAGGAGAAGAGTTAAAGAAAGAAGAAGTACGAGTAGTTTGTGACTATCCGGAGGTGTTTCCTGAAGAGTTACTAGGGCTGCCTCCCAGTCGGGAAATCGAGTTTGAAATTGAGTTGGCTCCAGGGACTAACCCAATTTCAAATGCACCTTATCGCATGACGCCAGCAGAATTGAAAGAACTGCAAGAACAACTATAGGAGTTACTCAACAAGGGATTCATCCGCCCAAGTCATTCACCCTGGGGAGCTCCTGTGTTGTTCGCCAAGAAGAAGGATGGATCTATGCGGATGTGCATAGATTATCGAGCCTTGAACAAGGTGACTATCAAGAACAGATATCTTTTGCCAAGGATAGATGATTTATTTGATCAGTTGAAGGGGGCAACCGTGTTTTCCAAGATAGATCTGCGGTCAGGGTACCATCAACTCAAAGTCATGGAGTGTGATGTGCTGAGAACGGCTTTCCGAAGAAGGTATGGGCACTACGAGTTTGTGGTCATGCCTTTTGGAGTGACAAATGCCCCTGCAACGTTCATGGATCTAATGAATCGAGTATTCAAGGAGTTTCTTAATAAGTTCGTCATAGTCTTCATTGATGATATCCTAGTCTATTCAAAGTCTCAGGAAGAACATGACGAACATCTAAGGGTAGTGTTGAAGACGCTACAACAGCAGAAGTTATATTCCAAGTTTTCAAAGTGAGAATTTTGACTTGACCGAGTGGCTTTCCTAGGTCACATCATTTCCAAGGAAGGTATTATGGTAGACCCCGCCAAGATTGAAGTAGTTAGTAATTGGGGTCGACCAAAGAATTCTAGTGAGATCAGGAGCTTTCTGGGTTTAGCAAGGTACTACAGAAGATTCGTGGAGGACTTCTCCAAGATAGCTTCTCCACTAACTGCCCTTACCAGAAAGAATAAGAAGTACGAATGGACTGAAGACTGTGAGCGGAGTTTTATTGAGTTGAAGAAGAGATTGTAACGACCCGGAAAATTCTCTTAATATTTTATGAAAATATTGAGCATATTTAAATAATTTTCTGAAGGACCTAGAGGTATTAATACCAACTTTGGCCTAGAAAACCCATGTTTTCTCATTTAAATTGAGAAAACTCAGCACTAATGGGTCTTATATGAGCTTTTTGGTACCATAACTATAGGGGGATTTTAGGTAGAGATTAGTATAAATATAAGTAGGATTTAATTAGACATATTAGCATGATTATGGATAAGTCTTAGCTTAATTTTCCTATGTAAATGGTGACATTAGGAATTAATGGGCCTTAAATGGGTCCCCAAAAAATAGGTCTTAATTAGGTAAAAATTAATATAAATATAAAAGGATTTTATTTAGGAATATTAGCATAATTATGGGTGATTTTAGGAGAATTTTCGAAATAAAGGGGAATTTTCGAAAATAAGAAAAAGGATTTAAATAAAATAAAAATAAAGGTGCATGGGCCAAGGATTGAACCTTGGACCTCTTGTTCAACCATGAATGCTTTAACCAACTCACCTAGCAAGGAATTCTTATAAGGAAATGAAGTGGATGGTGGTTAAGGAGTAGAAGAAGATGAAGGGCCATGGAGAGACTTTTCATTTACCTCTTTAATGGGTGATAAATAGGGGGGTTTGAGAGTTACTTCTTCATCTCATTCCTTGCATTTTCGAAACTCATTCTCCCCTCATCCTAGCCGAACAACCAAGGAAAGGTTCTCCCTTGGAAAAGCTCCACAAGGGGTCTTATCTCCAAGGTCTAAGAGTTTTTCAAGGATACAAGGACAAGGGTGTGCAAGGGTCCAAAGATCTTACCATTTCCTCCTCTTTCAAGGTTTGAAAAATCAAGAGAATCTAAGGTAAGACTCCCTCACCTGTGGTATAATAGTTCCCTATGATTTCCATGATTTTTAGCATGATATATGGGTTAGTTTTTGGATTTGATGTTGAAAGGAAACAAAACCAAGGTCCCTATGTTTATGGGTTTCGGCCACCATGATTTGAATGTCTATAAATATGTTAAAAATCTTTATAATGTTATTTAATGTTCCCTTATGATGTGTAGAGGTTAAGTATAATTTTTGGGAATATTTGGAGTACCCTAGGACACTCTAGGGTTTCGGCCAACATGAAAGGGACAAAAACCAAGGTCCCTAAGTTTATGGGTTTCGGCCGCCATGATTTAAATGTCTATAAATATGTTAAAAATCTTTATAATGTTATTTAATGTTCTCTTATGATGTTTAGAGGTTAAGTATAATTTTTGGGAATTTTTGGAGTACCCTAGGACACTCTAGGGTTTCGGCCAACATGAAAGGGACAAAAACCAAGGTCCCTAAGTTTATGGGTTTCGGCCACCATGATTTAAATGTCTATAAATATGTTAAAAATCTTTATAATGTTATTTAATGTTCCCTTATGATGTGTAGAGGTTAAGTATAATTTTTGGGAATTTTTGGAGTACCTTAGGACACTCTAGGGTTTCGGCCAACATGAATGAAACAAAACCAAGAACCCTAAGCTTGAGGGTTTCGGCCACCATGATTTATGTGTCTATAACTATGTTAAAAACCTTGATAATGTTGTTTAAATGTTCTCTGATGATGTTAGAGATTAAATACAATTTTTGAGAATTTTTGGGGTACCCTAGAGACCCTATATGTTTCGGCCAACCTCAAGGACCCAAGGATTAGGGTGAGTTCTAAACTTCAAGTATACATTTGATATGTTGTCATGATATAAGGGTGGTGGAGGGTGATTATGTAAATTTCCACACGGTCTAGAGACTCCATAAGTTTTGGCCAAGAAGGAATAATAAGGAAAAAAGTTATGATTTATTTCAAGTAAGGGCTTCAGTGGCTCTATGGTAAAATGTGATTAGTGTCTTATGATTGATTGGGGATTTTAATGGAATTTTTCCATACCCCCATGGGCCTTATGGATTTCGGCCAAGGCAGGTATCTAGGGTTTGGGATGGAGTTACGACTCAAAGAATGATGGTTTATGCTCATTATAAAGTATACGTAAAGGTTCAAGCATGTGATGGAAATTAAGTTACCCATAACCCTAACCTTAAGCACCATACTTTATGTTTGTATGTTATGATAAGAATGATGCCATGATAAGTATCTTATGTTTATGTTCATGATAAGAATGATGCCATGATAAGTATGTTACGTTTATGTTCATGATAAGAATGATGTCACGACAAGTATGTTATGTCTATGTTCATGATAAGAAGGATGCCATGATAAATATGTTATGATCATGTTCATGATAAGAATGATGCCATGATAAGTATGCTATGAATGTCTTATGAATGATGAAGCATGCAAAGTATTTTACTTTATGAATGGGCTTGTACCGGACCCAAGTATGGGTCCAAGGGATGGGCACCTTAAGAACGCCCCGGTTCTGGACTACCGGAGCTGTCCACGGTTCTGGCACTACCGGAGCTGTGCAACAGGGATGGGCTCCTTGAGAACGCCTCGGTTCGGGGACTACCAACTATGCTGTCCTTACCCTAGTAGGTCGGGGCTCGCTACCTCGGACTTACTAGGGATGCGCGCTATGATGTATGTATGTGGTACAAGCCGGGACCCCAAATGTTATGATGATTATGTTTAAGCATTTTGAAAGTATGATTCTAAAAGTTAAGCATCTATATGTATATGCATTCCACCCATGCATTCATACATGTTATGCATTATGTTATGATAATGATGTGTTATGCTTATGCTCCATGTTAAAAGATATGTATGAGAATGAATGATTCATGTTATGATTATGGTAAGAAGATGCTCTTATGATATGCTAGAATGTATGCCTATGTTTATGCCATATAGGTTGGTTTATATCTTATGTTTATATTTATACCATGTCTCATGCCATGCTAGGAAAGTTTATTAAGTTATGCTATGCCGTGTATCATGCCATGCTTAGAATGTTTACGATGTCTATGCTTGATATGCTAGAAAGTATGCCTATGGTTGATTTACATCTTATGCTTATGTTCATGCCATATATGATGTCATGCTTAGAATGTTTAATTATGTTTATGCCTAAGTTATACTTTATGCCATGATAAGAATGTTTAATTAGGTTTATGCCTATGTTTATACTTTATGCCATGATAAGAATGTTTAATTAGATTTATGCCTATGTTTATGCTTTATGCTATGATAGAAATGTTTATGATGCTTATGTTCCATATGATTATGAATCAATGACGAATGATTTTAGTGAGTAGGAAAGAGTCTTACTAAACCTGTGTGCTTATAGTCTTTTTCCTTATACCGCAGATCATGCAAGGGGACCATCAGGAAGCAGCAGGAGGGCAAGATTATATGTGTGTGATAGTGACTTGGCCCATGAAATCAAACGTTTGCCGTTATGCTAAGAACTTTACTTTTGTTAAGTATATGCTCGATTAGTGACTTATGGAAACTTATGACATGATGTTATGCATGATATGAAATGAACCTCATGATATGATGTTAAGCTTGTTATGACATGATGTTTAAGTATGAAGTCTATATGTCTAGTGTCCATGTCACTATGTTAGAAATGGTTATAGGGGCATGTAAAGTTTAAGTTATTCCGCTGCAGTATGATGTTACATGCCTTAAGTATGTTAGCGTAATGCCGCTTTAGGAAAAAAAAAAGTGGGCGTTACAGGTTGGTATCAGAGCGGTTACCATCTCACTACACACACATCAAGCCCTCTCCTACAGCTTCCAAGTAAGTACCTCTTTACATATCTGATAGTATTAAGATGCTGTATGATCTTAAGATATGCATGTATGAACGGTATTAAGATATGCCAGTATGAATGATATTTATGATGAAAAGTACGTTACGATATGTAACGATGAATGACACTTTATCTTATTTTAGGAATTAAATTTTTAGAATAATATAGGCGTAGAAAAGAAACTATAATTTATGATATTATGTATAATCTATAATATAGTCACATATAGAAAATTATCTGATAGCCTACCCACAGGAGATTATAACACTCTCACCTATGTTAGCGTATAGCATTAGTTCCATGATATTAATACTGATATAATTAATGGTATAGGTCATATGGTATAACTTAGGTAGGGTTCTAATTATGTTAACATTTATTATAGGTTATGGGTCACTGATATCTTATATATAATATATAAGACTATCTTAAGTTATTTTATGGTAATATAATAAGTAGGATCTCACCTATTCTATAATAATCATACAACTAATATAATTCGTAACTCGGACTGAGAACTAATATTCGGAAGCATACTATTATTAGGTTTACCCATAGTTAAGATAAGTATATAACTATGATATATGCATATAATTATATCATGGAGTTAATAATGACGTTAGCCAATTATATGTCAAAGAGATAATCAGAACTTCGATATATATAGCGATGCTTCCAAGCTAAGACTTGGAGCTGTACTTAGGCGGAGGGGTAAGGTCATTGCTTATGCCTCTAGGCAACTCAAGGAACATGAGCAGAACTACCCCACTCATGATCGGGAACTGGCCGCGGTGGTCTTCGCTCTTAAGATATGGAGACATTATCTGTACGGAGCACAGTGTCAAATTTATACAGACCATCAGAGTCTGCGATATTTCTTCACTCAGAAAGATCTGAATATGAGACAACGCCGATGGCTCGAGTTGGTGAAGGACTATGACTGTGAAATCCTCTACCATCCGAGGAAGGCAAACAAAGTGGCCGATGCACTCAGTCGGAAGTCAAGTGCCACCTTGATGCCCATATCTAAATTACCCCGACCACTTGAAAGAGAAATTATGAATTTCGGGGTCGATGTCATCTCCGAGCGACTTTCCACCATGACAATATCACCCGCACTGTTTGAGGATATATTGGAAAAACAGGATGGTGATCTGAGTCTTCAGAAAATAAAATGGGAGATCTTAGAAGGAAAGGGCGATGGTTTTCATATCGCCAAAGGGGGGTATTATACCTTAGGGATCGTCTATGTATCCCTAATGATCCGGAGCTTCGAAGAGAAATACTGACGGAAGCTCATGAGACCCCTTATTCGATGCATCCCGGATCCACCAAGATGTATCAAGATCTGAAGGAGAAGTTCTGGTGGTCCGGTATGAAGAGGGATGTGGCTTAGCATGTTAGTACTTGCATGACTTGCCAGCAAGTAAAGGTGGAACACCAGCGACCCGGAGGAGTTCTGCAGCCACTAGCGATTCCGGAGTGGAAATGGGAAGACATCTCTATGGATTTCATTTCAGGGCTTCCCAGGACTACTAATGGGTATGATGCAATATGGGTGATCGTGGACAGGCTGACGAAGTCTGCTCACTTCTTGGCGATCAAGATGACTTATTCGATTGAGCAACTGGCTCAATTATATGTTAAGGAAGTAATCAGACTTCATGGAGTTCCCAAGACCATTATCTCAGATAGGGATGGTCGTTTTACTTCGCATTTTTGGAAATGCGTTCAGAAGTCTCTCGGCACTAAATTACGATTTAGCACCGCCTTTCACCCGCAGACTGACGGGCAAACTGAGCGGGTAAATCAAGTGCTAGAAGATATGTTGAGAGCTTGTGCCCTGGATTTCAAGGGAAGTTGGTGTCGATATCTATGCTTGGCGAAATTCGCTTACAATAATAGCTACCAAGCTACAATCGGAATGACACCTTATGAAGCCTTGTATGGGAGGAGATGTAGGTCTCCGATATGTTGGTTCGAGGGTGGTGAAAAGAAAGAGATGGGGCTCACAACGGATGTTATTGACGGCGTCACCCGAGCTATACAGAATATTCGACAACGGATAGAAACTGCTCAGAGCCGGCAGAAGAGTTATGCCAATGTCCGGCGTAGACCACTGGAATTTAATGTTGGAGATTTGGTATTTCTCAAAGTGGCCCCTATGAAGGGGGTGACCAGATTTGGGAAGAAAGGGAAACTAAGTCCGCGCTATGTGGGGCCGTACCTGATTCTGAAGAGAGTCGGTAAAGTGGCATATGAATTAGAGCTGCCTCCAGAGATGTCAGCCATCCATAACGTATTCCACGTATCCCTGCTTAAAAAGTGTATCCCGAATATGGACCAAGTGATCGAGCCGCAGACAGTACAAGTACAAGAGGACCTAAGTTATGAGAGCAGACCCATCCAGATTTTGGATAGGGAGGTCAAGAAGCTGAGGAATAAGGAGGTACCTCTAGTCAAGATCTTATGGCAAAGCCAGCGGTTCGAGGAAGCTACCTGGGAACGCGAGGACGAAATGAGGCGCAAGTACCCGGAGTTATTCTAAGTTCGAGGACGAACTTTCACGAGGTATGGGGGATTGTAACGACCCGGAAAATTCTCTTAATATTTTATGAAAATATTGAGCATATTTAAATAATTTTCCGAAGGACCTAGAGGTATTAATACCAACTTTGGCCTAGAAAACCCATGTTTTCTCATTTAAATTGAGAAAACTCAGCACTAATGGGTCTTATATGGGCTTTTTAGTACCATAACTATAGGGGGATTTTAGGTAGAGATTAGTATAAATATAAGTAGGATTTAATTAGACATATTAGCATGATTATGGGTAAGTCTTAGCTTAATTTTCCTATGTAAATGGAGACATTAGGTATTAATGGGCCTTAAATGGGTCCCAAAAAAATAGGTCTTAATTAGGTAAAAATTAATATAAATATAAAAGGATTTTATTTAGGAATATTAGCATAATTATGGGTGATTTTAGGAGAATTTTCGAAATAAAGGGGAATTTTCGAAAATAAGAAAAAGGATTTAAATAAAATAAAAATAAAGGTGCATGGGTCAAGGATTGAACCTTGGACCTCTTGTTCAACCATGAATACTTTAACCAACTTACCTAGCAAGGAATTCTTATGAGGAAATGAAGTGGATGGTGGTTAAGAAGTAGAAGAAGATGAAGGGCCATGGAGAGACTTTTCATTTACCTCTTTAATGGGTGATAAATAGGGGGGTTTGAGAGTTACTTCTTCTTCTCATTCCTTGCATTTTTGAAACTCATTCTCCCCTCATCCTAGCCGAACACCCAAGGAAAGGTTCTCCCTTGGAAAAGCTCCACAAGGGGTCTTATCTCCAAGGTCTAAGAGTTTTTCAAGGATACAAAGACAAGGGTGTGCAAGGGTCCAAAGATCTTACCATTTCAAGGTTCGAAAAATCAAGAGAATCTAAGGTAAGACTCCCTCACCTGTGGTATAATAGTTCCCTATGATTTCCATGATTTTTAGCATGATATATGGGTTAGTTTTTGGATTTGATGTTGAAAGGAAACAAAACCAAGGTCCCTATGTTTATGGGTTTCGGACACCATGATTTGAATGTCTATAAATATGTTAAAAATCTTTATAATGTTATTTAATGTTCCCTTATGATGTGTAGAGGTTAAGTATAATTTTTGGGAATTTTTGGAGTACCTAGGACACTCTAGGGTTTCGGCCAACATGAAAGGGACAAAAACCAAGGTCCCTAAGTTTATGGGTTTCGGCCACCATGATTTAAATGTCTATAAATATGTTAAAAATCTTTATAATGTTATTTAATGTTCCCTTATGATGTGTAGAGGTTAAGTATAATTTTTGGGAATTTTTGGAGTACCCTAGGACACTCTAGGGTTTCGGCCAACATGAAAGGGACAAAAACCAAGGTCCCTAAGTTTATGGGTTTCGGCCACATTGATTTAAATGTCTATAAATATGTTAAAAATCTTTATAATGTTATTTAATGTTCCCTTATGATGTGTAGAGGTTAAGTATAATTTTTGGGAATTTTTGGAGTACCCTAGGACACTCTAGGGTTTCGGCCAACATGAAAGAAACAAAACCAAGAACCCTAAGCTTGAGGGTTTCGGCCACCATGATTTATGTGTCTATAACTATGCTAAAAACCTTGATAATGTTGTTTAAATGTTCTCTGATGATGTTAGAGATTAAATATAATTTTTGAGAATTTTTTGGGTACCCTAGAGACCCTATATGTTTCGGCCAACCTCAAGGACCCAAGGATTAGGGTGAGTTCTAAACTTCAAGTATACATTTGATATGTTGTCATGATATAAGGGTGATGGAGGGTGATTATGTAAATTTCCACATGGTCTAGAGACTCTATAAGTTTCGGCCAAGAAGGAATAATAAGGAAAAAAGTTATGATTTATTTCAAGTAAGGGCTTCAGTGGCTCTATGGTAAAATGTGATTAGTGTCTTATGATTGATTGGGGATTTTAATGGAATTTTTCCATACCCCCATGGGCCTTATGGATTTCGGCCAAGGCAGGTATCTAGGGTTTGGGATGGAGTTAGGACCCAAAGAATGATTGTTTATGCTCATTATAAAGTATACATAAAGGTTCAAGCATGTGATGGAAATTAAGTTACCCATAACCCTAACCTTAAGCACCATACTTTATGTTTGTATGTTATGATAAGAATGATGCCATGATAAGTATCTTATGTTTATGTTCATGATAAGAATGATGCCATTATAAGTATGTTACGTTTATGTTCATGATAAGAATGATGTCACGACAAGTATGTTATGTCTATGTTCATGATAAGAAGGATGCCATGATAAATATGTTATGATCATGTTCATGATAAGAATGATGCCATGATAAGTATGCTATGAATGTCTTATGAATGATGAAGCATGCAAAGTATTTTACTTTATGAATGAGCTTGTAGCGGATCCAAGTATGGGTCCAAGGGATGGGCACCTTAAGAACACCCCGGTTCTGGACTACCGGAGCTGTCCACGGTTCTGGCACTACCGGAGCTGTGCAACAGGGATGGGCTCCTTGAGAACGCCTCGGTTCGGGAACTACCGACTATGCTGTCCTTACCCTAGTAGGTCGGGGCTCGCTACCTCGGACTTACTAGGGATGCGCGCTATGATGTATGTATGTGGTACAAGCCGGGGACCCCAAATGTTATGATGATTATGTTTAAGCATTTTGAAAGTATGATTCTAAAAGTTAAGCATCTATATGTATATGCATTCCACCCATGCATTCATACATGTTATGCATTATGTTATGATAATGATGTGTTATGCTTATGCTCCATGTTAAAAGATATGTATGAGAATGAATGATCCATGTTATGATTATGGTAAGAGATGCTCTTATGATATGCTAGAATGTATGCCTATGTTTATGCCATATAGGTTGGTTTATATCTTATGTTTATATTTATGCCATGTCTCATGCCATGCTAGGAAAGTTTATTAAAGTTATGCTATGCCGTGTATCATGTCATGCTTAGAATGTTACGATGTCTATGCTTGATATGCTAGAAAGTATGCCTATGGTTGATTTACATCTTATGCTTATGTTCATGCCATATATGATGTCATGCTTAGAATGTTTAATTATGTTTATGCCTATGTTTATACTTTATGCCATGATAAGAATGTTTAATTAGGTTTATGCCTATGTTTATACTTTATGCCATGATAAAAATGTTTAATTAGATTTATGCCTATGTTTATGCTTTATGCTATGATAGAAATGTTTATGATGCTTATGTTCCATATGATTATGAATCAATGACGAATGATTTTAGTGAGTAGGAAAGAGTCTTACTAAGCCTTTGTGCTTATAGTCTTTTTCCTTATACCGCAGATCAAGCAAGGGGACCATGAGGAAGCAGCAGGAGGGCAAGATTATATGTGTGTGATAGTGACTTGGCCCATGAAATCAAACGTTTGCCGTTATGCTAAGAACTTTACTTTTGTTAAGTATATGCTCGATTAGTGACTTATGGAAACTTATGACATGATGTTATGCATGATATGAAATGAACCTCATGATATGATGTTAAGCTTGTTATGACATGATGTTTAAGTATGAAGTCTATATGTCTAGTGTCCATGTCACTATGTTAGAAATGGTAGTAGGGGCATGTAAAGTTTAAGTTATTCCGCTGCAGTATGATGTTACATGCCTTAAGTATGTTAGGGTAACGCCGCTTTAGAAAAAAAAAAANTACCTCTTTACATATCTGATAGTATTAAGATGCGGTATGATCTTAAGATATGCATGTATGAACGGTATTAAGATATGCAAAGTATGAACGGTATTTATGATGAAAAGTACGTTACGATAGGTAACGACGAATGATGCTTTATCTTATTTAGGAATTAGATATTTAGAAGAATATAGGGGTAGAAAAAAAAACTGATATTGGCCATATTTGTCTTTGGTGAAGAGGAACATGGCTAGAAGACAGAGTAACCGACTTAACGAGGCAACCCCATCGCCTGATCTGATGCAATTAGTGACTGAACTTCAACGCCAGGTCAGCGAGCAGCAGCAGACCATTAATACCTTGATGAACCAACAGGAAAATTCCACCACCCCACCAGCGAACCAGACTGCTGTACCTTTGGCACCTACGGTTCCGCACACTCCTCCGTCGGGCTCGACCACTGTGGCACGACAGGAAGCTTACCTGATTCAGTGGTTAAGGCTGAAACCGGAGAATTTCTCGGGTGCTGGCGAACCTTGGGACGCACAGGCATGGTTCAAGACGATGGAAAGTACCTTGGAGCTGCTGGACTGGCCTGAGCATGAGAAGATCAAGTGTGCGTCATTCTGCCTGTCTGGAGATGCCAGGATGTGGTGGGAAATGGTTAAGGCCAAGAGACCGGTGGACCAGATGGCGTGGGCAGATTTTGAATCGGAGTTCTTCGAAGAGTTCTTCAACATGCGAGTTACGAACAAACACTATGACGAATTCACGGAATTCCGGTAGGGCGATCTCTCGGTCGATGAGGCCGTGAAGAAATTTAATCGACTGGCTCAACTGTGCCCTGAGTTGGTCTGTACTGAGAAAGAGAGGGTCCGACTTATGCTAAGGATGTTGCGGCCTGAAATAGCTCTGAATGTGGCTGGCGGAGTTAACAGACCTCAGACCACCGAGGAACTGTTCAGTAGTGCCCTACTCACTGAGCACTATCTGAACAATATCAAACAGCAACGGAAGGCGATGAATGAAAGTAAGAATCAAGTTCATACCGGAATCCTCGATTCTTTCTCTCATTAACCCTAATGTTCTTTCCGTTAATAATCGCTTAGGAGGACAGAAGTCCCAGAGCAACCACGCTAGCGGGAAGGGGGATCAGGGTGGTAAACGGAAGCCATGGAACAACTCTCAAGGGGGCCCAGCAAATAAACAGACCAAGTTTCCACCATGCGCGACATGCGGGAAGAACCACTCCGGGGAATGCCGCAAGGGTACGAACCGGTGTTTCACCTGTGGTGTGGAGGGACATATGGCGGCTCACTGTCCTACCAAGAATCATGCCCTTCCCCAACCACTGGCTCAATACCAGGGCGCACTAGCGAAGTTGCACTATTTGCCAGCCGAATTGGAAGGGACCCCGATGTTGGAGGCCTCCCCAACAATGACAAATGCCAGGGTTTTCTCGGTTACCAAGGAAGACGCTGCGGAAGCTTCTACGGTTGTCACAGGTCAGATACTTATTTCCAGTCAGTATGCTACTGTACTATTTGATACTGGGGCAACGCACTCATTCATTTCGGTACCCTTTACCAAGAAGATAGATAGGTTTCCGCAAGTGTTAGACGGCAAGTTCTTAACGACCCTACCCTCGGGGGAAATAATGACATCCACTCATGTGCTGTGTGCGGTGCCGGTCAGAATTGCAGGAAGGGAACTTTACTACGATCTGATAGTACTCGACATGAAAGATTATGATGTTATAATGGGAATGGATTTCCTGGGTAAATACGGTGCTTCTATTGAGTGCCGTAAACGAAAGGTGGTCTTTCGACTAGACGCAAGTTCTATGTTCGAATTTATCGGAGAGCCAAGGAAATGGACCAGGAAATGTTTATCAACTCTTCAAGCTCAGAGGATGTTAGAGCAAGGATGTACTGGATTTCTAGCATATGTAGTTGATGCCGGTCAAGTGAAGAATCGGAAGCTGGAAGATGTCCGGGTGGTGTGTGACTACCCAGGGGTTTTCCCAGAGGAATTACCAGGATTAGCTTCTGATAGAGAAGTGAAATTTGAGATTGAATTAATTTTTGGTACTAACCCGATCTCCAAGGCACCTTACCGTATGGCGCCGGCTGAATTGAAGGAACTTCAGGAACAGCTACAGGAGTTGCTGCTAGCAGATGGTCAGGCTGATGGTGTGTGAATGCACTCTAATGTTGCTGTTTTTGGTGTGTCAAGAGAAATGAGAGTGTGAATGGTTGCTGGTCTTTCTTGGCTGCGTGCCAATTTGTGCCAGACGCACAGGAGTAGTGCAGAAATTAGTTTACTGGAGAAGGAAAAGATGGTTTCTTTTTTATGAAGTGCAGTTTCCTGTTTATGCCTCCTCTGGTCTGCCATTGCTGCCAGGGGTTTGGTGTGCTTACTGGTGAAGTTGTGCTGGACAAGCTTGTAAGATCAGATTGTGTATGTCCCTGGCTGTGCTCTGATTTGGAGGGGCAGATTTCGATTTGACAATCATATGGAACCCTAAACCAACTTCAGAGAGGCTTAACTTTTTACTCTAGAAGAATTACGAGGCCCATGACCTATCAAATTGAAGATAATTCCGAGATCTACAAGTCGCATTTAGGGCCGAAGCCATAAAAACGACGTTTAATGTCTCAAAAAGGGCTCCGAATGACTCTGGCAAACTTCAGAAGGTCATAACTTTTTGCTGGGAACTCGAAATCAAGCTCTGTCAGTTGGCACGGTCTCATAATTTCGAGATCTATGTTTCTATCATTTTGGGGCCAAATTCTATCATTTTGACCTCTTTCGGAGACCCCAAAGATTTTTCATATATTTCATATTTTCATATTTTTCATATTTTTTCATAGTAACATAACCAAGTGCAGTTTGGAAAAGGAATTTTCTTTAGAAAATCAAGGAATTGCTCTGAATTCTATGAAGATATGGAAACAATTTTGGTGGATGGTGGATTTTCTGATGGCTGCAATAAAGAAACCAAGTGTTCCAAACTTGGTTTGGCTAACTTGGTGCTTGGATTCATTGCCTTTATAATGCTTGTTCGAGGATATGAATATTTGCAGATATATTCTCGAGTGAACGAAGAGCATTTCATCTGTAATTTTGGCTTTTATAATGCTATGTGTTGCTGTGAGTTTGGAGTGCCTTGCAGGAGGTGGAGGTATGCTGATTTATATAGTTTGCTTATGCCCATTTACAGATTCTGCAGCAATTATTCAGAAGCCTCTGCCTCACATGAAGTTATGGATATTGGTTATAAAATAGATTCTTAGAGATGGTTATTATGGTTATCAGTGGCTGATGTTCTATGCTGGGCTTTTGCGAGAATTTTGCTATGCTTAAAAATACACTGTGAATTGTTGTTGATAGCCAAATCCTGCTACCAAGACAGTTTCTCTCTGGAAGATGTTAGGCTGGTGGTAAGCGTGCCAAACGTGTCAAACATGCCAAACGGAGCAGAGTTGAATCTTCTGATCTGAACCAAGCCAGCCAGCAGTTCACAGCTTAGAAGAGAATTAGCAACGGACGACTGAGATCGATTTGGCTTCATTCAACGGTCGAATCTCTTCAGATCTGAACCAAACTCCACAACTCCCAATCAATGGTCCTGATCTACCTGTCCCCAGCTCGGATTAACCAGAACAGTGACAGATGATCCAGATCTTACTTTTTCTTGAATGGATGGTCTAGAACATATTGAGCTTGATCCAACGGTCAGATTACTTCTGATTTGGCTGAAATTTTTAGATCTTGATCTATGGTCATGAGTGATTCTATCTTGAACTCGGATTGACCAGAAGTTGACCGATGGCTTAGATCTAGCCGTTCTCTGGATTGGACGACTCATATTAATCCGATGCTTGATCCCTTTGATCTGGATCCAATGCTGACTCAAGTCTGACTCGATTTAATCGAGGTCCATGATCATTTGAAGCCTACAAAATGATATTCAAATTTAGTGCCAAAAAATATCCCAAATATACAAAGATTTGAATTAAAAGCCAAAATAGAGGAAATTCATGAAACCTAATACAATTATAAACCTAAGCATATAAAATGTGGATCAAACATGGATTTTAGAGCCGAAAATAATCAACAAAATGGTGGTTATCACTCCTATGGGGTATTTATAGGGCTAAGGTAGGGACCATGAGGTGGAGTTGGTTTTTGACCCGCTAATGGATCCAAACCCGATCCATTAATTGTGTGCATTGAGTATGACCAAAAGAGAGGTCATCCAATTTTGTACTGACTTTATAAATTAGATTAGACCTCGGATTTATATTATGGAGTACGATCTCTTAATCCCAAAATAATAACGGGCACGTATAATTAATTATTATTTCTTTGACTTACCAATAGGCGAGATTTATTCTGTTAAATCGATAGGCCCGGTAAATTGAGAAATAATATTAATTATATGGTGTGTCGTTGATTATTAAGGGAATTCGTGTCCTGGTTAGTCGGGATGATAATGCCCCCTTGATGAGCTCAAAAGGATTATCATGTCAAATCTTGCAAGTAGACTATGGTCCGACATGATGAAAAGGTTGAGTCGTACTAGTCAAGGATAAAGAGGATAATTAATTAAAATTATCAGTAATTTAAATTAATTATCGGACATTCGATATCTTAAACATGGGGAGATGGACGACTCATAATAGGTGAGCCCATATGAAAATATTGGGGTTGGTGAGGAAGTTCAATGGGATCTTTTAGTGGAATGGATCTCCATTAATGGATCGGGTTTGGATCCATTAGCGGGCCAAGAACCAACTCCTCCTCATGGTCCCTACCTTAGCCATATAAATACCCCATAGGAGTCATGATACAAGGCTAATAATTAATCCACAATTAATGGGAAATTATTCCTATTATAAAACCCTAAAATCTCTCTCTCCTCCTCCTCCTCTCTTCTCTCCCACCTCTCCCCTAGGGCAAACCCGGTGGTGAAGAAGGAAGGGTTTTCTTCCTCCTCTCTTCTTCTCTTCTCTTCGAGATCATTGCCAGGAACCAACAGCTACTAGTGGAGCTCTCATCTACCGGTTTTGGTGTGCAGTGAGGAGGGAGGAGGCGCTGTTTGTCGGCGCAAGGGAGGCAGGTTGCGCCGACAGTGGAGATGAGAAAAAACCATTGGTTTCCTTCACTTCTCTTCTTCCCTCTCTTTTCTTCTCTCTTCTTGATGCTCGCTAGATAAGGAGAGGTGTCCTCTTCCTTTGTGGCTTACGGAATCAAGTTGAGGAAAGGGTGGCCGGCGGTGAAGTAAGGTTCTCCTTTTTGGTGTTGTCGTCGGAAAAAGGAGAAAGTGGAGGAGCTCTTCTTCCTAGCGAGCTTGCTGCAGTGAGATAGGAAGAGGAAGGAAGGGTTGGCTAGGGTGTATGCGAAGGAGAGGAGCATGTCTTCTCCACAATGTCTTCTTCTTCCTTGAAGGGTGTTCGGCGGTATTGAAACCCTAATTCTAGGGTTTCCTCTTTGTTGGCGCAATGAAAGGAAGAGAAAAGAAGAAGGATTAATTGGCAAGGTTCACTGACTCCGCATCTTGGTAGCTCGTCGCCCACACGACGTCCAAGAGGGGAGGGTCATAAGGTAGAAGTCTACGAGGTAAAAGGTATACCTCTCCCTAACTCCTTTTGTTTTCTTGTTATTTCATGCATGGTTTTATTATTGCATGTGTTATGATTATTTGTTGTAGTTTAATTGTGTGTTAATTAATGTCGATAATTAATCATGTAATGGACCTCGATAATAAACACAAGAATCGACAATTCATTCATCGTCTTTTCCGCGGTCAATTAATTCGGAAAGTTACAAGGCCTTAACTTTGATTTTGGCAAAGTTGTGACTTGAATTAATTGACCCGACGACGAGACGGTCGTTTGGGAGACGGGTCTCTATTCGGATTAAATTTTTAATCCGTAGACATAGAGAGGTCTCCCATGTTCGACCCCGTGGTTGCTTAAGAAACCCTCAAGCCATACAAGGGTTTACTCCCATCACTTGTAACATTGGCAATGTGTCTAAACCGCTTTAGACGCATAAGCAATGAGCAGCATCTAGCAATGCATCATTACTACCCAAGTAATAAGAAAGTTAAGATCCAACTTAACCTCCGTGACTAAGATAATATATGGCATTGTCCTTCTATCCTCGATATCTAGATTGACCAATGAGACATAGACTATGTAATCCTCGATCAATCTTTGTGTTTCTTGATCCCCAAGTAGACTCACTCAGAAAAATGAGCTCAATATCTCATATTCACTCATTTGAGCATGGTCATGTGTTTTAGCAGTCTTACTAGATCAAGGGGCCCATGGATATCACTCCCATCATATGGGAGGGATAGATCTCATCTACATCACTCACATCCCTCCGCATAATTCATTATATACCCAGTGATCTCCTTTATAGTCCACCCTATCACGGGTGACGTTTGACAATACCAAGGTACATAACTCCTTATGTAGGGAACCGTAGTGACTTCAGGTCTAAGGACTATTTATACTTATAGTCACATGAGAAAGTTTATGACAATCTATGAAACTTTCTCATGGCGGGTCAATTCAGTACACATTCTCTAATGTATATCCATATGTCAACTTGATATCACATATCAATGACTTGTGAGCTCAAGTCATCTATTGACTACATGCTAGTCTCCATGCATTAATATTGTCCTTGAATATTAATGCTTGACTAGGAATGGTTTAGTGTAGTGTTCTCTATATTATCTCACTATCAATTCAACCAATCGATATGATGTAGATAAGAACCTACTACCGAAGGACATTATTATACTTAGTTATTTGTCACAAGTATAAAGTAAGTATAATAATTAAACACGCCTTTATTAATGATAGAATATGATACAAAAAGTCCATTGTCAATCATCACATAATTAGCTCTAGGGCTCCTACTAACACGATCGGCCTTTGGGTTCATTGGTGGTGGAAGATTTCCCAATCTGTGAATCTTGCTTGGAAGGTAAGATGATCAGGAGGCCTTTTAAGGCCAAGGGGTATAGAGCCAAAGATGTGTTGGAGTTGGTGCATTTTGATTTGTGTGCTCCTATGTCTATCCAAACTAGAGGTGGCTTTGAATATTTCATCTCTTTTATATATGATTATTCAAGGTATGGATACATTTACTTGATGCGCCGCAAGTCTGAATGCTTTGACAGGTTCAAAGAATTCAAGGCTAATGTGGAGAAACGTCAAGGTAAAAGTATCAAGACACTACGATCTGATCGTGTTGGTGAGTACCTCTTGGGAGAGTTTAGGAGTTACTTATCAGATGCTGGGATTCATCCAAATTGTCTCCACCTGGTACACCCTAGCAGAACGGTGTGGCAGAGCGAAGGAATAGGACTCTTATGGAGATGGTTAGATCGATGATGAGTTACTCTTAGTTGCCAGATTCGTTTTGGGGATATGCTCTGGAAACGATAGTGTATATTCTGAACTTAGTACCATCTATATCAGTACCCTCTACTCCCACAGAATTGTGGACTGGGTGAAAGCCTAGTTTGAGACATATTCGGATTTGGGGTAGTCCAACACATGTGCTGAAGGGAGATGCTGATAAGTCGGAATCTCGTACAGAAGTATGCTTGTTTGTAGGCTATCCTAGAGGAACGAAAGGTGGTTTGTACTATAGTCCTAAAGATCAGAGGGTGATTTGATGGATCATCTAGGCATGCTAGAGGGGGGGTGAATAGCACTTTTTCGGTTGTTCCTCTACAAAGTCGTTAGCGCAGCGGAAACAAAAATATGCAAAGTAAAATAAACAATGCTAACAACTTGATTTACTTGGTATCCACCCCGGACGGGTGACTAATCCAAGATTCCGTCGGTGGATCAACCCCCGGATAACCTCCGGCTAGATCTGTCGCTCCTTGTGGGTGGAGAAACCTCGCCACAGCACTTCGAACGCTTTCTGATCACAATAGACTACTAACTCACTTTAGCCAAGCGAGTTTCGTCAAGCAAGCTAGTAGGAAACGAGCCCCTTTAAATAGGGTTCGAATCTGAAACGACCGCTACCAATCGACTGCCCCTGGGGTAGTCGACTGGTCCCACACAGATTCGACCATTACAGTACAATGTTTGAATCTGCCAGCCTGTTTCAGCCTATACCAGTCGACTGCCCATGGGCCAGTCGACTGGTACACACCTAAGCCTAGGGTACAAGTCTCTTCGCACTCAAACCCTCCCGGCTTAGCCCCAGAGTACAATCACTCATACTCAGACTCTTTCAACCCAGTTGACTCTTCACCAGCAGTCTTGACTGTTGCCTTCACACCCTCTTCATCTTTGGCCCTCGTCCCTCGGATGCACACGCAAACCTCCAGCTTGCCTCCATGCCACCCTTCACGTACGCCTCGAAGTCCGCATCCTTCGGCTCATCATCTCTGTTTCCAACGGTCCCTCGGATGCGCACGCAAGCCTCCAGCTTGCCTCCATGCCATCTTTCACCTGAAGACATCAACCAAGTCCATGTGTACCTGTACACCTGCACACTCATGTACTCATATGAGAACAAAACACAACCTAACTTAACCATGTTGTCCACACATCAAAATATCATGATCCTCCAGATCATCTCAGGGACGATTGCACCAACATGATTGTTAGCATGAAAGCCCAATTTTTAGAGGAAGACTATGTGATGAACCACAAGCCCATAAGTAGGATTGTTCTTGAGGATTTGAGAAGGGAAGTTCCAACTTCAGTACCAACAGTACAGGAGGGCATACCACAAGTGATTGCACCGTGTGTCATAGAGGATACACAAGTAGTATCTCGTCGTGGTGGGAGGGTTGTTAGACAACCCGATAGATTCATGTTCTTGGGAGAGTCTTCAGACTTAGCCCCTGGCGAACATGAACCTAATCCCTGGGCATATGAAGAGGCACTCCAAGATAAAGATGCGGTATCTTGGCAAAGACTGATGAATTCTGAGATATAACCTATGGATTCTAATCAGGTCTGGGAGCTAGTAGAACCACCCAAGGGTGTAAAAGCCATTGTATGCAAGTGGTTCTACAAGAGTAAGAGAGGATCAGACGGGAAGGTAGAGACCTTCAAAGCAAGGCTTCTTGCGAAAGGGTATACTCAGAAAGAGGGTATCGATTATGAGGAGTCCTTTTCGCCGGTAGCCATGCTTAAGTCAATCCGGATTCTCTTATCTATTGCTGCTCATATGGATTATGAGGTATCGCATATGGATGTCAAGACAGCTTTCCTTGATGGATGTCTTCAGGAAAATGTCTATATGAAGCAACCAAAGGGATTCATTGCAAAGGGCAAAGAGCATCTTGTGTGTAAGCTTAATCGGTCCATTTTTGGATTGATGCAAGCTCCAAGATCTTGGAACATCCGGTTTGATGAGGTAATACAGTCATATGGATTTGTTCAAAGTCCGGATGAGTCTTGCGTATACAAGAGATGTGATGGAAACATAGTGGTATTTCTTATACTATATGTAGATGATATTTTGCTCATTGGCAACAATGTCAAAATATAATCAAATGTAAGGGCATGGTAATCCAAATAGTTTGATATGATGGACTTGGGAGAAGCGGGATACATCCTTGGGATCAAATTTATAAGGGATCGCAAGAAAAGGATGTTGTGTTTATCTCAAGCTTCATACTGTAGGATCGGTGTCACTCAATAAAGGAGGGGGGGTGAATATCGACTCGTTAAACTTGTCGAAATTTCGTCGGAAATCGTCTTTCTATCAGGGTTAGTATGCAACGGAAAATAAAAATAAACTTAAAGAAAGACAAGATAAACACGCGGGTTTTTACATGGTTCCCAACCCCCAGGGTCAGTACATCCAAGGCCTAAGCACTCAATCGTGAGTCCACTAATGGTCTCCATTCCGCACTTTTCAGAGGCGGGGAAACCCGTCTTATAGTTCAAGTTACAAACACAGAATAAATGAATTTAATATATAAATAAAAAGAAAACCAACAAAGAGCTGAAGATCTGGCCAATCCGGAAGTCCGAAGTGCCACGCACTACTTCCTGGAGCCTCCTTGGTCGCAGAGCTTCGCCTTAAGCACTTTTGTTTCACACAGACTACTTTTGCGGATGTGAAAGATGATATACAACATTGAGGGTTCGAACCCCTTTATATACAGGCTTCACGGGCGCTTGTAAGATCTTGGGTGTTTGCCACGTGTCGATCAAAACCTCATCCGTAGCTCCGAACTCGCAGCAGGGATAAGATAGCCTTCCCAGGCACCTAGCTTGCCAAGCGCCTGGGAGTGGGTTGGCCAAACTGGGGCGCCCAGCCTTCTTGGGCGCCTGATTCAAGTCAGGCGCCCAGGAGCTGTTTCCCAGGTGTGTTTTCTCCTGCGTTTGCTTTCTTATCTTGCCTCCAACTCCAGGTACCTTCAAGACAACAAACACAAGACAAATATACAGATAATCTTAGCTTTAAAGATTGGTTTTGACATTGGATTTAATCTGAAGCCCTAGGTCTTACTGATGCCTAAAGTTCCCTTTCCCGGGGAACACGTCCTCACCTACTCCATACTTGGAGAAGTTACTTTTGCCAACCGGAACCTCTAGTTGGACTTTCATTCAACCACCGAGAACCCGAAACTTGAGACGTCCATCCTCGACGCATCTCAACTTCTGTTCGCGATCCCCGCTCGACTAAAGCTTTTGCCAACCGGGACTTCCGGCTGGACTTTTGCTTGGCCTCCGAGAACTCGGATCTCGAGACGTCCGACATCGACCCGTCTCTACTTCTGTCTGCCATCCTCGCTCGGCAAAGACTTCGTTGCCCGATCCTCGACCAGGACTTAGTGCTCAGTCCCTCGGACCAAGACTTTGTGCGCAACTTCATTCATCAGGACTTAGTCTACTTAGCTTCACTCACTAGGACCCAGCTTTACTCACCAGGATTTAGTTCACCTAGCTTCCCTTGCTAGGACCCAACTTCACTCACCAGGGCTTCTTTCACCAAAATCACTCCTTTTCTAGTCATCATGATCCTGACTAGACTTCCTCCAATCTTCAAGTAAATAAAATCTCACACCTCAAGTCCGGTGTGGTTTAATCCCTTGGTCAAACTGACCAACCCTGGGTTCTGGTCATTCTGCCAAACATCAGATCCTATTTGGCTAACCCTTTGTCAACCTGATCAAACTTGGGTTTACCCTACCAAACATAAAGTCTTGTTTGGTTTAACCCTTGATCACTTTGACTACCCTTAATATATTGTCTAACATATATCGTCACTAACTTAAGTATATTGTTAAACATCGAATCCCTCGAGGACAATTGTTCATCACTGATGCATTTTGCACCAACAATCTCTCTTTTTTTGATGTTTGGCAATATCTTAAATTAGATTGGATCTTCTGGTTCTAGGTTTAACACATGGGAGAAATCGAAAAAAAATCTAAGTTAAGCCCTCTCTCCACCTTTGTCACACATCAAAAGGAAATAAACAAAAGAGAAAGATTTGCACAAAAAATTAACTTAAGACTTTCTTCCCCTTTTTAAGATAGTCTCTCTCCTCCTTTTGAAATTACCTAAGATATACATATATTTTGAAAAATGATTTTCAAAACTCTCCTTTTTAAAATAAGAATTATGTACTTGTTCTATAAGGTATAAAAACACTCTATGTACTTAAATTGCACCAACAATATGTGAAAAAATATATATATGTTAAAAAATTAAACTTCCTTAAGTCTGACAATAATCCTAGGAATCTTGTTGACCATAAAAAAAATTCCTATATGTCTTAGGGATTTTCCATAAATGAATATTTTAGTTTTAGAAAAATAATCACTTTCTTGATTTGGTTTCTTTTCCAGTTTGACACAATCCTATGAAATCTTGTTAACTACAAGAAAATTTTCCTAGATATCCTGGAAAATTTCCAAACTCAAGTAAAGATTATTTTCAAGACAAAAATATTTTTGAAATAAGTTTTGGAAAATGATAGTATAATATTTTCAAAAGTATATTAAAAAGAGATAGTGAGTTTTTTTTTGAAAATATAATTTTTGAAATTTCTGATAAATCTTTTAATTTGACCTCCCCCTAAACTTGACGCAGTCCTAGGAAGCTTGTTGACTACAAGTGATCTTCCTTTGAGTCTTAGGGTTTGATTTAAACGACAAGAGTTTAAAAACATTAATAAGTCTTTTGAAATAATCAGGAATAATATATCAATTTTCTTTGACTTGGCTCCCCCTAAATCTGACACAATCTTAGAAATTCTTGTAGATCATTAAGAAATCTTCCTATGTGTCTTAAGAGTTTATCCAAATCATCAGAGTAATTAAGACAATTGTTAAAAAATATTTTTGACAGAGTATGATAATTTTCAAAGAAATAATATTTGAAAAATATATTCAATGACATAAGTTTTGAAAAGTATTTTTCGGAATGCATTTTGAAATAATAATAATTTTTAAATCACAAAACATCTTGAAAGATATAAATTTTTGAAAAGAATGATTTTTGAAAAATAGTTAAAAAATGGGAATTCACAAAAATAAAAACTCCCCCTGAACCTAACACCTTCTGGCTACCCTTGTTAACTACAAGGACCTCTACCTAAGTGTTGACCTAAAAGGTTTGTGTCTATGTGTTGGTCAAACAACTTTCGTAAAGATATAATTTTTGAAAATGTATCTATAAATAAACACCCAATCAAGCATAACATTCATTAAAACATTATTATGTTTAAACATTATTTTGAAAATAGATTTTTAAGAACATATCCTAAAGATTTTAAAACCATTTTGAAAAACACTTGTCAAATAATTAGTCCTTAACATCTCACCCATTGTAAGTGTCGCAATACTAGCAAGCACGGTTGCCTTATAGGTGTTTATGAGATGCTTGAATAATTTTTCTCAATTTAATTTATAGATTGCTTGACCTTGAGTTAGATTCAAGTTTAATCAACTAGTAGCTTAAAAGTATTTTTCGATAATTGGCTTCCTGGTCTTGGCGAGGCACAGAGGCCTTTTTTGGTCATAGCCTTATTGGATCATCAACCCTTTCCTTAGACAAAGCCTTTTAAAGAAAGAATACTTTTAATTTACCCTTTTGAAAAACTTTGGTCTAACTAGTCTAGGATATGGCGAGGTAGCTTAGGTTAGTTTCCTAACGTACTATCATCTCGCCCCGTCCTGGTACTAGGTTAGGCAAGTAACAACTAATCTTTTTCCTATCTATCCATTCTAAATTATGGAGAAAGGTAAACATGAATGACATGGCAAATATATAAGAAAGAAAAGCAGATGCCTGAACATGACATTTATGCATGAGTCATTCAAGTCAAAATATTTTAATTAAGTTTCTAATAAAGTATCAAATTCTCAATTTGATACTGACCATGTGAACCCGCAAATATGTCAACCCACATTGACATATTTATTGTTATTTAGTTGGATATTTCAGTTGGGTAGAATTTTATTAGTTTCATAATTGAAGTTAATTAATTTAAATTTAGTTCGTGGATTTTATTGAATTTAGGATTAAATACGTTATTGAATCATTAATTAATTAAGATTTAAGATTTTAATTTGTTAAAAAGGATTTAAGTTGTAAAGAACGAGTCTTACGAGTAGGACACTAGTTTTTATAGTGTCCTCTCTCCCTGCACTTGAAACATATAATATGAAACTTGAAAACTGATATAATTTAAAAAATTACTTGTATTCACCCTTGCTCCCCCTCAATTCTTGGCATCTTTGCTCCTTCGGCTGTTAGTCCGGTGAAAAGCTTCCAAGCTCTGATACCACTTGTAGGATCAGTGCCGGTCGATAAGGGGGGTGAATATCGACTCATAAAACTTGTTGGAATTTCATCGAAAATCATCTTTCTATCAGGGTTAGTACGCAACGGAAAATAAAAATAAACTTAAAGAATGACAAGATAAACACGCGGGATTTTACTTGGTTCCCAACCACCCAAGGTCAGTACATCCAAGGCCTAAGCACTCAATCGTGAGTCCACTAATGGTCTCCTTTTTGGACTTTCTGGAGGTGGAGAAACCCGTCTTACAGTTCAAGTTACAAACATAGAATAAATGAATTTAATACATAAATAAAAACAAATCAACAAAGAGCTGAAGATCCGGTCAATCCGGAAGTCCGAAGTGTCGCGCACTTCTTCCTGGAGCCTCCTTGGTCGCAGAGCTTCGCCTTGAGCACTTTTGTTTCGCATAGACTGCTTTTATGGATGTGAAAGTTGATATACAACATTGAGGGGATGAACCCCTTTATAAATAGGCTTCATGGGCGCCTGTAAGCTCTTGGGCGCCTGCCATGTGTAGTTCAAAACCTCATCCGTAGCACCGAACTCGCAGTAGGGATAAGATGGTCTTCCCAGGTGCCTAGGAACCCTCAGGAGCCTGGCTTGCCGGGCGCCTGGGAACACTCAGGCGCCTAGCTTGCCGGGCGCCTGGGAGTGGGCTGCCCAAACTGGGGTGCCCAGTCTTCTTGGGCGCCCGATTCAAGTCAGGCACCCAGGAGCTGTTTCCCAGGTAGGTTTTCTCCTGCGTTAGCTTTCCTATCTTGCCTCCAACTCCAGGTACCTACAAGACAACAAACACAAGACAAATATACAAATAATCTTAGCCTTAAAAATTGGTACTAACTTTGGATTTCATCCGAAATCCTAGGTCGAACCGACACCAATGTTCCATTTCCTGGGGAACACGTCCTCACCTACTCCATACTTGGAGATGTTACTTTTGCCAACTGGAACCTCCAGTTGGACTTTCGCTCAATCATCGAGAACCCGAATCTTGAGACGTCTGACCTTGACCCATTTCTACTTATATTCGCGATCCCCACTCGACTAAAGCTTTTGACAACCGGGACCTCCGGCTGGACTTTTGCTCGGCCTCCGAGAACTCGAATCTCGAGACGTCCGACCTCGACCCATCTCTACTTCTGTCCGCCATCCTCGCTCGGCAAATACTTCGTTGCCCAATCCCCAACCAAGACTTAGTACTCAGTCCCTCGGACCAAGACTTCGTACTCAGCTTCACTTACCAGGACTTAGTCCACCTAGCATCACTCACTAGGACCCAGCTTCACTCACTAGGATTTAGTTCACCTAGCTTCCCTTGCTAGGACCCGACCTCTCTCTCCAGGGTTTCTTTCACCAAAATCACTCCTTTGCTAGTCATCATGATCCTGACTAGACTTCCTCCAATCGTCAGGTATATAAAATCTCACACCTCAAGTCCGGTGTGGTTTAATCCCTTGGTCAAACTGACCAACCTTGGGTTCTGCTCATTCTACCAAATGTCAGATCCTGTTTGGCTAACCCTTTGTCAACCTGATCAAACCTGGGTTTACCCTACCAAACATAAGGTCCTGTTTGGTTTAACCCTTGATTACTTTGACAACCCTTAATATATTGTCTAGCATATATCGTCACTAACTTAAGTATATTGTTAAGCATCGAAACCCTTGAGGATGACTGTTCATCACTGATGCATTTTGTACCAACACATACATAGAGACTGTCCTAGCTCATTTTAGCATGCAAAACTCCAAGAAACATTTTCTTCCGTTTCGGCATGGAGTACCTCTATCTAAGGAGATGTGTCCTAAAACACTAAAGGAGATAGAGGAGATGAATGTGGTTCCTTATGCTTTGGCTGTGGGAAGCCTTATGTATGTTATGCTATGTACGAGAACGGATATTTGCTTTGCCGTGGGCATGGTTAGCAGACATCAAAGTAATCCAGGATAGGGACATTGGGTTGTGGTAAAGCATATATTGAAGTACCTGAGAAGGATTAGGGATTATATGCTAGTTTACCAGGCAGATCAATTACCCCATATGGGTTATACGGATTCTGACTTCCAATCAGATAGGGATAAAAATAATCTTGATGGTTCCGTTGATTCCGGGTCGCGCATGGGAAACCTCTCCATGTCCACGGATTAAAATTTTTCAATCCAAATGGAGACCTATTGTTGGTGCCGGAACCACTAGATCGAACCTAGTTTTGATAATGACAAAGGGTTCAAAGTTAAGGTTAAAGTTGTTATCTAATGAATATGTTAAGTGTGCAGGAAAGTCCTAGGTAAGCTATGCACGATGTCTTGACTTGTAGTGTTGAGCAATAAGTCCTGGTCGTGGACTGGGCACCGAGGATCAGACCGGGAGTTGGGCAATAAGTCCTGGTCATGGACTGGGCACCGAAGTCCTGATCCGAAAGATCGGGCAGAAGTCTTATTCGAGTGAGAGTTGCGGATAGAAGTAGAGACAGGTCGAGGAAAGGACGTCTAGAGTGTTGGATCGAGAGAAACGATAGAGGGGGGGTGAATATCGTAAGACGTTCGGATTAAAGTTCGAGCAATTATGCAGCGGATATTTAAATCAAACACACACAAACACCAAGTTTTTTACTTGGTTCGGAGTCGCGGTCGGCTCCTACTCCAAGGCCCACGGACGTTGACCATTTACTACGGGAAATTCTATATGTGCGCAAAACAGTTTACAGAGAGATATTACAAAAGTAGTATAGTATACTTAAAAATAGCTCTTTGTTACCGACGTCCGGTGTAGATGGAATTTTCGGAGCGGAGGGACGTCGTCAGCGCTTGTATCTCGAGTTGGGAGGTTTCCGGAGCAGAGCGCAGGAGCAGAAGAGCGTAGGAGCGTTGGAAGAATTGTTTTGCTGAAGCCTTGGGTTTGAGGGCCCTTTTATAGCCCCTGGGGGTGCCCCCCCCCCCACGTGTCAGCTGATCTGAGTTGCACTCAGTCAGCTCTGATCCCTTCAAACTCGGGATCAGACATTGACGGGGGCGCCCGGGTTGACTGGGTCAGGCTCTTATCCTGTTGGCTTCTCGCTGGCTTGCTTCGTTAGCTTAAGCTGGGGGCGCCCGGGAGCATGGGGGCGCCCCACCCATAAGCTGTCGAAGCACTCCTTTTGTTCTTCTATTTTGTATTCACCTTGGGGGCGCCCGGGACACTCCGAGCGCCCTACTCAGCTACTGCCTCACTCCTTTGAGGCTCTCTGAGCTGCAAACACTCGTTCCTTCGGTCCTGCATCCAGGGTTAGTCCAAAACAACATAAAGTAATAATATGTTAGTTTTATACAGCCTTAGCTGTCTTGGTTCTGACTTTGGGTCTCCAAAATGGAACCCTAGGTCGAACCGACACCTACTATTCCCTCGACGGGGAACGCGTCCTCACCTACTCCTCTCAGGAGAATTTACCTGTTGCCAACCGGCTCCTCCGGTTGGACTTTTGCCCAGCAGTCCTTCGCGAGGTGCCTAGCAGTCCTTCGCTAGGTCTTTGGATCCTGGCAGTCCTTCGCCAGGTGCCTAGCAGTCCTTCGCTAGGGCTTTGGATCCTGGCAGTCTTTCGTCAGGTGCCTAGCAGTCCTTCTCTAGGGCTTAGGGCTTTGGATCCTGGCAGTCCTTCGTCAGGTGCCTAGCAGTCCTTCACTAGGGCTTTGGATCCTGGCAGTCATTCGCCAGGTGCATAGCAGTCCTTCGCTAGGGCTTTGTATCCTGGCAGTCCTTCGCCAGGTGCCTAGCAACCCTTCGCTAGGACTTTGTACCTGGCAGTCCTTCGCCAGGTGCCTAGCAGCCCTTCGCTAGGACTTTGTTTCCTGCACACTTAATGAGCACATTAGATAACAAACAATACTTAACTTTGAATCCTTTGCCAATATCAAAACAAGGTTCGATATGTTGCTTCCTGCACCAACATAGAGATCCGGCAGTCTCGAAGGCCGAGCAAAGTCTAACCGGAGGAGTCGGTTGGAAAAAGGTAACTTCTCCTAAGAGGAGTAGGTGAGGACGCGTTCCCCGGAAGAGGGAACAATAGGTGTCAGTTCGACCTAGGGTTCCATTTTGGAAGCCCAAAGTCAGAACCAAGACAGCGCAAGCTGTTCTTTGTACTTAATTTTATTGTTATTGCTGTTCTAGAACTATCCCTGGTTGGAAGAGCAAGAGGTTCGAGTTTCTGCATCCCAGGCGCTTGAGAGGACTCAGGCGCCCGAGAACACAGGTGCCCCAGATGGGTTACTTCCTGAGGCTGCGAAGCTGAGCTGCCACGTCAGCATGGGAGGCACCCATGAGCAGTCAGGTGCCCTTGATGTCCCATGTGCCCTAGATGAGGGATAAATGTTGGCTGAGTCTGGAGATGAGGATGTGCCCAGATCGGTGACGTGGCAGGCGCCCTACAACAACACAGGCGCCCTGGATAGCAGTATAAAAAGGGGTTCAACTTCCGTACAACACTTCTCTCAACTCAAGAACTCAAACGCTCAGTTCATTTTCCTCCATGCTCGAGTTCCAAGAGCCAACAATGCTCAAGATCGACGACCTGCTACTCCGGTCTTCAGATTCTTTTTCCGGTCGTTGGGACATTTATTTCAAGTGTTTTCTTTTAATTCTGTCTTCGTGATTCAATTCTTGTAACATTTTTCCGAAATATAGAATTGCCCAACGAAAATGATCAAGGACCGTGGGCCTTGGAGTAGGAGCCGTTATAGACTCCGAACCAAGTAAAAAGAAAACGAGTTAACATTGCTTTAATTTTTCCGCTGCGCAATATCTTACGTATCCGAAATTTTATCAATATTCACCCCCTCCTCTATCGATTCTAAATGATCCCACAAGTGGTATCAGAGTGGGTGGCTCAAATCTGGTGCAACCACCGATTGAGCAATTTTTGGATTTCTTTTTAAAACTTTTTTTAAAAAATTTCAAACGTTCGTAAATTTTCGTTCATCGAGGTTGGTGCAACACCACTCGATTCTTATTATTTTTTTTCTTCCGCACTGCTAATCCAAGACCCAATCTTGGAACAAAGTTTCTTTTTCTTTGTAGTTTTTCAGATTAACAAATTCTATGGCCATGCAAGAAAGCTACAGCACCGTGAGACCACCACTCTTCTTAGGAGAAGATTTCTCCTATTGGAAGAGCAGTATGGAGGTCCACCTGAAAACTCAGGTGGACATGTGGATCATCATCCAGTCCGGACTGGAGATCCCTAAAAATGCATAAGGTGAGGTGCAAGGATACTCAGAGTGGGACGCTCCACTCAAAAAGAAAATAAAGCAGACGCAAAAGCCACACAAACACTGCAATGTGGCTTAACTAAGGAAGACCTCAACCACGTCGGCCCCTTCAGTAGTGCAAAGGAGCTTTGGAGCAAGTTGATCGAGTTGCACGAGGGTAAGTCGGATACGCAGATTAGCAAAAGAGATCTTCTACTCAACAAGCTATACACCGTCAAGATGCAAGATGGGGAAACAACAGCACAACTCTACGCAAGGATCCATGAGCTGATGAACGGACTACACACTATAGGTTATAAGGTGGAAACCGTGACCTAATAAGGTACACCCTAAACTCGTTCCCAAGGAACTCGTTGTGGGCATCTATGGTAGATGCTTACAAGGTTTCTAGGAACCTCTCAGACATAAAGCTTGATGAGTTATTTTCTAAATTGGAGTTACATGAACAAACTAATACTACACTGGTCGAGAAAAGTATAGCCTTTTACATGTAAAACTCTAGGAAAATCACAAAAGAAGAAGCTACAATCGATACCCGAGTCCAACTCTAATTCGGAGTCCGACAACAATGGAATCGATCATCCAGAACTGGTCTGGATGGCTCGCAACTACTACAAGTTGCTAAAGAATCAAAAGAACAAAAAGAAGACGACACAGAAGAAGGATGATCCAGTTGAACTCTCAACGAGCCAGAAGACTAAAAGCAACGTATCCTGTTACAGGTGCAACAAGAAGGGTCACTTCAAATCGGAGTGTCCCAACTTGAAGGAAAACAAGGAAACTCGGAGGAAGAAGGCGCCTCAAGCCACGTGGGACGAATCATCATCGGAGGATGAAGAAGAGGCCCCACACTCCAACCTCCTCGCGCTGACCGCCTTAGAAGACCTCTACTCCAAAATAGAATCGGAATCAGAANTCAGGGTTGAAACCCTCCGACAAGAAGTCAAAATCATAAAAGAGGAAGTCAACTCGAGTTCCTTAACCGAGTCATTTCAAGAAGGAACCTTGACTCAAGTTCAAAGCTTGAGGAAGAAAATTCCTCCTTGAAAACTCAAGTCAAAGAACTCAGAGTCACGTTAGAACTGTTTACTTCGGGTGCCAAGAGTCTTGACATGATTCTTGGAAAATAGAATTCAGCTCTAAATCGATCCGGACAGGGCTATCGAACCAACTCGCAATACAGATCTTATTACTCTGTATTGAACCAAACTAGAACCCGAGTCCAAGCATGGGTCCCTAAGATGAGTTTGAACAAACAAGCTAGACCAAACCAATATTGGATCCCCAAGGATAAGATTCTCATCTTGCCTAGCCCATATCGAGGCTTCAGTCCAAGGGGAGCTAATATAAAAGCCATCATTGTACTTAGATGATTTGTTTTATTGAATTATTGCTTGATGTTTGTTTATTTCTTTTTCAGAATATTATTCTTCTTAGACTTAGGAATGGTTAGTTAAAGATAAGACTTACTTGAAACTTGAACAGCATAGTATTAGGAGGAGGTAAGATGATAGTAAGTTAGGGAAGCCTGGCTAAGGAGTCAAGTAGGGTAAGGCGTACCCAATTTGATTTGTTTAGTCCGTGGAACTAGCCGAAACTACCTTTCCAAATCCTAAGCTAGATAGACTAGTGTGTCTCAAAAAGTAATTTGAAAATGATCTTTAAAGGCTTTGTCTAGGAAAGGGTTGTTGATCCAATAAGGCTACGGCTAAAGAAGGCCTCTATGCCTCGCCAAGACCTAGAAGCCAATTATCAAAACTCACTTTTAAATTACTATTTGTTAAACTCAAATCTAACACAAGCTTCAATTAAATCATAGATTTAACATAAAATCAAAGATAAAAATAATACATCTCACAAAACAGATATGGAAACCTATTTTATCACTTAGAATTGGGTGAGATGTCTAGGACCTAATAATGTAGTGCAACTCAACCAACCAAATTAATTCTACCCTTAATATTACATTTAATTAAAATTTCACTTAATATTTTCAAAATTAATTTCACTTAATTTTTTCAAAATTAAATTTCACATAATATTTTCAAAATTAATTTCACTTAATATTTTCAAAATTAAATTTCACTTAATATTTTCAAAATTAAATTTCACTTAATATTTTCATAATTAATTCACTTAATATTTTCAAAATTAAATTCACATAATATTTTCAACATTAATTAAAACTCAAAATTTCAAAATTAATTCAAACTCAATTTTTTTTCCTAAAACTGAAAACCTGTCTCACAAAAGGAACCCATAAGATCAACATGTTTGATAACCGTAGATATGGGTGAGACAGATTAGGCAGTGAAATTCAATCAATCTATCCTTACTTCTACATAAATGGATCCAAATCAAAAATACATTATGTGTAGGAACATAAAGATTTGGACCAGTGGATGTTGGTTAGTGGGTGCTCCAGACACATGACTCGGGATAAATTGAAGTTCACCAAAATCAAGTTCAAAGACCAAGGCTCAGTGGCATTTGGCAACAATGTCACACTTAAGGTAATTGGGTCAGGTAATATTGAATTAAACTCTGATTGCATTATCAAAAAGGTGTTGCTAGTTGATAACTTTAAATTTTAGCTACTTAGCATTAGCCAACTATGTGATACTAGTTATGTAGTTACTTTTACCAAATCTGACAGCCAGATTAGGAATCTACAAGACCCAGAAATTACACTTAAGGGTACTAGAAAAAATAATGTCTATACAATTAACCTACCCGTAACACCTAAATGTTTTCTAACTCAACTAGAAGAAACCAATTTATGGTATAGAAGACTAGCCCCACACCCATACAAAGTTAATTTCAAAACTAAGTCAACTTGGACTAGTTAGAGGAATACCAAAAATTAAAAACTTTGAAAATACCATCTGTAATTCATGTCAACAAGGTAAACAAACCAAGTCAACCCACAAATCAACCCAATCAGACTTAACCCAAGCCACACATGAGCTCCTACACCTAGACCTATTTGATTCTCATAGAGCTAAGTCCCTAAGCGAAAACCTGTACTGGTTAATAATTATTGATGATTACTCTAGGTTTACCTGCGTTAAATTCTCAACAACCAAAGATGAAATATTTGACTCATTCAACAATTTGTGAAAAATGCTAGAAAATCAAAATGACACACAAATTAAAAGAGTTAGGAGTGACCATAGGGGAGAATTTGAAAATCAGAGATTTAATGAATTTTGTAAAATTAATGGGTACATCCATGAATTTTTATGTCCTAGAACTCCCCAACAAAATGGAATAGTTGAGAGAAAAAATAGAACCCTGTATGAGGCCGCTAGGACCATGCTCAACGAATACAACTTATCCAATAAATTTTGGGCAGAAGTGATAAACACAACCTATTACATTCAAAATAGGGTCCTAATAAATTGAAGATACAACAAAACCCCTTATGATATTTATTACCACAGACTACCAAATTTACATTATCTAAGGGTGTATGGGTGTAAAGTACACATTTTGAATACTAAGGACTACCAAGGAAAATTCCAATCAAAATCAACCCCAGGAACTTTTATAGGTACTCAACAACAAGTAGGGCATATAGGGTCTACATCAAACAAACCCTTAAAATTGAAGAAATCACAAACTTAATATTCGATGAAGAAATTGTAACAAAACCTACTATCAACTTAAACAACCCACCAAGCCTAAGTACTTCAACTCAAGATCAAGAAGAAATTGAACCATTAATTGAACCATCAATTGAACCAACTACTGAGTCATTAGTTATGTTAGTGATATGAGAGAAGTGTCCTAAGGCAATCGCCTTATGATTGTAAACATTTATTTTAATAAATGATAATTCACTATTTGAGTATACATGTTTGTGTATTTGATTGGGATCTTAAACTCATCTACTAAATGCCCGCAATATAATTCACAGCATAAGAGAATTTGTGATGGGATCACAACTAGTGATTATCTCTACATGTGCAATTGTGAAGTATTGAAAGTATCCCTAGTCGATGAATTGATAAAAACGGACACTATCAATTCTGTTGAGACTAGCATGGGTTATTCTCTAATCAGCTGATTCTCACTGGCTAGTGACATTGGGATGTCCGGAGATAAACATGGATGCTAGTTAAGGGAACTAGTTCATTGGAGTGACTAGCTGTAAAACTTCATATGGTTATCTATACATATATGTCAATGAAGTTCTTACTGCAGCTTAAGTGCGATGTTCCTTTGACTTGCGGTGTTCAAGTCATCTTGGTCATGGAGACTTATACTTTAACATCTTAAGCAAGCATCTCCAAGGAGGTGTGGACCCAGGATGATTGGGTATAAGCCGAAGTGCCCCAAGATGTTTGAACAGCCTACAAAGGATTCACCACTCCTTGCGAGGAGATGTATACCCAGGCCTATCGTCGGATTGTTACTCAAAGCCTCTGGCCAGAGCATATCATGTTTAGAGTGTGAGTCTCTTAAATACATGAGAGTAATTAGAAATCCAAAGGACGAGAAAGACACTACTTGGGCTAGGTGTGACGTAGTCAGTCTAGTGGGGACTAACACAAATAGACCATGTCCTGAACCAAGTGGGTATAAGATGGTGAATGGAATGGGGCACGATTCATTAGAGCTGCTGAAGGGTTTCAGAATTACTTCTGAGGTCAAACCGTTGATCTTTCGATTAATTGGGGGTCATGATGTACTACTAGGTGCCACTCATGATCGTTCTATAATTAGTTGATTATAGACTGCCAACATAAATCGAAAGCCTATATAGTCACACGCACTATGAGTAATCTGAGGGATTTAAAATGAGTTAAAAATTGGATTTTCCAATCAAGAGAAATAAGTCGAATCTGAGTTAATCAGAGGCGCAACGGAAACTTAAAATGGCTAAGTCTTTTGAAGGCTTATTGGGCGAATTAAATGAGTTTAATTCACGATCGGTTCGGCTCGGTTTGGCCGGCCAAAGAGGGTGCCAACCACCTTTGGTTTGGCCGGCCACATAAAAGGGGAGAAACCAATTTATTTGGTTTAATTAATAAAATAAATCTAGCGCGATTTGTTTTATAAATTATGGATAAATAAATTTGTGTAATGAAATTTATATAAATAAATTTATAGAAATTTATTCTTTTATGGAAATTAAAATGATCGATGAAATGGTTTATTTTAATTTTATAAAATCAATTATGAATTGATTTTTCCATAATAAGAAAGTTTATAAATTTATTATAAAATTTATTCCATAATAAAAGGAGAGAAGGTATTTGTTTTATTATAAAGTTAGTTATAATAAAACTTGGCTTAAACGGAATAATTAATAAGAGAATTTATAGGATAAATTTCTTATGAAAAATTCCGTTAAAGAGATACTTGGCAAGGGAAAGGCTACTATATAAAGGAACCAAAGGCAAGCCTTGAATTCCTAATAGAGTGATCAAGAGATCTAGTAGTTCTCTCCCTCTCTGTCTTATTCTCTCCCTCTCTCTTCCCCTTAGGGCCGGCGCCCCCCATCCCCTCCTAGGGCCGGCGCCCAACCTACTCCTCCTAGGGCCAGCGCACCCTCATCTCCAAGAAGTTGGCGTGAGCAACATCCACCAAGGAGGAGCCAAACAAGAAGAAGAAGAAGCGGATCGCAACTCCTCTCTTCCCAGAATTTTGATTCCGTTTCTTGTTGGCTAGTTTCCATTCTTTTCTCTTGTTGTTCTAGTTGTGCCTTTAGAGAATCTAGTAGTTCTCGTCGGCACAAAACTCGTGACTTTGCGAAGTCATCCCAAAGAGATCTCGGCGTGGACGCGAATAGAGGCGGAGCTTCCAAGGGACGCTACGGTTGGATCTCGTCCCTTTCTTCGAGTTACGCGAGGTACAAAGTAAATTAGTTTACTTTTCTGCAAAATTTTTATTTATGACCATGTCCACACATCATAAGGTCGCATGCTAGATATGTGGTTAAAAATAATTTGAGAAATTATTTATGCTAATTCTTCCGCTGCACGTAAATATTTTAAAATTTACGAACCCGTATCCTTGTGAACATGCACCCGGTCCCAACAAGTTAAACAAATAGTTGAACCAACCCCAGTAATTGAATCGATCCCTGAACCAAACCGACCAGCCGGACCTGAGGCTGAACCTAGTTCTTGGAGAACTAAGAAACCCAGATTAAATCGTCCATCTAACCAATTCTTGGGTGAACCAACCTTAGGGGTCAAAACAAGGTCTTCCTACATAAATCTCAGTCAAATTGTACTAATTTCAAAAATAGAACCTAAGACTATAGAAGAAGCCCTACTTGACCCAGATTGGGCCATTGTGATGCAAGAAGAACTAGCCCAATTTGAGAGAAACCAAGTCTGAGACTTAGTACCTAAACCAGAAGGTAAGTCGGTTATGTAGGACCGGTGCCGTCGATAGAGGGGGGGTGAATATCGACCGTAAAAACCTTCGGGAAATCCATAAAACTTTTCGGTTCATTCTGGACACAAAGTTAGTAGCACAGCGGGAAACAGAAAGAAAGAACGAACAAACACAGTGCACACGGGATTTTTTACTTGGTTCCCAACCCCCCAGGGTCAGTATATCCAAGACCTAAGAACGAGAATGCCCATCCACTAATGGTCTCCTTTCTGGACATTCCAGAGGCGGAGAAACCCGTCTTACAGTGCACAAATTACACTCAAAAGAATAGATAAAATACGTGCAGAATGTAAATTCAAACCGAACAAACACAATTTAAAACTCGACCGATCTAGACCTCCGAAGTGCCGCGCACTTCCTCCTGGAGCCTCCTAATCATATAGCTTCATCGTTAGCACTTCGTCGTCACTCGGGAAGCTTAGAATCATTTCAGAAAGTTATGTTCTGAGATAAGGGGTCGAAGCCCCTTTTATAGTCTTGTCTAGGGCGCCTGTGTTGAAAGGGGCGCCTCAAAGGGCTTGGTCGAAGCTTATCTCTGTGCCGAACTCGCCACAGCCGATAAGCCTCTTGACCAGGGCGCCCTGGACCTTTGAGGCGCCTAGCTCCATCTAGGCGGCTCCTTCAATGGGGGCGCCTAGCAGCACTTTTTCAGCCTTGTTTGTTTGGTTGTTTGCCTGCTTTATCTTCACTTTTAGGTACCTGCAAGATACATAAATACAAGGTCAACATGTAGATAATCTTAACCTTAAGGACTTGGTTCTGACTTTGTATTTCCTCAAAACCCTAGGTCGAACCGACGTAAGTTCCCACCCCCCGGGAACGTGCCTTCAACCTACACATCTCAAGAGACAGTTGCCACCCAGTTCATTCGGGTGGACTTTAGCTTAGCCTTCGATACTCTCGGATCTCAAGATGTCTGACCCTCGACCCGTCTCTACTTATGTCCTTAGTCATCGCTCAGCTAAGTTACTCAATACCTCGGACTAAGACTTCATGCCCAAACCCTAGGTCCAGGACTTAGTGCCTAACTTCACGCATCAGGACTTTTGCCCAATTCCTCGAACCAAGTCTTCATACCCAACCCTTGGTTAGGTCTTAGGTGTCCAGCCCTTGGCCAGGACTTAGTGCCCAATTCATAGAACCAGGACTTAGTGCCCAATTCTTCAAATCAGGATTTCGTGCCTAGGATAACTAGGACTTTGGTTCACTTTGTTACACCTTTCTTGACTAACCCTTCTCTTGTTCAATGTATCACTGACTTTAAGTATATTTTCAAACATTAAAACATTTAGAGGAGGACATCATTGATGGAACATACACCAACAATCTCTCCCTTTTTGATGTTTGACAATATCTTAAGTTAGATTGGCTGAAGGGACTAAATTATACTCCTTTAACAAAGATATAAGTTTTGAAAATAAGTTTTGATTCTTTGGAAAAGCTCTCTATCCTTTGGGAGGAAAGAAAAAAATAAATTTCCAGTCTTAAGCTCACTCTCCCTTTTTTTTAAAAAACTTTTGATTTCATTTGATCCTTTGAAAAAAAAAAATTCTCTAACTTAAGCTTACTCTCCCCCTTTGTCATACATCAAAAAAATCACCAAGAACACTTGCACCAACACTGAAAACATTTTTGTTTTTTGAAAATACTTACTATAAATTTTTGAAAGAATAGTATAAAACTAAGTACTTAACTTGCACCCAAAGAAAATTTTACTTGGAAAGGTATTGTGCATTTTGGAAAAATATTTTGTATTTGTAGGAACATATTTTGAACTTCGAAAATTTCTCACTTAAAAATATTTCTTTAGAAAAGCTTTCATTTAGAAAAGATTTTTCAAAAGATTGTACTCATAGAAAGATTTTCACATTAACAACTAGTGCACTTTAAGAAATATTGTAAAAAGCTTTGTATTTTGAATGATATTTTACACTTCAAGCATCAGTACTTTGAAAAATATTTGGACTTTGAAAAGTGTTTGTACTTTTTTTAAAAAATATATATATTGAACCTTTTGAAATATGTAAGTACTTTTGAGATTTGACTTGGTTTCTTTTCCAGTCTAACACAATCCTAGGGAACCTTGTTAACTACAAGGATATTTCCTTAAATGTCCTGGAAAATTTTCCAAACTCAAGAAAAATATTATTTCAAATTGATTCTATAAGTTTTAAAAATATAATTTTTTGAAAATGATGATATTTTATAAAAATGATTTAAAATGATAGTATAGAAAAATTATGTTTTCAACAAAACATAATAATGCAGTTCATGAAAACATATTATTAAGTTATTAAATAATTCTTTTAATTTGACGTCCCCCTAAACTTGACCCAGTCCTAGGAAGCTTGTTGACCACAAGTATTCTTCCTCTAAGTCTTAGGGTTTAGTTCAGATCAAAGGAATTATCTAATAATTTCAAAACAAATAATTGCCAAAAAAACTTTTCAGAAAAATTTTCTTTTGACTCAGACTCCCCCTAAACTTGACACATCCTAGGAGTCCTTGTAGATCATGAAGTAGACCATCCTTTGTGTCTTTTAGGGTTTATCAAAATCAAATGAACAATAATTTTCAGGAAGATAAATTTTGAAACCACAATTTGGAAATAAGATAATTCTTGAACAAGAGCTTTGAAAACATAGGTGATAGTGATTTAGGCACTGTTTTTGAAAAAAAAATATTTTGAAGTGATAATGATGTTTAACGCATAATTTTTGAAAAATACTTTGAAATGATAATGATTTTCAAGAACCATTTTCGAAAGATTCAACAGAAAACCAAAAAAACTCCCCCTGACACCAACACTGTTTGACTCTATCTAAGTGTCTTAAGGGACTTTAGTGTTGACCTAAGAGACTTGTGTCTAATTATGTAGGTCAAACAATTTTTCAAAGGAATATAATTTTTGAAAATCTATCATGTATAATCAAATAGACAAGCATGAATTACATAAAAACATTATTATGATAAAGTACTATTTTGAAAATATATTTTTAAAAAATTATTTTAACAATTTTGAAAAATATTTTTGAAAAATATTTTTTAATTTATTAGTCCTTAACATCTCACCCATTTTAGATGTCTTAATACAGCATGCATGGTTGTCTTATTGGTGCATTGTGAGATACTTGAATCATTTTTCTTAATTCATTGTTAAATCTATGATTTAATCAAAACTTGTGTTAGATTCAAATTTATCAAATAATAAAGTAAATTTGATTTTCGGTAATCGACTTCCAGGTCTTGGCGAGGGACAGAGGCCTTCTTTGGTCGTAGCCTTATTGGAGCAACAACCCTTTCCTTGACAAGGCCTTTTACCGAAAATTCATTTTCAAGTTACATCTTGAAAAATTTTGGTCTAACTAACTTAGGTATTGGATCGGTAGCTTCGGCTAGTTCCACCAAATGGCTTCCCTAATGTACTATCATCTCACCTCCACCTAATACTAGGTTGATCAAGTTTCAATTATTCTTTTTCCTATAACCGTTTTAAATCATGCATAAAATTAAACGTGAATGACATGACAGATATTTAAAGAAAATTGCATATGCATGGCATGAAAGTTATGCATGAGTCAAAGAAGTCAAATTATTTTACTTAAGTTTCTACTGATGTATCAAATTCCCGATTTGATACATATCGTGTGAACCCGCGAATACGTCAACCCACTTTGACATATTTAGTTTTATTAAATTAAGGGTTTCAGTTAGGTAGGATTTTATTTGGTTGCAATTTAAGTTATTTAAGATTTAATTGGATTTAAGATGAATTAATTAAGATTTAATTGAAGTTAAATTGATTAAGAATCAATTGATGTTGAAATAATTAATAATTAATTAATGTTGAAATAATTAAAAATTAATTAATGTTTAAATAATTAATGTGACGACCCGCCTTAACTTCTCTCTCTTAAATCGGACGTCACTTTTACTTAACCTTAACTTTACCTTATTCTTAGCCTTAGGTTACAACTACTTAACTTCCCTTAACTTGCTCTGAATTTTTTTCCTTTTTAAAAAATCTTTCATTTTATTTGCTTTGCAAGGATTTGACCCCTAGACCTCTTAGTTGTAAAAGAAAAGCACTAACCATCTGCCCTACAACACTTTCCTTTCAATGGTACCAGTCGACTGCTAGATAGCCAGTCGACTGCTAGATAGCCAGTCGACTGGTATCGGCCACAGAAACTTTCTGTGCCCGGCACCAATCGACTGGCCTCATGGCAGTTGACTGGTGCATCGAACAGAAACTTTCTGTTCGATAGGGCAGTCGACTGGTTCTGAACCAGTCGACTGGCACGCCTGAAACCTACATTTACAGACCTGGGAACTTCTTTCAAGGGTCCATAATTCATACACTTCCAAAGTATATAAAGAAATAACTCCAAATCTATACTCTATACTAGTTTTATGAACATCTTAGCAACCCAAAACAAATCCATTTACTTGCAATTACGATCTTTGCGGAATTTAAGAAACTATCAAAACATATGACATCTATTGTAGAGTTTGTACTCAACTTGGTCTCTATGCAAGGTTTAAACAAAATCCTTACGCTTTACCAATCCCAAAACACAACCACAAGGTTCTACAAGACTTAGCCCAAAGATCTCTTCCATGGTTCCGCCACCACTGAACATCAATGCAAGTCCCGTTCGCCTCCATAGCTTATGCTTTTTCTTTACCTTTATCTGCAATAGAAGGAAATGCAACTAATAAGCGAATTGCTTAGTAGGTAAATCCTAACTCACAAATCCATGTTATCGATAATAAACATGCTCATTTCAAAGAATGTTTGCTTCAAAATACATGCACTTTAAAATATTTGCACATGGGAACTTTCATATACTTATCATGCTCAATCATGCTTGAAAACATTTACTTGCATCAAAACACTTGCAAACTTAACATGCTCATGCTTTCTTTTGAGACTTGATACTTATACATTTCCATACTTTAAAACATTAACATCTTTGCTCTTGCTCTTTTACATGCTTGTAACATAACCATGTTAACATACATAACAAAAACATGCACTTAAGAAAATTGAAACACTTACATATACTCATATACTTCAAAATAATAATCAACTTTCTCAGGCCTTGACACTGTACCATGGTATCATGTACCAATGCGTGCATCCCTAATAGGGTTCGGGGTAGCTAGCCACTGCACCCTATTAGAGCATCCTTCTAACTATCTGTGGGCCTCTCATTTGCCCGGTACATGTCACTTTACAAAAGTAAAATACTTTCTTACTCAATATGCTTATACTTACCAAGCTATCATTCTTTTTGCATAAATTTTGCACTACAAACTTTACCTTTCTTACTTGGAACTTTCATCGAGCACCTTGCGTGCCCTTAACCCAAAACTCATTTTCGGGACTTTTCAAGAATTTGTCTTATCATACTTAGCTCACACATACAAACCTACTCAAATTCAAGTTCTATGATAAGAACATATATTTTTTAGAAACTTAAATCACACAATAAGACAATATTCTCAAAGTATGCACTTAGTGTTAGTAATATGAGAGAAGTGTCCTAAGGCAATCGCCTTATGATTGTAAACATTTATTTTAATAAATGAATATTCACTATTTGAGTATACATGTCTGTGTATTTGATTGGGATCTTAAACTCATCTACTGAATGTCCACAATACAATTCACAGCATGAGAGAATTTATGATGAATTCACAACTAGTGATTATCTCTACATGTGCAATTGTGAAGTATTGATATTATCCCTAGTCGATGAATTGATAAATAAGGACACTATCAATTCTGTTGAGACTAGCATGGGTTATTCTCTAATCAGCTGATTCTCACTGGCAGGTGACATTGGGTTGTCCGGAGATAAACATGAATGCTAGTTAAGGGAACTAGTTCATTGGAGTGACTGGCTGTAAAACTTCACGTGGTAGTCTACATATAGACATGTCAGTGAAGTTCTTACTGCAGCTTAAGTGCGATGTTCCTTTGACTTGCAGTGTTCAAGTCATCCTGGCCATGGAGACTTATACTTTAATATCTTAAGCAAGCATCTCCAAGGAGGTGTGGACCCAGGATGGTTGGGTATAAGCCGAAGTGCCCGAAGATGTTTGAACAGCCTACAAAGGATTCACCACTCCTTGCGAGGAGATGTATACCCAAGGCCTATCGTCTGATTGTTACTCAAAGCCTCTGGCCAGAGCATGACATGTTCAGAGTATGAGTCTCTTAAATACATGAGAGTAATTAGAAATCCAAAGGACGAGAGAACGTTACTTGGGCTAGGTGTGACGTAGTCAGCCTAGTGGGGACTGACACACATAGACCGTGTCCTGAACCAAGTGGGTATAAGATGGTGAAGGGAATGAGGCACGACTCATTATAGCTGCTGAAGGGTTTCAGAATAATTTCTGAGGTCAACCGTTGATCTTTCGATTAATTGGGGATCATGATGTACTACTGGGTGTCACTCATGATCGTTCTATAATTGATGAATTATAGACGACCAACATAAATCCAAAGCCTATTTAGTCACACGTACTACGAGTAATCCGAGGGATTTAAAATGAGTTGAAAATTGGATTTTTCAATCAAGAGAAATAAGCCGAATCTGAATTTATCAGAGGCGCATCGGAAGCTTAAAATGGCTAAGTCTTTTGAAGGCTTACTGGACGAATTAAATGAGTTTAATTCGCAAAGGTTTGGCTTGGTGTGGCCGGCCAAAGGGGTTGCCCACCCTCTTTGGTTTGGCCGGCCACAATAAAGGAGGGAAACCAATTTATTTGATTTAAATTATAAAATCAAGCGTGATTTGTTTTATAAAATTATGGATAAATAAATTTATATAATGAAATTTATATAAAGAAATTTATATAAAGAGATTTATTTTCATGGAAATTAAAATAAACCTTGGATTGGTTTATTTTATAAAATCAATTATGAATTAATTTTTCCATGATAAGAAAAATTTATATAATAAATTTATTCTTTTTATGGAAATTAAAATGAACTATGGATTGGTTTATTTTATTTTATAAAATCAATTATGAATTGATTTTTCTATGATAAGAAAAATTTATATATTAAATTTATTCTTTTTATGAAAATTAAAATGAACCATGGATTGGTTTATTTTATTTTATAAAAATCAATTATGAATTGATTTTTCCATGATGATAAAAATTTATATAATAAATTTATTCTTTGTATGGAAATTAAAATGAACCATGGATTGGTTTATTTTATTTTATAAAATCAATTATGAATTAATTTTTCCATGATAAGAAAAAATTTATATAATAAATTTTTGTGACAATTTATTCCATAATAAAAGAGGAGATGTGTTTGTTTTATTATAAAGTTAGTTATAATAAAACTTGTCATAACGGAATAATTAATAAGAAAAATTATAGGATAAATTTCTTATGAAAATTTATTCCGTTAAAAGGGAGACTTGGGGATGGAGAGGTTACTATATAAAGGAACCAAGGCAAGGCTTGAATTCCAATCAAGAGATAAAGTAGCAAGCTCTCTCTCTCTCTTATTCTCTCCCTCTCTCTTTGTAGGGCCGGCGCCCCTTTCTCTCTCTAGGGCCGACGCCCCTTTCTCTCTCTAGGGCCGGCGCACCGCCTAGGGTTGCCGTGAGCCTCCTCCACCAAGAAGGTGCCAAAGAAGAAGAAGAAGCGGGTCACGACTCCCTCCTTCCCTTCCCCGGAATCTTGATTCAGTTACTTGGTGGTTAGTTTCCATCTCTCTCTCTTGATATTCTAGTTGTGCCTTTGGAGAATCTAGTAGTTCTCATTGGCACAAAACTCGTGGCTTTGCGAAGTCATCCCGAAGAGAACTCGGCGTGGACGCGAATAGAGGCGGAGCTTCCAAGGGACGCTACGGTTGGATCTCGTCCATTACTTCGAGTTACGCGAGGTATTGAGTAAATTAGTTTACTTTCTGCAAAATTTTAATTTATGATCATGTCCACACATCATAAGGTTGCATGCCAGATACGTGGTTAAAATAATTTGAGAAATTATTTATGCTAATTCTTCCGCTGCACGTAATTATTTTTAAAAATTACGAACCCGTATCCATGTCAACATGAACCCGGTCCCAACAGTGGTATCAGAGCCAGGTTAGTGTTCGACATAATCATATAATTGTTTTGCGGAAAACTTTGTCATGATCTCAATTTTGGAATGTTTTCCAATTATGAAAACTTTCCAATTATGATAAATTTTAGATTTAGGAATTTCAAAGTTTGGAAATCCTCATGAAATTTCGCAAACTTTTGAAATATCCTAGTTTATGAAATTTTATGATAATTGTGAAAACTTCCCATCTTTGGAAACTTTTCAATTTTGAAAAATTCCTATTTTGGAAATTTTCCAATTTTGAAAATATGTAAGTTTTCTTTGTACCAGAAACTTACAATTATTCTGAAAACCTATTATGAAATCTCGCAATTTTGGCACTTTCTTTCAAGAAAGTCTAGACAAATTTATGGATCATTAATTGACAATTAAATTCGAATTGGTTTTAAATTATTAACAAAATTCTTTATTTTGGATTGAGCCTCGGGGTGCCGTCCAATTTAAAGTTAGTTGTTGTAATTTAATTTCCCATTTTGAATAAAATTGTCATGTTTAATTTGGTTACGCCTCGGGGAGTGGACCAAATTGGATTTATGACAAATTTTTTTTCTTTGGGTATCTGAGCCTCGGGGAGCCACCCTTAGAAAACAATTTATTGTAATTAATTAATCCATAAATAAAATATGTGATCAAATCTTGGAAATTTGGGATAATTTCCTTATTTGATTTAAGAGGTGATGCTCTTACATATTGTTGTCTCCAAAATTAATTAGGAAAATTGTTTCCTATAGAGTTTTCTTAAAAAGGATTTTCATGAAAATAATATGTGGTTGAATTAAGGGAATTGTCTCTTAATTTAATAAGATTCGATTTAGAGAAATCGAAGTCTTAAACATATTATTTCCGAAATTGATTATGACAATTTAGGAAATTATTTCCCAAAACAATTCCTTGAATAAAGTATGAAATCGGGATTAGGAAATCCGGTTCCTAATCCAATTAATGAGACTTGATAAATTAAGTCACATACATACTTTATTAAGGAAATCATTAGTCATGACATAATTATATGTCATGAATGTACTTTGAAAAGAAAGGATGAGACCAAAAGCCCCTTACAAAATATTAAGGCTAACACCTTCCATTAATATGGTTAGAACCAGAGTTTTGTTTCTCGTTTGGGTTGATGGACACATCCATGCCCGGCTTGAACCTCAACATGTTCAAACCATGGAATTAGTTTATGATTAATATAGTTGGAGTCAGAGGTCAATCCTTAGTTTTGGTTGTTGGACACATCCATGCCTGACTAAACGGTTGAATGAGCTCCAACCATATTAAAACTATTTCTTGATTAATGGGTCAGCCTTAAGCTTGGAGCATCGATTTGTTGTGCCACAGCCAAGGTCGATGTAAAGAGAGGTGCAATTGGGTGCTATGTATATCGTTGCATACTTGTTAATGAGTTAACAACCCAATGATTTATGCAAACATTCAATTAGTTGATAGCATAAAGTGATAGTTACATATATGTGATATGTAATCGGTATAATGACCTACCTTCATAGCTAAGAATAACTTGATGGCCACAGCCATGGTTGTTCTTATCTATGGTTGGATATCAACCTATTTGGAGATGTTCCTACAATCTCCCGAATTGATAAAAAGGGTTATTCAATTTGATAAATAAATAGGATTTTATTAATTTATGTTGATGCATTCTTTATCATTCTTCTCACATAAGCTCAATTTGTATTTCTAGGATAATCACTCGATCATGTCTTCTCTGAATTTGCATTCCATTTTGGAAACCAATAAGTTAACTAAGGACAAAAGGATTGAAAAGGCACCAAAAGGCACTTGCCATCACTGTGGCAAGGAGGGCCACTGGCGAAGAAACTGTAAGGTTTATCTTGAGTCCTTGAAGAAGAAGCCATCTGATGCCCCATCCTCTTCAGGCATCTTCGTTATTGAATGTCACTCTATTTCCTCATACACCTGGGTACTTGATACTGGGTGCAGCTCACATATATGTAATGACATATAGGGGCTAAGGAATAGGAGAAGACTCGACAAGGGAGAAGCGAATTTGCGAGTTGGAAATGGAGCAAAGATTGCTGCTGTTGCCATCGCAACATATTTGCTAAAGCTCCCTAATGGACGTGTCTTAGAATTGGATAATTGTTATTTTGATCCTTCGTTAATAAAGAACATTGTATCTATTTCATGTTTGAATGAAATGGATTATCATTTAACTTTTAGTAACAATTGTTGTTACATAATTTTAAATGTCGTTCTTTATGGGAATGGAACTTTGTGCAATGGTATCTACACGTTAGATTTATCCGGTGACGTTTTCAATATCGAAGTTAGCAACAAACGTGCTCGAATAGATAATCGAATAGACTCCAACACATGGCATTGTCGTCTTGGCCATGTAAGTAAGAAATGTATGACCAAATTACACCGATGTGGAATTTTGGAATCATTTGAACCCGGTTCATTTGATACATGTGAATCATGCTTAAAAGGCAAGATGGCCAAATTACCCTTTTTCGAAAAAGGTAATCCAGTGGGAGAATTGCTTGGTCTGATACATACTGATGTATGTGGACCAATGTCAACTCTTGCACAAGGAGGCTATAGCTACTTCATTACCTTTATCGATGATCACTCACGATTCGGGTATGTGTTCTTGATGAAATACAAATCTGATGCTTTTGAGAAATTCAAAGAGTTCAGAAATGAAGTAGAGAAACAGCTTGGCAAAAGTATTAAGATACTTCGATCCGATCGGGGTGGTGAATACTTAAGTCATGAGTTTCAAGATTATCTGAGGGACAATGGGATATTGTCCCAATGGACTCCGTCGTATACACCACAGCATAATGGTGTATCTGAGAGGCGCAATCGAACCTTGATGGACATGGTTAGGTCTATGATGAATCATGCAACTCTTCCAAAATCCTTTTGGGGCTATGCACTTAAGACAGCTGTTTACTTGCTAAACAGAGTCCCGACCAGGGTAGTCTCTACTACTCCATATGAGACATGGAATAGTAAGAAACCTCACTTAACTCACCTTAAGATATGGGGTTGTCCTGCTTATGTGAAGCGGACTGTATCAGACAAATTGGATGCTAAGTCTGATAAATGTCTAATTATTGGATACCCTAAGGAAACGAANTTTCTGTGATCAGAATTACTCACAATTGCAGCTGTATTTTGTTCGGAAAAATTAGAACCATATGCTAGAAACTGAAGGGCAGCTGTATAAAACAGGGAGTCTGAGCAAGGTCTGAACAAAGGCTGAAAAGAAGCTGAAAGGAGTGCTGAATCTGAGTTTGCTGAGTGCTGATTTGGAGTAGCTGGACTGACCGGAGCTGGAACTGAATTGGGATGCAAGGGATGCTGTCAAGAATTCAGATCCAACCATTCGACAGCATCAGAATTCTGGAGCGCAGAGAGGTTGATACTTGAGCTGTAAATGCAGTTATAAAAGAAAAAAAATCAGTGAATGCTTAAGAGGCAGTTTGTGTCAACTTTTGGCTGAAATTGGGTTTTTAAGGCTGTGAATCAGGAAATTGAGTACATGAATGTATTAGAATTGTAGAGCACATCCACTGCTGATCAGAAAAAAATTAGAGTTGTTTGAAATTCCAGATCAGATCAGAGAAAGAAAAAAAAACAGTGCAGTGCTGTGGTTGGAATTCTACCTGCTGATCTGAAATCTTCAGTTGAAGCATTCCAAGTCTCTACTACTATGTGATATAATTGCTGTAAAGAAATTAGGGAAGTGCAAGAATGAAGAACTTAAGGATTTTGGATTCTGAAATTAATTCCAGTGAGCTGGAAATTAAAGGCACAGCAGCTAGAATTCATGTGGAAGCTCACAGCAAAATTGGATGGAAGCTAGTTCTGATAAGGAACTAGAGCTGGGCACAACACGACTGAACAAGCTGAAGAAAAACCTGAGTAAAGACTCAGCTGCAACTTAAATCAAGAAATTCAGCAGCTGATCACAATTTGGAAAAAAAAAATAAAGAGTCAAAATGGCACACATTTGAAGTTTCGGCATAATTGAACTCAGTGGAGCTAATCTCATCCAAATCCAAGCCTTGCATCACTTTATTCCATTTCATTACTGACTTTACAAGAGAGAAAGGAAAAGAGAAAAAAATCAGAAAAGAGAAGAAAGAAGCAAAGTTGGCACGCAATGTGGAAACTTGGCACATTAGACCAAGGAAGGGTTTTTCATTCAATTCAAAGGCAATTATTTAAGTTTGACTTCACCATACTTTTGATATCATTAAAGGACTGTAAAGAGAAGCAAAGTACATGGGAAACATCCTTGAAAACTCAAGTCTTCCACTCCATCAATTTTCTATTTCCTTGATTTTTACTTCATTTCTTACCATTTTCTTTGTCTTTCACTTGTTTGAATAAATTTTTGTAGATGTTGATCCTAATCATGATTAATGGTGGAGAGTAGATAATAAGCAAGCCTATGGTAGTGCAAGAAGCATGTATGTTTGAGTGAGCTCCACTTCCATCATCAACTTAGAACTTAAGGAGAGAGCCACCAAAACTTCCCTTGAAAGGCTTAGTGAGTTAAATTCATCTCAATGACTCATGATGGATGAAAAGGCTAAGTTGTTGATTTAAGGACAAGACACTAATCCATAGAGCTTAGATTTATGAGAATTGACAACCTTAGGTAATTTCTTTTCATTTGTTTCTAATTATGCTTAAGAAAGCCTAAGGGATACATATTTAGTTGTTTCGCGAGACGCTCAAGGTTAAGTGTGGGGGAGTTGATAAGTACCATTTTATTGATTATTTGAGTTGCTAAAATCCATGTTTGACCTATGTTTTTATTGCTTAATTGTGAAATTACCCTAGGTTTTAGGATTTCCTCTTATTTTGGACTTAATTACAAATTTGCATATTTTTAGATTATTTGGCCACTAATTTTCTGATATATTTTTGTAGGCATGAAAGGATCCTGGACCTAGGGCATACTGGGTCAAACTTGAGTCGGAAGTGGACCCGGATCGAGTTATCAAGTTTCGGATTAATCCGGGTCGTCCGATTCAAGAGCGGTTAGATCTGAGCCATCCGGGACAATCTGAAGCAATCCGAGCTAGGGTTAGGGTTGATCAAGCACTATGATCAAGATCTGAATGTTTCATCACAATCAGAGCTAAATCAACCGTTGGATCAAGCTCGGAGGGCTCTAGATCGTCCATTCAAAGATTAGGGTGATCTGGACCATCCGTTGCAAATCTGGAAGATCCGAGCTACCACAAGGCAGATCCTGACCCCAGATCATCATCATCAAAATTTGGATCAAATCAGAGCAAGATCAGCCGTTGGATTTCCTCCGATCAATCTGGGCCGTCCATTGATAGCTATTTAATCAGAAACTCCCCAGCCTTTCTCCTTGTCGCGTCTCCGCCGCTACAGTAGGTTTCTTCGTCTTCTTCAGTTCTTCAGTAGTTTTCCTTCAATTCAAGGGGCGGACCACTCAATCTCGACCTTGGATCATCTTCTGGATCAGTGGAGATAGCTTCCTTGGAGAATTCAGCTCAAACTGCATCGGAAAAGGGATGTTTGAGGGTTTCGGCAGCTCAGCAATCCAGCCACTTGTGTCTCTTCCGTGAGCCATTTCCGACCATCTGAGCCAGCTGTAGGGGTTCTCAGGTGAGCTCAGATGGTCCTCGAATCATCATAGCAACCACCATCAACTGAGGCCGAGGGGATTGGATTGAAATTCCAGCTGCGTGCGTTTTGAGCAGAGTGATCGATTGAAGTTGATTTCCACTGATTTGCTGTGCTTAGGGGTTCGAGGCCAGCTCTTGCTTGACGACCAAGAAGATTTTGAGCTCGGGAAGGGTTGAGGAGTAGCTTAGACACTTAATTTTCATTTGTTTTAGCTATAATTTCATATTCTGCCGAATCTGCTTGTTTTCTGCAATTATATTAGCTGTCTTAGTTTGTAATTCTGAATTGTTTGGTTTCATTAGGTTTTGATTTTTAGAGATAAGTAGCTTGAGAGCTTGTTTAGATGACAATTAGATTCAATTTCAGTAGTTTGTAGTTTTATCTCTTGCGTGCCAATTCCATTTGCTTGCGTGCCATTTCAATTCCTGAATTCTCTTTCAGTTTCTGATTTGTATCAGAGTGTTGGTTTTCTCTATTGTTTCTTCATTTTATAGTGGTTAATTCCTGCATTCGAGTCAGATATATGCTTGTTTGGTTAACTTAGAGCTTAGTTTCGATTTTTGCAATACATTCTGCACACCGTTTCTGAATTTCTGCTTGTTTCTGCCATTGATCAACTCTGAATTCATCACTTCTGCAGCTAGCTTCAAGCATTAGAATTTAGTTGCTTGCTGGATTATTTTTCCATTACATTGCAGCATTCGATTTCTGAAGTTGAACTTAATCTCTGCATTTGAATTGTACATGAATTCTGCACATTGTTCTGCCTTTACGTGTTTGATTTGAGCTGCATTTGGATGCTAAAGTTCTTCCTTCAACTCTTGCAAATTTGTTCACTATTAGCCTTGCCTTCTAAGCTCAATTGACCAGCTTCCACTCTGAATTCTGAGCTGGAAATTTTCTGCAAAGGCAGCAGAATTTGGGAAGCAGTTTTCCTTCTCTTGCGTGCCAATTTGCTGAAATTCAGCACTTTGTATCAAGTTCATGTTTAGACAGTGATTGGCACCAAGTTATAGGGTGTTTCTAGTGTGCTATATTGTCTGAAATCAACTGGTACTGCATTCATCCGTTTCCGAACTTAGTTTGCATTTGTTGGCTACAAAACTTGTAGCTAAATTGATTTGAAGTTGCTACTTGTTCAAATTCTTAATTTTGCATGCTTTTCATTGTATCAAGCTAGTTTGTTTCCGAAAACTCCATCACTGCCTTACTTCATTGCTTGGCATTTCTTTTGTTTTGTGGAAATCAGAAAACGGTTTTTCAAAAATTTGGTAAGTGCATTGATTAGGTTTCCATTAGGGTGAGTACTAAGTGCCATCTCTTTGTTAGTTCATAAGTTGAGTTCTCTATTTTTCATTGTGCTTTCATTTCCGAATTGCAACCCAAACCCAAATCACATTCGAAACCCAAATTCACAAACGACACATAAATACAAGCACGAATCACACAACATCAACTAGCCCCGAGAAAAATACGACCTGTGGCCCCTTTACTACGTTTTCATATTTTTGATTGCAAAAAGGGTTTCCAGCTTTTTATAAATATCTAAATTTGAGACCCACATTCGTGACAGTCATTTTGGGTCCGTCAATAGCATAAAACTTAACCTGCACCTAAAAATATTCTTGGAAAGGTATTGAAAAATATTGTGTATTTGCAGGAACACATTTTGAACTTCGAAAATTTTTGCACTTTAGAAAACTTTTAATTAGAATCAAATTTCCAAAATGATTTATACTTATAAAAATATTTCAACACTGGTGCCTTTTTGGAAACATTTTGAAAAATATTTTGATTATTTTGCAAGTACTTTTGAAAAATATTTAAGCTTTCAAAAAATGCAAGTACATTTGAAACATGTATGAATTTTTGAAGACACAATATTTTACTTGACTTGGTTTATCTTCCAGTCTGACACAATCCTAGGAAACCTTGTTAGCTATAAGGATATTTTCCTAAGTGTCCTGGAAAATTTTCCAAACTTAAGAAAAATATTATTTCAAATTGATTAAAACAAGATAATAATATTTTTTAAAGAAAAAATGATAGTGTTTGAAAGGAAATATGTTTTTAGAAGGATTTGAAAATACCGTGCATGAAAACATATCACCTTGCAATATTTAATAATTCTTTTGATTTGATCTCCCCCTCAACTTGACCCAGCCCTAGGAAGCTTGTTGACCACAAGTGATCTTCCTCTGAGTCTTAAGGTTTGATTCAGATCAAAAGAATTATCTAATAATTTTAAAATAAATTGTCAAAGATAATACTTGTTAGAAATAATTTCTTTTTGATTTAGACTCCCTCTAAATCTGACACATCCTTGGAGTCATTATAGATCATTCAGTGGACCTTCCTCTGTGTCTTTAGGGTTTATCAAAACCAAAAGAGATATGGGCACAATTTTAGAATGTACTTTGAATTTTCGAAACACATTTTGAAATGAAGGTAATTTATTAGACATAGTTTTCGAAAGACATAAGTAATAATATTTAAAGCACAGTTTTCAAAAACCAATTTAAAAGACAGTGGTTTTTCAAGGACAATTTTTGAAAAAGAATAAACCACTCCCCCTGTACCCGACACCGTTTGACTCAATCTAAGTGCCTTAAGGAACATTAGTGTTGTCCCAAGAGGCTTGTGTCTAATTATGCGAGTCAAATAATTTTTCAAAATGATATAATTTTTGAAGACATATAATATATTGGCAATCACACATGCATGAAATTCATAAAAACATTATTATGTTAAAGCACTATTTTGAAAATATATTTTTATAAAAATATTCTAAGAATTTTGAAAACAGTTTTGAAAAATATTCTTCAATTTATTAGTCCTTAACATCTCACCCATTTTAGATGTCTCAATACAGCAAGCATGGTTGTCTTATAGGTGTATTGTGAAATGCTTGAATTATTTTCCTTAATTCATTGTTAAATCTAAGATTCAATTGAAACTTGTGTTAGATTCAAATCTAACAATAGTAAAGTGAATTTGATTTTCAGTAATTGGCTTCCAGGTCTTGGCGAGGCACAAGGCCTTCTTTGGTCGTAGCCTTATTGGATCATCAACCCTTTCCTTAACAAAGCCTTTTATAGAAAATTCATCTTCAAGTTACTTCTTGAAAGATTTTGGTCTAACTAGTTTAGTTTTTGGATCGGTAGCTTCGGCTAGTTCCACCAAAAAGGCTTCACTAACGTATTATCATCTCACCTCCACCTAATACTAGGTTGTTCAAGTTTCAACTATTCTTTTTCCTATAGCCGTTCTAAATCATGCGTAAAATTAAACATGAATGACATGACATATATTTTAATAAAATTGCATATGCATGGCATAGCAATTATGCATGAGTCAAATAATTCAAATCATTTTATTTAAGTTTCTAATAATGTATCAAATCCTGATTTGATGCATGTCGGGTGAACAAGCGAATATGCCAACCCACATTGATATATTTAATTTTATTAAATTAATTATTCCGATTTGGGTAAGATTTTATTTAGTTTGAGTTTAAGTTATTTAAGAATTAATTGAGATAAATTAATTAAGAATTAATTGAATTAAGTAAAATTAATTAAAATTAAATTAATTAAGGATTAATTGAATTAATTAAGATTTAATTGAATTAATCAATTTGAATTTTAATTAATTAAGATTAAATTGAGTTAATTAATTTGAATTTGAATTAATTAAGATATAGTTGAATTAATTAAGAATTAATTTGGAATTGAAATAATTAAGATTTTAATTGAATTAATTAAGAATTAATTTGAATTTGAATTAATTAAGATTTATTCAATTAATTACGAATTAAATTGAATTTTAATTATTTATGATTTAATTGAATTAATTAAGAATTAATTTTGAATTTAAATTAAATAGATTTAATTGAATTTATTAAGAATTAATTGAAATTTGAATTAATTAGGATTTAATTGATTTAATTAGGATTAATTTGAATTTGAATTAATTAAGATTTAATTGAATTAATTAAGAATTAATTGAAATTTGAATTAATTAGGATTTAATTGAATTAATTATGAATTAATTTGAATTTGAATTAATTAGGATTTAATTGAATTAATTATGAATTAATTTGAATTTGAATTAATTATGAATTAATTAGAATTTGAATTAATTAAAATTTATATGAATTAATTAAGAATTAATTAGAATATAAATTAATTAAGATTTAATTGAATTAATTAAGAATTACTTTGAATTAATTATGATTTAATTGAATTAATTACGAATTAATTGGAATTTAAATTAATTAGGATTTAATTGAATTAATTAAGAATTAATTGGAATTTGAATTAATTAAGATTTAATTGTATTAATTAAGAATTAATTTGAATTTGAATTAATTAAGATTCAATTGAATTAAGAATTAATTGAATTAATTAAAATTTAATTGAATTAAGAATTAATTGAATTAATTAAGATTTAAATAATTAAGGTTGAAATGATTAATTAATAGTTGTGGGTTTAAGTTCATAATTTTCATTATTTCGAAAATTTCTGACTCATCCACTATTTCTTCCTTATTTATCTTTTCAAGTTTTCCCAATAATTTTGGTTTATTTGAATCTTTGTGATTTTTATTTACTATGGCCTTGATCTCAGAAAATTACATCTCCTCCTCATCCTCAAAATCACATCCTTTAATATCCTCAAGGTAGATGGGGTAATTTGGGCCACTAGTTAGTGTTTTATAATAATCTTCAACATTATCTATAATTAAATTACTATCTAAACAAATTTTATCTCTATTATTCTCAAGAATATTTTCAACAAGATCATTCTTATGAAATAATTTTAATAATTTCAGGATTATCCTTAGAAATAATTTCAAGCTATCTTCAGAAATATCTTTAAGAATTTCAAATTCGAATTCAGAATTATCCTTAAGATTTTCAAATTTGAATTCTGTATTATCCTTAAGATTTTCAAATTTTAATTCTGTATTATCCTTAAGATTTTCAAATTTTGATTCTGTATTATCAGAATTAAAATTGTCAGAATTTTCAGTATTAATTTCAGTAATTTTATCAGATCGAATTTCAGAATTAATTTCAGTAATAACAGTAAAATTATCAGATCTATTTTTAAAATTAAGATTAATTTCGGAATTAATTTCACAAATTAATTCATTAATATTGATAATTAAAGAGTTAATTTTTGATAGTTTATTACTGTCTACATTATCTAGTTGATCATGCAAGACATTAATTTGACTATTTACACAATTTAATTTTTCAAAAAAATATCTAAATAATTTACATAAGAAAGTGTAAGAAATTTAAAAATATTCAGAACGTAAATTTTATGTACCTTTGCCGGGCATTTATTTTTGTAGTGTCCATATTTCTCGATGACTCGGCCGATCTGGACCTCCGAAGTGACGCGCACTACCTCCTGGAGCCTCCCGATCGTAGAGCCTCGTCATTAGCGCGTTGTCGTTGCTTGGAAAGCTTAGAATCATGTCTGGATGTTGTGTTTGAAGCTAAGGAGTCGAACCCTCTTTTATAGGCATCATACGGGCGCCTGTGATCACCGGGGCGCCCCTATGGGCTTGGTCAAATCTCATCCCTCCGCCGAACTCGCCGCAGCTGATAAAACCTTTGACCAGGGTGCCCTGGACCTCCCAGGCGCCTGAATGAAAGCTTATCTCTGCTTCGAACTCGAAGCAGCAAATACAACTTTCAACTTGGGTGCCTGTATCATCCCGGGCGCCTGAATGGAAGCCTGTTCTGCATTCCTTCACTTTACGCTGTTTTTCTTCTTTGGCTTGGGCGCCCCTATTAATGGGGGCGCCTGGATTCTGTTGGGCGCCCCCATTGGGGGTGCCTAACTTCTTTAGGTTCCAGCCCATTGTGTGTTGTTTGCCTGCTTTGTCTTCCATTCTAGGTACCTGCAAGATACACAAATACAAAGTAAATATACACATATTCTTAACCTTAAGGACTTGGTTCTGACTTTGGATATCTACGAAACCCTTGGTCAAACTGACGCAAGTTCCCACCCCCAAGAACGCGCCTTTCACCTACTCTTTTCAGGAGACGGTTGTCACCCAGTCCTTTGGGTGGACTTTTGCTTAGCCTCCGATACTCTCGGATCTCGAGACGTCCGAACCCTGACCCGTCTCTACTTCTATCCTTAGTCATCGCTCTGCTAAGTTGCTCAGTCCCTCGGACCAAGACTTCGTGCCCAACTTCCGGTCAGGTCTTCGGTGCCCAGCCCTTTGTCAGGACTTATTGCCCAGCTTCACTCACCAGGTCTTAGTGCCTAGCTTTACTAGGACTTTCTTTCACTTTGGTTACTCCTCTCTTAACTCCCCTTCCCTTGTTCAATGTATCACTGACTTACGTATATTGTCAAACATTAAAACACTAAGAGGAGGACATCACTGATGCAACTTGCACCAACAATCTCCATATCATCCTTCGTGTATGCCTTGAAGTCCACTTCCTTTGACTCCACTCCGTTGCTTCTTGTCTGGCGGTCCCTCGGATGCGCCATCCTTCACCGACTCGAGGACTCAAGCACCAGGATGAGATCTCCCACATGTGTGTTTCACCAAGTCCTGGATGACTCAAATACATATCAAACCAATATGAAATCCTAACTTAATCATATTGACACACACATCAAAATCCATGATCGTATCGATCAAACTTAGGTCGATTGCACCAATACCCCCTTGGGCATCTAATGCCGTTAAGTAGAGAAGGTAGCCTAGAAAGTCATGTTAAAAGTAACTATTTGTCACTAAGGGCTCCCGATCATACTACCCTAGATTACGTAAAACACTTTATAACACTAGATAGAGGGAAACTCATTAAGTATTGTTAGCTAATCTCTTGTAGATGATTAACTTTCATTTCGAGGCAATGCCTAAGATGTTCGGTTAAAGATAGCCCTCTGTCACTATGGGCTCCCCGGTCATACGATCTCGGGCATCCCTCTACATGGCAGCCAAATCTCACAACTATATGTATTTACCACACACACATTTTATCAAACACATATAAGACACTATATATAGAACAAGACAATAAACATCTCATTGAATACGGAAATATGCAAATCCATAGTTTGTACATCAACATCACACAATAGCTACTTCCTACATCCTAGATCGGGAAAACTATTCCATTATAAGGATGGTACAACAAGATGACAAGAAATAAAATATCTATAACTCAAAACATGAAAAGAAGAGAGAAGAGAATGCTTAGTGATGTGTCACCAGTCTACTTGGAGGATCTCCTTGCTCTAGAGGTGGACGGATTGTCAAAGGAGGCGAAGACGACAACTCTAGGGTCTCCCCTAGAGGGGAGAGCCCTTCCCCAAGGTAAAAGTGCTAACCCCAAGCCAAAGATGAGTCAAAAAGGGGAGAAAAAAATGTTGTCATAGTAAGGTGACACAGCTCTTTGCATCGACATGGCCATGCGAATGTGCACGGCCTGGTCATGCTCCACACGGCTAAAATGGCATGGCCATGTGAATCCACATGACTGTGTCATTCTCTTTTCAGTGAAAATGACACGATAGTGAGATTTTGCACCCCCCACCATGTCAATGAGGCACGACCAGGGCATGTAAGCTATTAAGAAATGAAACATGATTGACACGACCATGCCTAGGAGAGGCACGATTGTGTCTCCCATTTTTGCACCTCAAGATATCATTTTATCGAGTTGATATCATTAATAAAGTTGTAAATCTTGAAGTCCTCTTCAATTTGTTATAAAGAATGCCCAAAGCTCCAACCGACCAAGAAGTTATGGTCATTTCGAAATCAATCCGCAGTGCAATCTGGGTATGCCTTGGCACACGACCATGCCTTGCTAACTTTTCATCCAAACTTGTTCCATTGTGCTCCGAAAATATGTTCTATCAATGAAAACTAACAAAGAGTAGTTCTCCGAATAAGGATAGTAAACATAGTAAAATCATAGAGAAATAGGGTGTGATAAAGTATATCATGCTCATGAAATACAAGTAGATGTGCGTTAAATAATGCATAAAATCATATGTAATATACACACATTACACTCCTAGACGTAAATCTTTACTTATCCTCGAGCAAAATCCCATAATCTAAACTCATGTGTTGGTATAGTGTATCATCATCCTTAGTGAATCAATCTAACTCTATCAAATAATTTCATTGATAAGAATGATACCAAAATAATCTAAGTGTGGCTTAAGTAGTAGTTCTCCGTGCTTTGTGCAATGAGTGGTCATAGTCTTTCAAGTTTCAATCTCTATGCATAGTCAAGTCATTATCTAACTGTGCTTCCTTTGCTCCCAACGATAAACACTTACCTACCTCACGCTCGATTTATCTCTCTCAAACTACCCAAGTTCTCAAAGGCAAACTCAAAATCAAGAAAAACTTAGAATTTATTTTCCCAATAATCTAACTTGATTTCAAAGGGGTAAGTTACTAGTTTTCACTCACGATTCAGTTTTGTATATCCCTTAGTCATATGTTTTTTTGTACTTTAAAAGTGTAGTACTAACACATGCATATGTACAAATGTAAATACGTGAATATTGATTTTTCCAAGCGAGTTGATATGACTTGAGCATCATCTAGTAACCAAGATGTAGTTTAAAAGATCATTAAGGGAACATAAGTACTAACAAGTTCTATAAATCATAACTATTTATTGAGTTATCTACTATCGAAACTAGGCAAAGTGAAGGCAGATCTTAAAACTAGGCCATGATGCTCCAAGGGTGAAGCACAAATAGTCGGCGCATGACATTTCTAATGTAATGGCTAGGGGTCGATCCCCAAGAGGTGATGACTTGCATTTTCGACCCCACCATCTGCATGTTGTTTGTGTACCTACATGAACCTCCCTCCATATTCGTGGGGCCGACTCTAGGGGGTCGTTAAGGTAATGGATCTACCTTTTTTTAAAAAACTAGGCCATGACTCAAATGTTTCAATAAAACTTTCCTCACTTCATGCTACTAAAGATATAGAAAAATAATCCACAAAACATACTAGCACTAAACTTTAACAATATGAATGAAGAATAAATATGCTAGTATTTTTACTTGGAAACAAGACAATATTAATGTGATGAATGATGCAACTATGATAATTTTATTATGAAAGGGAGAACACAACAAAAACTAGCTATCTTACAACCTAATGCATACATGCACCCCCCCCCCTCGACTTAAGTTTTTTATTGTCCCAATGAAAACAACATGCTAATGTAAAGGAGTTCCGAAAGTGAAGGTCGTTACCTAGCGGTACATGTCAAAATCTGAATCATTCTAAGGCACCCTTCTATCTTGTATCCACACTCCTTCTTGGCTTTCAATCCTATAAAAAGCAAATAGACAAGAAAAATTTATAGGATCATTGGAAATAGAGAAGGGGGGAGGGTGAATCTTGATTGTTCATAAATTTTTCTTTTCGACAACGTAAAACAAAGTAAAATAGTGAAAAATAAAATACTCTTTTTCTTTTACATGGTCTAAAGCCTTCGGCGACTCCTACTCTAAGGTTTGCAGTCCTCGACCACTTTTGTTGAGTAATCCACTATAACTCTATCTCTGAAAAACTTTCAGAGAAAGTAATATTGTACAAGATGTAAGGAAAGTTAGTAACAACTGACTAACTCCCTTTTAAGATGCAAGTATAAGTATGAAATAAAACAAGTATACCGACACGGAAGTCTAATCTTGAGCACAGCGTGTCGGAGAGATTCTCGGCATCGTAGCATAGAGTGTGAGCAGTTCGTCGATGCAAGAAGAGAGTGTACGGCAAGTGGAAGAGATAATTAGTGAACTAGTCTCGAACTCCATATATAGGCATGGTTCGGTCAACTGAAAAACCATTCAGTCAATTGATCCTTTTGGTAGACTGAATCTCCTATTTGGTCGACCAAAGCCCGCACCATTCCTTCTTTGTTTTATTCAGCTGGCACTGTAATAAATGCATTTGATAAACTAATCCTCCTGATCAGTCGATGAAAAAAACATCCTTTTGCATAGTCATGCCATACCGAACGTGTATCGATCAACTAATCCTGATGACTAGTGTTAAATCCGAAACTTTGGTGTTGTTTTGGAAAATTTTCCGGAAATGGATCCTAGGGTTTCCGAACTTTTGGACGAGGTTACGGGGAGTGAAGTGGTTTAAATGCTAAGTTGGAGGGGTTTTGTTGCTAAAACTCAAAGTTAAGGGTGAGATTGTAATTAATTAAACTTAGTGGGCTTAATTGCAAAAGTCCACTCACTTAACTCTCACCTCCCCCTCGTCTCGCTGCCCTAGCCCGAACCCGACGGTTGACGCCCATTTCTTTCTTCTCTTCTCCTTGGCGAACCCTAGCCGTAGCTCGCCGTAGCTCTCTCGATCCACAACCGACGCTTTGAGCTTCTTCACCATCTCGATCGTCGGCGCCCCTCTTCCCAAGTTAAACCCCTTTCCTTGATTTCAACTATGAGGACCCGCCTTAACTTCTCTCCCTTAAAGGGGACGTCACTTATACTTAACCTTAACTTTACCTTATTCTTAGCCTTAGGTTACAACTACTTAACTCCCCTTAACTTACTCTGAATTTTTTTCCTTTTTAAAAAAAAAACTTTCATTTTATTTGCATTGCAAGGATTTGACCCCTAGACCTCTTATTTGTAAAACTAAAGCACTAACCATCTGCCCTACAACACTTTCCTTTCAATGGTACCAGTCGACTGCTAGATAGCCAGTCGACTGGTATCGGCCACAGAAACTTTCTGTGCCCGGCACCAGTCGACTGGTATCGGCCACAGAAACTTTCTGTGCCCGGCACCAGTCGACTGGCCTCATGGCAGTTGACTGGTGCATCGAACAGAAACTTTCTATTCGATAGGGCAGTCGGCTGGTTTTGAACCAGTCGACTGGCACGCCTGAAACTTGCATTTACAGACCTGGGATCTCCTTTCAAGAGCCCATAATTCATACACTTCCAAAGCATATAAAGAAATAACTCCAAATCTATACTCTATACTAGTTTTATGAACATCTTAGCAACCCAAAAACAAATCCATTTACTTGCAATTAGGATCTTTGCGGAATTTAAGAAACTATCAAAACATATGACATCTATTGTAGAGTTTGTACTCAACTTTGTCTCTATGCAAGGTTTAAACAAAATCCTTACGCTTTACCAATCCCAAAACACAACCACAAGGTTCTACAAGACTTAGCCCAAAGATCTCTTCCACGGCTCCGCCGCCACTAAACATCAATGCAAGTCCCGTTCGCCTCCTTAAATTATGTTTTTTCTTTACCTTTGTCTGCAATAGAAGGAAATGCAACTAATAAGCGAATTGCTTAGTAAGTAAATCCTAGCTCACAAATCCATACGATAAATGATAAACATGCTCTTTTCAAAGAATGCTTGCTTAAAAATATATGCACATGGAAATATTTGCACATGGGAACTTTCATACACTTATCATGCTCAATCATGCTTGAAAACATTTACTAGCATCAAAACACTTGCAAACATAACATGCTCATGATTTCTTTTGAAACTTACTAATGATACATTTCCATACTTTAAAACACTAACTTCTTTGCTCTTTCTCTTTAACATGCTTATAACATAACCATGTCAACATACATAACCAAAAACATGCACTTAAGGAAATTGAAACACTTTCATATACTCATATACTTCAAAATAATAATCAACTTTCTCATACCTTGACACTGTACCTGGTATCAGTGTACCAATGCGCGCATCCCTAATAGGTTTCGGGGTAGCTAGCCACCGCACCCTATTAGAGCTTCTTTCTTACTTTCTGTGGGCCTCTCATTTGCCCGGTACATGTAACTTTACAAAAGTAAAATATTTTCTTACTCATAATGCTTGTATTTATCAAGCAAACTTTCTTTTTCATAAATCTTGCACTATAAACCTTTACCTTTTCTTACTTGGAACTTTCATCAAGCACCTTGCGTGCCCTTAACCCCAAAACTCATTTTTGGGATTTTTCAAGAACTTACTCATATCATACTTAGGTCACACACACAAAAACCTACTCCAATTCATATTCTATGATAAAACATGTATTCTTTAGGAACTTAAAACTACAATACAAACCATAATCTTAATGCATGCACTTAGATCACAAACATGGTTCTACAACGAGAAATACATGGCGAAACTACTTCTATGCAGGTGAGTGATCTACTTACCCCCTTTTCTTGAAGAAAACTCACTAAATATGCAGAAACTCCTAGCGTAGCGCTCCTCCTCTCTTCCCTTGTGAGAAAACTTCACTCCTTGGCCCTAGAGAAGAAGCCCTAGGTTCTCTACTTCAAGAGGAAGATGAAGGAGGAAGAAAACTCCCCCTTTCTCCCTATTTTCGTAGCCTCCTCACCTCTGCTCGCGCGGCCTCCCGAAACCCTAAAAGGGGTCTTAACACAACTTAAGTGGAAGTTGAGACATCTCATCATGAAAAGGATTTACTTACCTATAATATTATTTCGCTTCATCCTTTTCTGTGCTAGATACCCTTGCCCTGCTGGTTACCCCAACTCCCTTAAGGGCTTGCTTTGCCCTGTGGTAGCGAGATCAAACCCCGCCCGACCCCCTTTTTTCTTTTTATTTTAATTCCGAAAAATGCTAGAAAAATTCTGAAAAATCCCTAATAATTCCAGAAAATTATTGGGTGTTACAATCCTCCCTACCTTATAAAAAGTTCATCCTCGAACTTAGAACAGCTCTGGATACCTTTGCCTCATGCTATCTTCTGATTCCCAGGTTTCCTCTTCATACTTCTGATTCAGCCATAAGACTTTCACTAATGGTAGCACTTTGTTCCTCAACTTCTTATCTTCTCGATCTATTATCTGAATAGGTCGACTTTCATAACTGAGATCTTCTTGCACTTGTACCATNAGCAAGTGCCGGTTTACTGCGACAATAATGGAGCTATTGCACAAGCAAAGGAGCCAAGGTCTCATCAGCGATCCAAACACGTGCTTCGCCGCTATCATCTGATCAGAGAGATTATAAGTAGGAATGATATACAAATTGAGAAAATTCCCACTGAAAGGAATTTAGCGGATCCTTTAACTAAGGCCTTACCTCAAAACAAGTTTGAGGGTCATGTTAGAGCCTGTGGTATTGGATACCGTAGTGATTGGCATTAGGCCAAGTGGGAGTTTGTTAGTGATATGAGAGAAGTGTCCTAAGGCAATCGCCTTATGATTGTAAACATTTATTTTATTAAATGATAATTCACTATTTGAGTATACATGTTTGTGTATTTGATTGGGATCTTAAACTCATCTACTGAATGTCCGCAATATAATTCACAGCATAAGAGAATTTGTGATGGGATCACAACTAGTGATTATCTCTACATGTGCAATTGTGAAGTATTGAAAGTATCCCTAGTCGATGAATTGATAAAAATAGACACTATCAATTCTGTTGAGACTAGCATGGGTTATTCTCTAATCAGCGGATTCTCACTGGCTGGTGACATTGGGATGTCCGGAGATAAACATGGATGCTAGTTAAGGGAACTAGCTCATTGGAGTGACTAGCTGTCAAACTTCATATGGTTATCTATGCAGATATGTCAATGAAGTTCTTACTGCAGCTTAAGTGCGATGTTCCTTTGACTTGCGGTGTTCAAGTCATCTTGGTCATGGAGACTTATTCTTTAACATCTTAAGCAAGCATCTCCAAAGAGGTGTGGACCTAGGATGATTGGGTATAAGCCGAAGTGCCCGAAGATGTTTGAATAGCCTACAAAGGATTCACCACTCCTTGCGAGGAGATGTATACCCAGGCCTATCGTCGGATTGTTACTCAAAGCCTCTGGCCAGAGCATATCATGTTTAGAGTGTGAGTCTCTTAAATACATGAGAGTAATTAGAAATCCAAAGGACGAGAAAGACACTACTTGGGCTAGGTGTGACGTAGTCAGTCTAGTGGGGACTGACACAAACAGACCATGTCCTGAACCAAGTGGGTATAAGATGGTGAAGGGAATGGGGCACGATTCATTAGAGCTGCTGAAGGGTTTCAGAATTACTTCTGAGGTCAAACCGTTGATCTTTCGATTAATTAGGGGTCATGATGTACTACTAGGTGCCACTCATGATCGTTCTATAATTGGTTGATTATAGACGGCCAACATAAATCGAAAGCCTATTTAGTCACACGCACTACGAGTAATCCGAGGGATTTAAAACGAGTTGAAAATTAGATTTTCCGATCAAGAGAAATAAGTCGAATCTGAATTTATCAGAGGCACAATGGAATCTAAAAATGGCTAAGTCTTTTGAAGGCATATTGGGCGAATTAAATGAGTTTAATTCGCGATCGGTTCGGCTTGGTTTGGCCGGCCAAAGAGGGTGCCAAACCCCTTTGGTTTGGCCGGCCACATCAAGGGGAAGAAACCAATTTATTTGGGTTAATTAATAAAATAAATCTAGCGCGATTTGTTTTATAAATTATGGATAAATAAATTTGTGTAAAGAAATTTATATAAATAAATTTATAGAAATTTATTCTTTTATGGAAATTAAAATGATCCATGGAATGGTTTATTTTAATTTTATAAAATCAATTATGAATTGATTTTTTCATAATAAGAAAGTTTATAAATTTCTTTTAAAATTTATTCCATAATAAAAGGAGATATAGATTTGGTTTTATTATAAAGTTAGTTATAATAAAACTTGGCTTAAACGGAATAATTCATAAGAGAATTTATAGGATAAATTTATTATGAAAATTCCGTTAAGAGGGAGACTTGGCAAGGGAGATGCTACTATATAAAGGAACCAAAGGCAAGCCTTTAATTCCCATTGAGTTATCAAGAGATTAGTAGCTCCTTCCCTTTCTCTCTTAATCTCTCCCTCTCCTTCTCCCTTCCCCTTAGGGCCGGCGCCCACATCCCCTAATCCTAGGGCCGGCGCCCAAGCTACACCACCTAGGGCCGGCACTTCCTCCTCCTAGGGCCGGCGCAAGCTTCCATCAAGAAGGAACCGAAGAAGAAGAAGAAGAAGCGGATCGCATCTCCTACCTTCCCGGAATTTAGATTCCGATTCTTTGTGGTTAGTTTCCTTTCTTCTCTCTTGATCTTCTAGTTGTGCCTTTAGAGAATCTAGTAGTTCTCGTTGGCACAAAACTCGTGACTTTGCGAAGTCATCCCGAAGAGAACTCGGCGTGGACGCGAATAGAGGCGGAGCTTCCAAGGGACGCTACGGTTGGATCTCGTCCCTTACTTCGAGTTACGCGAGGTACTTAGTAAATTAGTTTACTTTTCCGCAATGTTTTAATTTATGATCATGTCCACACATCATAAGGTTGCATGCTAGATACGTGGTTAAAATAATTTGAGAAATTATTTTATGCTAATTCTTCCGCTGCACGTAAAAATTTTAAAATTTACGAACCCGTATCCTTGTCAACATGCACCCGGTCTCAACAGATATGTCATATCATGTCATCTTACTCATATAGCATATACTGATCATGCACATTATAGCATATAATAATACTAACATACTTCCTTATCATCTTTCACTTACTGATACTAGCAGTCAATAATGAAATGTATACCAAAACTACAACATATGAACTTCTTACTTGGCAGGCTGCAGGATTGATGTTTGATGTCAGTGTGGCAGAGGGGTGGAACCTTTTGCTCTGATACCACTTTGTGACGACCCCTTTAACCTTCTCTCTCTCATCCTTAAAGCGGACGTCACTTTTACTTAACCTTAACTTTACCTTATTCTTAGCCTTAGGTTACAACTACTTAACTTCCCTTAACTTGCTCTGAATTTTTTTTCCATTTAAAAAAAAAATTCATTTTATTTGCTTTGCAAGGATTTGACCCCTAGACCTCTTAGTGGTAAAACTGAAGCACTAACCATCTGCCCTACAACACTTTCCTTTCAATGGTACCAGTCGACTGGTATCGACCACAGAAACTTTCTGTGCCCGGCACCAGTCGACTGGCCTCATGGCAGTTGACTGGTGAATCGAACAGAAACCTTCTGTTCGATAGGGCAGTCGACTGGTTCTGAACCAGTCGACTGGCACGCCTGAAACCTGCATTTACAGACCTGGGAACTCCTTTCAAGGGTCCATAATTCATACACTTCCAAAGCATATAAAGAAATAACTCCAAATCTATACTCTATACTTGTTTTATGAACATCTTAGCAACCCAAAACAAATCCATTTACTTACAATTAGGATCTTTGCGGAATTTAAGAAACTATCAAAACATATGGCATCTATTGTAGAGTTTGTACTCAACTTGGTCTCTATGCAAGGTTTAAACAAAATCCTTACGCTTTACCAATCCCAAAACACAACCACAAAGTTCTACAAGACTTAGCCCAAAGATCTCTTCCACGGTTCCGCCGCCACTGAACATCAATGCAAGTCCCGCTCGCCTCCCTAGCTTATGCTTTTTCTTTACCTTTGTCTGCAATAGAAGGAAATGCAACTAATAAGCGATTTGCTTAGTAAGTAAATCCTAACTCACAATTCCATGCGATCAATGATAAACATGCTCTTTTCAAATAATGCTTGCTTCAAAACACATGCACTTTGAAATACTTGCACATGGAAACTTTCATATACTTATCATGCTCAATCATGCTTGAAAACATTTACTAGCATTAAAACATTGGCAAATCTAACATGCTTATAATTTCTTTTGAGACTTGCTACTTATGCATTGTCATACTTAAACCACTAACTTCCTTGCTCTTGCACTTTAACATGCTTGTAACATAATAATGTTAACATACGTAGCAAAACATATGCTCAAACTGAAAACACTTACATATACTCATATACTTCAAAATAATAATCAACTTTCTCAGGCCTTGACACTGTACCTGGTATCAGTGTACCAATGCGCACATCCCTAATAGGTTTCAGGGTAGCTAGCCACCACACCCTATTAGAGCTTCTTTCTTACTTTCTGTGGGTCTCTCATTTGCCCGGTACATGTCACTTTATAAAAGTAAAATACTTTCTTACTCATAATGCTTGTATTTATCAAGCTAACTTTTTTTTTCATAAATCTTGCACTATAAACCTTTACCTTTTCTTAATTGGAACTTTCATCGAGCAACTTGCGTGCCCTTAACCCCAAAACTCATTTTTGGGACTTTTCAAGAACTTACTCTTATCATACTTAGGTCACATACACAAAAACCTACTCCAATTCATATTCTATGATAAAACATGTATTCTTTAGGAACTTAAAACCACAATAAAAACCATAATCTTAAAGCATGCACTTAGATCAAAAACATGGTTCTACAACGAGAAATACATGGCGAAACTACTTCTATTGCAGGTGAGTGATCTATTTACCCTTATCTTGAAGAAAACTCACTAAGTATGGTTTAAATCCCAACGTAGAACTCCTCTTCCCTTTCTTCGCGCAAATCTCCTCCCTCCTTGACCCTAGGGAAGAAGCCCTAGATGTTCTACTCAAGAGGAAGAAGAAGAAGGAAAAGATCCCTTGAGTTTCCCTTTGGTTTCGCAGCCTCCACGTGCCTCCTCTCGCAGCCTCACGAAAACCTAATCGAGGCTTCAACGCGACTTAAGTGGAAGTCTAAATACCCCTTCATGAAATAGCCTAACTTACCTATAACATTATTTCGATCCTTTTTTTTTGTGCTTGATACCCCCACCCTTCTGGTTAGCTGAGCTCGCTTAAGGACCACGCTTACCGCGAGGTCGCGAGATCAAATCTTTGCTCGACCCTTTAATTTTTTTATTTCGAAAAATTGCTAAAAAATTCAGAAAAATTCCTAATAATTCATGAAAATTATTGGGTGTTACAGGGGCGCCTCAGTTGCGGTCAAAGTTCCATCCAAATCGCGAACTTCGCGAAGATGACAAATGACCCAGTCTTGGGCGCCTGGGAGCATGTTGGGTGTCTGATTCATCCAGACGCCTGGCATCTAGGGCACCTGGATGCTTGGGGTGACCTGGTTCAATGGGGACGCCCTGGAGCAGCTTCCCAGCTGTTTTGTGTGTTTGTTTGCCTGCTTTGCCTCCAATTCTTGGTACCTGCAAGATATATAAACACAAGACAAGCACATATATATTCTTATCCTTAACGAATGGTTCTAACTTTGGGTTTCCCATGAAACCCTAGGTCGAATCGACGCCTATGTTCCCTTCCCAAGGAACGCGCCTTTTGCCTACTCCTCTCAAGAGAAGGTTGCCACCTGGCCTATCCGGTTGGACTTTTGCCCGGCTTCTCTCACCAGGACATTTGCACAATCTTACAACCAGGACTTATTGCCCAACTTTACTCACCAGGACTTCAGTGCCTAGCCCTCGGCCAGGACTTATTGCCCAATTCCTCGAATCAGGACTTCGTGCCTAATCCACGACCAGGACTTATTGCCCAACCCTATGTCAGGACATCGGTGCCTAGCCCTCGGCTAGGACTTATTGCCCAATTCCTCGAATCAGGACTTCATGCCCAACCCTCGATCAGGACTTCGGTGCCCAGCCCACGGCCAGGACTTAGTGCCCAATCCATGATCAGGACTTCGTGCCCAATTCTTCGAACCAGAACTTATTGCCTAGGTTAACTAGGACTTTTCTTCACTTTGGTACTGACTTCTTGACTCACCCTTTCCTTGTTTAGTGTATTACAAACTTAAGCATATTGTTAAACATTGAAACACTAGAGGAGGACATCACTGATGCATCTTATATCAACAATCTCCACCTTTTTGATGTTTGACAATATCGTAAGTTAGATTGGATTAAAGGGTGAAGTTATGATCCTTGGGACAAACTGAAAAAAATTGATCTAAGTTTTGATCCTTGAAAAAATATTTTGATCCTTTTGGGAAAAAAATTTCGAACTTACGCTCTCTATTCCTTTGGGAGAAAAAAAAATTTTTCCTAAGAAAAAATTTCTAACTTAAGCTCACTCTCCCCCTTTGTCATACATCAAAAAAGACGACAAAACAAACTTGCACCAACAATGAAAATTTTAAAAAAAAATTCTTTTTCTTTTGAAAGTACTTAGTATAATTGTTTGAAAGCATATCATTTTTTATAAAACAATTTTTGAAACTCTTCCCTTTTTGTTTGAAAAAGACTAGGTACTAGTTAAAAAAAACTAAGTACTTAAATTGCACCCAAAAATATTGTACTGTGAAAAGTATTGTGCACTTTGGAAAAATATTTTGTACTTTTAGTAAAATATTTTGAACTTAGAAACTTTTTGCACTGAGGAAAATATTGCCTTAGAAAAATTTTCATTTAAAAAAGATTTTCAAAAAAAAATTCACTCATAAAAGATTTTCACTTAAAAAAATATCACTTAGAGAATGTAGTGCATTTTGAAAAATTAGTATTTTGAAAGAAATTTGCACTTAGTACTTTGAAAAACATTTTGCACAAAAAAAATTTGTACATTGAAAAATATTTTGCACTTAAAATAGTTTTGCAAAAAAAAAAAATCTTTTTAATATTATTTTTGTTTTGAAAACATAATATTTTACTTGACTTGGTTTCTTTTCCAGTCTGACACAATCCATGGAAACCTTGTTAACTACAAGGATATTTTCCTAAGTGTCTTGGAAATTCTCCAAACTCAAGTAAATATTATTTTCAAAAGTGATTCCATAAAAAAGATAAGTTTTTTGAAAGTGATTTTTATGAAAAAAAATGACTTTAAAAGGATAGTATTTTGAAGAGAAAATACTTATGTTTTCAAATGGATTATAAAAATACAATGTATGAAAACTTAATATTTTGAAATGTTCAATAATTCTTTTAGTTTGACCTCCCCCTAGGCTTGACACAGTCCTCGGAAGCTTGTTGACTACAAGTGATCTTCCTTTGATTCTTAGGGTTTGATTCAAACCAAAAGAATTATCTAATAATTAAAAATTATCAGAAAATAGAATTATTTTCTTTTGACTTAGACTCCCCCTAAATCTGACATAATCCCGGGAGTTCTTGTAGATCAAGAAGAAAACTCCCTATGTGTATTTAGGGGTTATCAAAATCAAAAGAGTAATTTAAAATAATTTCTGACCGATATTTTGAAATGATAGTATGATAATTTTAAAAGAATTAATTTTTGAAAGAATGGAATATAATAAGTTTTTTTAAACATTTTTCAAAAACATATTTTGAGATGATAATAATTTTTAAAGCATAATAATTTTCGAAAAATACTCCCCCTGAACTTGACACCGTCCGACTCTATCTAAGTGTCTTAAGGGACTTTAGTGTTGACCTAAAAGGCTTGTGTCTAATTGTGTATGTCAAATAATTTTTCGAAAAGATATAATTTTGAAAATGTATTATATATATAAGCAATCAGGCAAACATGAAATCCTTAAAAACATTATTATGTTAAAACATTATTTTGAAAATAAATTTTTAGAAAACTATCCTAAGAATTTTGGAAAACATTTATGAAAAGTATTTTTCAATTTATTAGTCCTTAACATCTCACCCATTCTAAATGTCTCAGTATAATCAAGCATGGTTACCTTATGGGTGTTGGTTCTTGGATGACTAGAGAGGGGGGGGGTGAATATAACCAGACACTAAAATTGCTTTCTCTTTTGAAAACCTTCTGCGTGATCAGATTAGCAGCGGAAGAAATGCGGAAGAAAGAACAAAGCAGAGAAAGAAAAGCAAACCAAACAAACGCTAACACCGCGATGTACAAGGTTCAGGGATAACTTGCCCCTATTCCTTGGCGTGCCCGTGAGGTGGGCGACCCGTTGATCGTCGACAGATCAAACCCCGGTGACCCCAGATATAATATCGCCTCCTTCTTGGTGGAGAAACCTCTCCACAATTGCCTCAAGATGATATGAGATTAAGTGCACTCGACAATGAGAAGGATCACCCATAAAGATGTAACAAGAACGCTCAAGCACAAAGCAACAGAGAGTACAAACACAACCCAGCCAAAACTCCTCAAGTTTTCTGTCTACTCTCCCTTGTCTCTTCTCTGCTTCCAGCTTTGTCTTAAGCCTCTGCTCCCATCACCAGGCTCTCCATCAGCATCCACTGAAGCCACAGCCTGACCCCCTGACTCCTTGAGCACTCAGTCCACTGAAGACCTCTCCAGCTGAGCCTCCGTCAGTTGCAAGCCGCCGCCAGAAGTCGTTGAGACATGAAACCAGTAAACAGACAAACCTGCTCGATGGAAAGCCCTCATTTGACTCTCCTCCATTGTTTGAATCATCCCTGTAAAGTTTGTACACTTCAACAGAAGCTTAGCGAATGCATATCAAACAATATCAGCAGGTAGCAGAGAAAATGCAGACACGATCAGAAGTCTGACAGCGATTTCAAATTAAAGTTACAGCTACTGATCGGTCACCAGACCGATCAGAGAGGACCCTGATCGGTCATTGGATCGATCAGGGTTAGCCTGGAGCCTGATCGGTCCACAGTGAGAAACTGCAAATCGCGAACTCCTTGTGATCGATCACCCTGACCGATCACAGATCATGGATCGGTCACCGGACCGATCCACAGCAGTGCTGGGATTCCCAGCCTTCGCAGGCCAACTCTCACTGATCGGTCACCCGACCGATTAGGTTGTGTCCTGATCGGTCTGGGGACCGATCAGGGCACTCCCTGACCGATCAGGCTCTAGCCTGATCGGTCATAATGAGGAACTCGCGATGTTTGATCGGTCAACCTGACCGATCATAATTCTTCACCGAAGGGTGCAGAGATCCCTCTGATCGTTCACTAGATCGATCAGGAGGTATCCCTGATCGGTCACCAGACCGATTAGGAGCCAAACAGAAGCCAACCAATGTTTCTGTTCTCTCCCTGATCGGTCCCCAGACCGTTCAGCCCTTTCTGGATCTGTCACCAGACCGATCCACAACAGAAGTTCGTGTCAACTCCCTGATCGGTCACCAGACCAATCCAGAGACTTCCAATTCAACCCAAAGTCAAGAGAACGGGCTCCCTGGCCTTCTCTAACTCGTGCTTAGTCCCCCGGATCAAGACTCCGTGCCCAGCTTCACTCACCGGGATTTCACCTAGTCCCACTAGGTCTTTTCTTATGCCAACGTACGATCTCCCAGATCCACCTGGACTTCACCTAGTCCCACTAGGTGTGCCTAGTCCCAGTAGGTCTTTTCCCATGCCAGTGTGCGATCTCCCAGATCCACCTGGACTTCACCTAGTCCCACTAGGTGTGCCTAGTCCCACTAGGTCTTTTCCCGTGCCAGCGTACGATCTCCCAGATCCACCTGGACTTCACCAAGTCCCACTTGGTGTGCCTAGTCCCACTAGGTCTTTTCCCATGCCAGCGTGCGATCTCCCAGATCCACCTGGACTTCACCTAGTCCCACTAGGTGTGCCTAGTCCCACTAGGTGTTCCTAGTCCGACTAGGTCTTTTCCCATACCAGCTGCGATCTCCCAGATCCACCTAGACTTCACCTAGTTCCCACTAGGTGTGCCTAGTCCCACTAGGTCTTTTTCCATGCCAGCGTGCGATCTTCCAGATCCACCTGGACTTCACCAAGTCCCACTAGGTGTTCCTAGTCCCACTAGGTCTTTTCCCATGCCAGCGTGCGATCTCCCAGATCCACCTGGACTTCACCTAGTCTCACTAGGTGTGCCTAGTCCCACTAGGTCTTTTCCCATGCCAACATGCGATCTCCCAGATCCACCTAGACTTAATCCGAATTCACACAACCTAACTTAAATCGTTGTCAACACCAAAACAACAATCAGGCCAGACTGCATCAACAATGGGTGTGCTGTGAGATGCTTGAATAATTTTTCTTTGAATTAATGTTAAATCTAAGATTTAATTAAAACTTGTGTTAGTTTCAAATTTATCAAATAGTAATTTAAAAATAAGTTTCGATAATTGGCTTCCAGGTCTTGGCGAGGCACAGAGGCCTTCTTTGGTCGTAGCCTTATTGGAGCAACAACCCTTTCTTTGACAAAGCCTTTTACCGAATGTTCATTTTCAAATTACTTCTTGAGAAATTTTGGTCTAACTAGCTTAGGTTTTGGATAGGTAGCTTCGGCTAGTTCCACCAGACTAAACAGACCAAGTAGGGTAGGCCTTACCCTACTTGACCCTTTTAGAAGGGCTTCCCTAACGTACTATCATCTCACCTCCGCCTAGTACTATATTGTTCACGTTTCAAGTAAGTCTTTTTGTCCTTAACTAACCATTCTAAATCATGCAATAATTTAAACATGAATGTCATGACATATATTTAAAAAAAACAGCAAATGCATGAGTATGACATTTATGCATGATTCAATCAAGTCAAGGCATTTTAATTAAGCTTCTAATAATGTACCAAATTCTCGATTTGATACATATCATGTGAACCCACGATATGTCAACCCACTTTGACATATTTAATTTTATTAAATTGATTGTTGCAGTTGGGTAAGATTTTATTTAGTTTGAGTTTAAGTTATTAAGATTTAATTAGAGGTTAAACTTATTTATGGATTAATTAGAGAATTAATTAGATTTAAGTTAACTAAGGATTAATTGTAGTTAAATTAATTAAGAATTAATTGGATTTATATTAATTAAGGATTAATTGGATTAATTAAGCATTACTTGGTTTTACGTTAATTAAGGATTAATTGAATTTAAGTTAATTAATAATTAATTGGATTTAAGTTAATTAAGGATTAATTAGAGTTAAGTTAATTAAGAATTAATTGAAACTTAATTAAGGTTTAATTGTTGAGAATTAATAGTTAATTTGGGTTTAATTTAAGTTGTTAAAGATTAATTATGATTAATTAAATTTAAAATAATTAAGGATTAATTTAAGGTAAAAATTAAGGATTAAATTAAGGTCAAAATAATTAAGATTTAATTAAGGTTGTTAAGATTTAATTTAATTTAAGTTTCAAAATTTCTGGGTTAGTTAATAGTTGTAGGTTTAATTGCATCATTTTCATTATTTCAAAAATGTCTGATTTATCTACTATTTCTTCTTCATTTAGTTTTTTAAGCTTTTCTAACACTTCTGCTTTGTTTAAATTTTTGTAGATTTTATTAACTGTAGCCTTGATTCTAGAAAATTCATCTTCCTCCTCATCCTCATCATCAAGGTCATATTCTTCTATATCTTCATAGTAAGTAGAGTAATTTTCAGGGTTGTTAATTAATGTTTCATAATTAATATCCAAGAAGTTATTAGAATTAACCAGGAAATCAATATTAATTAAATCTTCATTCTCATCTACAGAAGTTTCTGTTGGATCAAGAAACACGATAAAGGGGGGGGGTGAATATCATGAAAACTTTTTCGGATAAGACTTAAGGGAAAATACACAGCGGAATTAAAAAGAAACACGAGGGATACAAGTTATTTTTACTTGGTTCGGAGTCGCGGTCGGCTCCTACTCCAAGGCACACAGTCCTTGACCGTTTACTGCGGGCAATTCTATAATAACGCAATGATTTACAGAATTTGATACAGTAGTAGTGCAGTAAATAAACGAATACACTTTTTGTTACCGACGCCCGGTGTGGATCGTACTTCGGAGTAGAGGGTCATCGTCGACGCTGAAATGTCGAGATCGGAGTTTGCCGAAGCAGCGTGCTTGAACGAGAAGCTTAGAGGCGTTGGAAAATTGTTGTCTTGAAGCCTTGGGGTCGAGCCCCTTTTATAGTGCTCCTGGGGGCGCCTGACATGTGCCTTCAGATCCGAGAACCTCTATCCGAAGCTTGACCAGCGCTTATCCCCTTCGAATCGGCTCTGGAGTGACTGGGGTGCCCGGGACCTCCCGGGCGCCTAGGTTGACTGGTTCCGCTGGCTTCGTGGCTGATTTTTATAGGTTCCGGATGCTTCAAGTAAACCGAATGATCAAAGCAATTGAAGATCTCAAAGTGTCAATGATGAAGATCATGAATATAGTATGTACTTAATTTTAGTAATTTTCATTAAGATTGATGTTAATTTTGTTAAATACATACACTAATATTAATGTTTTATTGTAATTTAATTTACAGGTGATGACTAGAAGTGAATGTGCTCATCTTTAGTAATCGTTGGTGATTCATGTCTTCTACTAGATTTTCTTGATTCCGTTTATTTGTAATATTGATACTTTTAATATAATTGAACTTTTTTTTAATATGATTGTTATTCTACTATATATAAATTTAAATATATAAATTAAATTTTAATTTTTAATTTTTTTGTACCCATAATAAAAAATCATTATATGTTATACCCACGGAAAATTTAAATATAACAAAAGTGTGGCTATAATCTATTCCCACAGAAAATTAAAAATCATATCGCTATAAGCTATACCCACGGAAAAAAGACTTTTGCACTAAAGTATATAGTGATAGAATTATTTCTGTGGGTAATTACTTGGTGATTATTTATGACGATTTTTAGTTCTGTTACTAAAACCTCTAGTGATACAATGAAATCCGTAGGTATAAGTCGAGATATTTTCTGATGGTAATGAGTACCGTCGCTATATGTTATACCCACGGCAAAAAAACCGTCGGTAAAGGCATAGTAAAAATGACAGAAATGAATGCCCGTGGGTATAGGCTTTTGAGGTCTATACCCACGATTTTCATACTTTTACCTAAGGTTTTTTACTATGGGTATATAGCAATTTTCTTGTAGTAAGCTTATTCTGAAGTTTTGACACTTAGACAATTTGCAAGCAGTTTAGATATTTAAAAAGCAGTTTAAATACTTAGAAAATTTTCAAGCAGAGAACTTTGCTTTTTGAAAAAATAAAATCTTTTTGGAAAAAAAAAGAAAAATTTTAATAAAGTTTTAATTTTCAAACAAAATTAACTTTTGAAACCTTCTTTTCACTCCTTTCCAATCTCTCCCCCTTCGCCATATATCAAAAAAAAATATAGCAGCCAATGATTAATAACAGTAAGATGCTGTACTGAACCAATTCTAAGTTTGAGCTAGACCAAATTAATTTGAATTTCCATTTTCGGGTCCTGTCTAACCCGATTAGCTACTTACTAATTGTTATAAACAGTTGCTTTCGCTAGGGTTAGTCAAGTTAAGTGATTTGATCAAGTTAGATTTTCTAAGATTGACACTTAACCTAATTACTGTTTAATTGGTATTTAGTGCCCCAATTACAGCAGATGCACTGACTTAAAGCATCTTGAATCAAGGCAAAGACCTAAGCATCTCAACCCATTCTAGGTGATCAATCAGAAGTATCCTAAGGTGCTTGTGAGATGCTGGCTTCTAGATCTATAGGTGCATGCAGTTCTAGGGTTAGGGCCTAGGCTATGTTCATTTTGCGAAAAAGCCCTAGTTTTTGAAGGGGGTAATTTTATTAAAAAAAACTAAGTCAAAAAAAATCATTTTAAATAACATAATGAAAATTAAGAAATGATTTTGCAAAAAAAAAGTAAAACAGTTTTTAGAAAACATAATTAGAGTAGTCCTATTCTACCAAGCATAACCCTAACTGCCTTCTTAGTGAGCTGAACTCAGACTCAGGTAGGGGTTTGGTGAATATGTTAGCTAGGTTAGATTTTGAGTCTACATGCTTAAGGACTATCTCACCCCTGGCTACATGATCTCATACGATGTGGTGTTTGACCTCTATGTGTTTAGTTCTAGAGTGTTGGATTGAGTTCTTAGTTAGATTAATTGAGCATATATTATCAATGTAGACCTGAGTTTGGGTGTAGTTAAGCTGAAAGTCTTTAAGAGTGTGTATCATCCATAAGAGTTGTGCTACACACTCTCCTAAAGCAACATACTCAGCTTCAGTTGTGGATAGAGCTACACAGTGTTGCTTTCTGCTACACCAACTTACTAGACTATTTTCTAAAAGTTGGCAGCTTCCACTTGTACTCTTTCTATCTAGTTTACAACCAGCATAGTCAGAATCCGAGTATCCTGACAAGTCAAAACTTGAGGTCCTAGGATACCAAATCCCTACATTTAGGGTGTCCTTAATGTATCATAGTATTCATTTTAGGGTTGCTAAGTGTGTTTCTTTAGCACAGGTTTGGTATCTAGCACACATTCCTACAGCAAAAAGGATATCAGGTCTACTGGCTATAAGGTAAAGTAGACTACCAATCATACTTCTATATAGTTTAAGGTCTACTAGTTTACCATCAGGGTCACTATCTATTTTTACATTTACGACCATAGGAGTACTTGTGCTTTTGGAGTTGTCCATTTTGAATTTCTTTATTAGCTCCTTAGCATATTTGGATTGATGGACATAATTTCCATCCCTAGTTTGTGTTGGGACCGGGTGCATGTTAACAAGGATACGGGTTCGTAAAATTCTAAATTTTTACGTGCAGCGGAAGAATTAGCATAAAATAATTTCTCAAATTATTCTAACCACGTATCTAGCATGCAACCTTATGGTGTGTGGACACGATCATAAAATAAAACTTTATGGAAAAGTAAACTAATTTACTTTGTACCTCGCGTAACTCGAAGAAAAGGGACGAGATCCAACCGTAGCGTCCCTTGGAAGCTCCGCCTCTTTTCGCGTACACGCCGAGTTCTAATTTACTTTGTACCTCGCGTAACTCGAAGAAAAGGGACGAGATCCAACCGTAGCGTCCCTTGGAAGCTCCGCCTCTATTCGCGTCCACGCAGAGTTCTCTTCGGGATGACTTCTCAAAGTCACGAGTTTTGTGCCGACGAGAACTACTAGATTCTCCAAAGGCACAACTAGAAGATCAAGTAAGAAGAAAGGAAACTAACCACCAAGAATCGGAATCTAAATTCCGGGAAGGAAGGAGATGCGATCTGCTTCTTCTTCTTCTTCTTCGGCTCCTTCTTGATGGATGCTTGAGCCGGACCTAGGAGGAGGAGGCGCCGGCCCTAGGTGGAGGAGGCGCCGGCCCTAGGTGGAGGAGGCGCCGGCCCTAAGGGGGAATGTGGGCGCCGGCCCTAAGGGGAAGGGAGAAGAGAATAAGAGAGAGAGAGAGAGAGGGAGCTACTAATCTCTTGATAACTCAATTGGAATTAAGGGCTTGCCTTTGGTTCCTTTATATAGTAGCATCTCCCTTGCCAAGTCTCCCTCTTAACAGAATTTTCATAACAAATTTATCCTATAAATTCTCTTATGAATTATTCCATTTAAACCAAGTTTTATTATAACTAATTTTATAATAAAACAAATACTTCTCTCTTTTAATTATGGAATAAAATTTGTATAAAATTTTCTTATTATGGATAAATCAATTCATAATTGATTTTATAAATTAAAATTAAACCAATTCATGGTTCATTTTAATTTCCATAAAAAGAATAAATTTACTACAAATTTCTTTATAAATCTCTTTATATAAATTTCTTTATATATCAATTTATTTATCCATAATTTATAAAACAAATCGCGGTAGATTTATTTTATTAATTAAACGAATTAAATTGGTTTATCCCCCTTTTAATGGCTGGCCAAACCAAAGAGGGTTGGCACCCTCTTTGGCCGGCCAAACCGAGCCGAACCAACGCGAATTAAACTCATTTAATTCGCTCAAAAAGCCTTCAAAAGACTTAGCCATTTTAAGCTTCCGTTGCGCCTCTGATTAACTCAGATTCGACTTATTTCTCTTGATCGGAAAATCCAATTTTCAACTCGTTTTAAATCCCTCGGATTACTCGTAGTGCGTGTGACTAAATAGGCTTTCGATTTATGTTGGCCGTCTATAATCAACTAATTATAGAACGATCATGAGTGGCACCTAGTAGTACATCATGACCCCCAATTAATCGAAAGATCAACGGTTTGACCTCAGAAGTAATTCTGAAACCCTTCAGCAGCTCTAATGAATCGTGCCTCATTCCCTTCACCATCTTATACCCACTTGGTTCAGGACATGGTCTGTTTGTATCAGTCCCCACTAGACTGACTACGTCACACCTAGCCCAAGTAGTGTCTTTCTCGTCCTTTGGATTTCTAATTACTCTCATGTATTTAAGAGACTCGCACTCTAAACATGATATGCTCTGGCCAGAGGCTTTGAGTAACAATCCGACGATAGGCCTGGGTATACATCTCCTCGCAAGGAGTGGTGAATCCTTTGTAGGCTGTTCAAACATCTTCGGGCACTTCGGCTTATACCCAATCATCCTGGGTCCACACCTCCTTGGAGATGCTTGCTTAAGATGTTAAAGTATAAGTCTCCATGACCAAGATGACTTGAACACCGCAAGTCAAAGGAACATCGCACTTAAGCTGCAGTAAGAACTTCATTGACATTTCTGTATGTAGATTCCATATGAAGTTTTACAGCTAGTCACTCCAATGAACTAGTTCCCTTAACTAGCATCCATGTTTATCTCCGGACATCCCAATGTCACCAGCCAGTGAGAATCAGCTGATTAAAGAATAACTCATGCTAGTCTCAATAGAATTGATAGTGCCCGTTTTTATCAATTCATCGACTAGGGATATTTTCAATACTTCACAATTGCACATGTAGAGATAATCACTAGTTGTGATCCCATCACAAATTCTCTTATGCTGTGAATTGTTTTGCGGACATTCAGTAATTGAGTTTAAGATCACAATCAAATACACAAACATGTATACTCAAATAGTGAATTATCATTTATTAAAATAAATGTTTACAATCATAAGGCGATTGCCTTAGGATACTTCTCTCATATCACTAACAAACTCCCACTTGGCCTAATGCCAATCGCTACGGTATCCAATACCACAGGCTCTAACATGACCCTCAAACTTGATCTGAGGTAAGGCCTTAGTTAAAGGATCCGCTAAATTCCTTTCAGTGGGAATTTTCTCAATTTGTATATCATTCCTACTTATAATCTCTCTGATCAGATGATAGCGTCGAAGCCCGTGTTTGGATCGCTGATGAGACCTTGGTTCCTTTGCTTGTGCAATAGCTCCATTGTTGTCGCAGTAAACCAGCACTGCTTCATCAATGGTTGGAACCACTCCAAGTTCGGAGACAAACTTCTTGATCCAGACTGCTTCCTTTGCTGCTTCCGAAGCTGCGATATATTCCGCTTCCGTGGTTGAATCCGCTACGGTGTCTTGTTTGGAACTCTTCCAACTTATTGCGCCTCCATTCAAAGTAAATACGTATCCAGACTGAGATTTGGAGTCATCCTTATCTGTCTGGAAACTGGCATCTGTATACCCACGTATTACCATATCTCCTTCTCCATATATTAGGAACACATCCTTAGTTCTTCTTAAGTACTTAAGGATCGTCTTGACAGCCGCCCAATGATCCATTCCTGGATTCGACTGGTATCTGATTGTGACGCTCAGAGCATACGATACATCGGGCCTAGTACATAACATAGCATACATGATAGATCCTATCGCGGATGCATAAGGAATCTTATTCATGCAAATCCTCTCGTCTTCTGTGCGCGGACACATAGACTTTGAAAGGTTGATCCCATGCCTGATGGGAAGGTAACCTTTCTTGGATTCCGACATGCTAAACCTTTTTAGCACTCAGTCTATATATGTAGACTGCGAAAGACCAAGCAACCGTTTTGATCTATCTCTATAGATTCTAATCCCAAGGATATAGGTTGCTTCTCCCAGGTCTTTCATGGAGAAAGTTTTGGACAACCAAATTTTAACTGTCTGTAAGACTGATATATCGTTTCCTATAAGTAATATGTCATCGACATATAATACTAGGAATACGACTGCACTCCCACTAACCTTCTTGTATACACAAGGTTCGTCTGGATTTTGTGAGAAATCAAACTTTTTGATTGTCTCATCAAAACGGATATTCCAGCTCCTAGATGCTTGCTTCAGTCCATATATGGATCGTCGAAGCTTGCATACTTTGGTTTTATCAACCGATGTGAAACCTTCAGGTTGTATCATCTATACATCCTCAAGCAGGTTTCCGTTAAGGAAAGCTGTTTTCACATCCATTTGTCATATCTCATAATCATAATGAGCTGCTATGGCTAGGAGCATCCGAATGGATTTAAGCATAGCTACTGGCGAATAGGTTTCGTCATAATCAATTCCTTGTTTCTGACGATATCCTTTTGCCACTAATCTAGCCTTAAAGGTAACAACATTACCTTCCATGTCGGTTTTCTTCTTGAAAACCCACTTGCACCCTATGGGCTTAATCCCTTCAGGTGGGTTAACCAAGTCCCATACTTGGTTTTCGTACATGGAATCCATTTCCGACTTCATGGCCTCAAGCCATTTGTCCCTTTCTGAACTTTTCAGAACGTCTTCATAACTGATAGGTTCGTCATCGCTTATGAGTAACACGTCGTTCGATTCACTTACGAGAAATCCGTATCTCTCTGGAATATTGCGTGTCCTATCAGATCTACGAAGAGTGGTGTAGTTTAGGTTCAACTGATAGCTCATCATTATGAGGTATTGGTTGGGGTCTAGATTAGGTGTCTCTGTAATGTCTATTGGAGTTTCTTGAACTTCATCAAGTTCAATGCCACTCCCACTGTTTTCTTGTAAAAGAAATTCTTTTTCCAGAAATACAGCATGCCTTGAAACAAACACCTTTTGTTCCAAGGGATGATAGAATTGGTAACCCTTCGTTTCCTTAGGGTATCCAATAAATAGACATTTATCAGACTTAGCATCCAATTTGTCTGATACAATCCGCTTCACATAAGCAGGACAACCCCATATCTTAAGGTGAGTTAAGTGGGGTTTCTTACTATTCCATGTCTCATATGGAGTAGTAGAGACTACCTTGGTCGGGACTCTGTTTAGCAAGTAAACAGCTGTCTTAAGTGCATAGCCCCAAAAGGATTTTGGAAGAGTTGCATGATTCATCATCGACCTAACCATGTCCATCAAGGTTCGGTTGCGCCTCTCAGATACACCATTATGCTGTGGTGTATACGGCGGAGTCCATTGGGAAATATCCCATTGTCCCTAAGATAATCTTGAAACTCTTACTCAAGTATTCACCACCCCGATCGGATCGAAGTATCTTAATACTTTTGCCAAGCTGTTTCTCTACTTCATTTCTGAACTCTTTGAATTTCTCAAAGGCTTCAGATTTGTGTTTCATCAAGAACACGTACCCGAATCGTGAGTGATCATCGATAAAGGTGATGAAGTAGCTATAGCCTCCTTGTGCAAGAGTTGACATTGGTCCACATACATCAGTATGTATTAGACCAAGCAATTCTCCCACTGGATTACCTTTTCCGGAAAAGGGTAATTTGGTCATCTTGCCTTTTAAGCATGATTCGCATGTATCAAATGAACCGGGTTCAAATGATTCCAAAATTCCACATCGGTGTAATTCGGTCATGCGTTTCTTACTTACATGGCCAAGACGACAATGCCAAGTGTAGGAGTCTATTCGATTATCTATTCGAGCACGTTTGTTGCTAACTTCGATATTGAAAATGTCACTGGATAAATCTAACGTGTAGATTCCATTGCACAAAGTTCCATTCCCATAAAGAACGTCATTTAAAGTTATGTAACAACAATTGTTACTAAAAGTTAAATGATAACCCTTTTCATTCAAACATGAAATAGATACAATGTTCTTTATTAACGAAGGAACAAAATAACAATTATCCAATTCTAAGACACGTCCTGTAGGGAGCTTTAGCAAATATGTTCCGATGGCAACAGCAGCAATCTTTGCTCCGTTTCCAACTCGCAAATTCGCTTCTCCCTTGACGAGTCTTCTTTTATTCCTTAGCCCTTGTATGTCATTACATATATGTGAGCTACACCCAGTATCAAGTACCCATGTGTTTGAGGAAATAGAGTGACATTCAATAACGAAGATACTTGAAGAGGATGGGGCATCGGATGCCTTATTCTTCAAGGACTCAAGATAAACCTTGCAGTTTCTTCGCCAGTGACCCTCCTTGCCACAGTGATGGCAAGTGCTTTTAGGGTATTTTCAGTCTTTTTGGCCTTTTTCTTCTTTCCCTTATTCTGTTCTTTGGCCTTCCTCTTAGAACCTTTCTTCGAGGAACCAACTAACAGTACCGTCTTTTGATCCTGCTTCACAGAAGGCTCTACAGTCTTCAGCAGGTTGAGCAACTCAGGAAACTGGTCTGGAGTTGCATTTTCAGGAGGACGGTTGGGAAGTTGATCTTCAAGGACATAAGCAAGCTTCTCTGCCTTGAGGACTATCCTCAGGTTTCGAAGCCAGTCCATGAAGTTTGGCCCAGTCAGTTTATTGGTGTCCAAAATGGAACGCAAATTCAGAGAAGACATGATCGAGTGATTATCCTAGAAATACAAATTGAGCTTATGTGAGAAGAATGATTAAAGAATGTATCAACATACATTAATAAAATCTTATTTATTTTCGAATTGAATAACCCTTTTTATCAATTCGGGAGATCGTAGGAACATCTCCAAATAGGTTGATATCCAACCATAGATAAGAACAACCATGGCTGTGGCCATCAAGTCATTCTTAGCTATGAAGGTAGGTAATTATACCGATTACACATCACATATATGTAACTATCACTTTATGCTATCAACTAATTGAATGTTTGCATAAATCATTGGGTTGTTAACTCATTAACAAGTATGCAACATTATACATAGCACCCAACTGCACCTCTCTTTACATCGACCTTGGCTGTGGCACAACAAATCGATGCTCCAAGCTTAAGGCTGACCCATTAATCAAGAAATAGTTTTAATATGGTTGGAGCTCATTCAACCGCTTAGTCAGGCTTGGATGTGTCCAACAACCAAAACTAAGGATTGACCTCTGACTCCAACTATATTATCCATAAACTAATTCCATGGTTTGAACATGTTGAGGTTCAAGCCGGGCATGGATGTGTCTATCAACCCAAACGAGAAACAAAACTCCGATTCTAACCATATTAATGGAAGGTGTTGGCCTTAATATTTTGTAAGGGGTTTTGGATCTCATCCTTTCTTTTCTAAGCACATTCATGACATAGAATTATGTCATGACTAATGATTTCCTTAATAAAGTATGTATGTGACTTAATTTATCATGTCTCATTATTGGAATTAGGAACCAGATTTCCTAATTCTAATTTCATACTTTATTTAAGGAATTTTTTGGGAAACAATTTCCTAAATTGTCATAATCAATTTCGGAAATAATATGTTTAAGACTTTGATTTCTCTAAATCAAATCTTATTAAATTAAGAGACAAATCCCTTAATTCAACTACATATTATTTTCATGAAAATCTCATTTAAGAAAACTCTATAGGAAATCATTTTCCTAATTAATTTTGGAGACAACAATATGTAAGAGCATCACCTCTTAAAACATATTTTATTCATAGATGTAATTAATTACAACAAATTGTTTTCTAAGGGTGGCTCCCCGAGGCTCAGATACCCAAAGAAAAGTAATTTGTTGTAAATCCAATTGGACGGCTCCCCGAGGCTCAATCCAAATAAAACATGACAATTTCAATTAAAATTGAGAAATTAAATTACAACAACTAATTTAAAATTGGACGGCTCCCCGAGGCTCAATCCAAAATAAAGAATTTTGTTGATAATTTAAATCCCAATTCAAATTTAATTGTCAATTAATTGTCTATAAATTTGTCTAGACTTTCTTGAAAGAAAGTGCCCAAAATTGCGAGATTTCATAAATAGGTTTTCAAAATAATTGTAAGTTTCTGGTACAAAGAAAACTTACATATTTCCAAAATTGAAAAATTTCTATAATAAAAAATTTCCAAAATTGGAAAGTTTCCAAAGATGGGAAGTTTTCACAATTATCATAAAATTTCAGAAACTAGGATATTTCAAACGTTTGCAAAATTTCATGAGGATTTCCAAACTTTGAAATTCCTAAATCTAAAATTTATTATAATTGGAAAGTTTCCATAATTGAAAATTTTTTCCAAAATTGAAATCATGACAAAGTTTTTCGCAAAACAATTATATGATTATGTCGAACACTAACCGGCTCTGATACCACTGTTGGGACCGGGTGCATGTTGACAAGGATACGGGTTCGTAAAATTTTAAAATATTTACGTGCAGCGGAAGAATTAGCATAAAATAATTTCTCAAATTATTCTAACCACGTATCTAGCATGCAACCTTATGGTGTGTGGACATGATCATAAAATAAAACTTTGCAGAAAAGTAAACTAATTTACTTTGTACCTCACGTAACTCGAAGAAAGGGACGAGATCCAACGTAGCGTCCCTTGGAAGCTCGCCTATTCGGTCACGATCTAATTTACTTTGTACCTCGCGTAACTCGAAGAAAAGGGACGAGATCCAACCGTAGCGTCCCTTGGAAGCTCCGCCTCTATTCGCGTCCACGCCAAGTTCTCTTCGGGATGACTTCGCAAAGTCACGAGTTTTGTGCCGACGAGAACTACTAGATTCTCCAAAGGCACAACTTGAAGATCAAGTAAGAAGAAAGGAAACTAACCACCAAGAATCGGAATCTAAATTCCGGGAAGGAAGGAGATGCGATCCGCTTCTTCTTCTTCTTCGGCTCCTTCTTGATGGATGCTTGTGCCGGCCCTAGGAGGAGGAGGCACCGGCCCTAGGTGGAGGAGGCGCCGACCCTAAGGGGGAATGTGGGCGCCGGCCCTAAGTGGAAGGGAGAAGAGAATAAGAGAGAGAGAGAGAGGGAGCTACTAATCTCTTGATAACTCAATTGGAATTAAGGGCTTGCCTTTGGTTCCTTTATATAGTAGCATCTCCCTTGCCAAGTCTCCCTCTTAACAGAATTTTCATAACAAATTTATCCTATAAATTCTCATATGAATTATTCCGTTTAAACCAAGTTTTATTATAACTAATTTTATAATAAAACAAATACTTCTCTCTTTTAATTATGGAATAAAATTTGTATAAAATTTTCTTATTATGGATAAATCAATTCATAATTGATTTTATAAATTAAAATTAAACCAATTCATGGTTCATTTTAATTTCCATAAAAAGAATAAATTTACTACAAATTTCTTTATAAATCTTTTTATATAAATTTCTTTATATATCAATTTATTTATCCATAATTTATAAAACAAATCGCGGTAGATTTATTTTATTAATTAAACCAATTAAATTGGTTTATCCCCCTTTTAATGGCTGGCCAAACCAAAGAGGGTTGGCACCCTCTTTGGCCGGCCAAACCGAGCCGAACCAACGCGAATTAAACTCATTTAATTCGCTCAAAAAGCCTTCAAAAGACTTAGCCATTTTAAGCTTCCGTTGCGCCTCTGATTAACTCAGATTCGACTTATTTCTCTTGATCGAAAAATCCAATTATCAACTCGTTTTAAATCCCTCGGATTACTCGTAGTGCATGTGACTAAATAGGCTTTCGATTTATGTTGGCCGTCTATAATCAACTAATTATAGAACGATCATGAGTGGCACCTAGTAGTACATCATGCTCCCCAATTAATCGAAAGATCAACGGTTTGACCTCAGAAGTAATTCCGAAACCCTTCAGCAGCTCTAATGAATCGTGCCTCATTCCCTTCACCATATTATACCCACTTGGTTCAGGACATGGTCTGTTTGTGTCAGTCCCCACTAGACTGACTACGTCACACCTAGCCCAAGTAATATCTTTCTCGTCCTTTGGATTTCTAATTACTCTCATGTATTTAAGAGACTCACACTCTAAACATGATATGCTCTGGCCAGAGGCTTTGAGTAACAATCCGACGATAGGCCTGAGTATACATCTCCTCGCAAGGAGTGGTGAATCCTTTGTAGGCTGTTCAAACATCTTCGGGCACTTCGGCTTATACCCAATCATCCTGGGTCCACACCTCCTTGGAGATGCTTGCTTAAGATGTTAAAGTATAAGTCTCCATGACCAAGATGACTTGAACACCGCAAGTCAAAGGAACATCGCACTTAAGCTGCAGTAAGAACTTCATTGACATTTCTGTATGTAGATTCCATATGAAGTTTTACAGCTAGTCACTCCAATGAACTAGTTCCCTTAACTAGCATCCATATTTATCTCCGGACATCCCAATGTCACCAGCCAGTGAGAATCAGCTGATTAGAGAATAACCCATGCTAGTCTCAACAGAATTGATAGTGTCCGTTTTTATCAATTCATCGACTAGGGATATTTTCAATACTTCACAATTGCACATGTAGAGATAATCACTAGTTGTGATCCCATCACAAATTCTCTTATGCTGTGAATTGTATTGCGGACATTCAGTAATTGAGTTTAAGATCACAATCAAATACACAAACATGTATACTCAAATAGTGAATTATCATTTATTAAAATAAATGTTTACAATCATAAGGCGATCGCCTTAGGACACTTCTCTCATATCACTAACAGTTTGCTTAATTTGTAACCCTACAAAGAAGTTGAGCTCACCAACTAAGCTCATTTCGAATTCGTTTTCCATTATTTTTACAAATTCTTTTAAGAAATTTGAGTTGGTGGATCCAAATGTTATATCGTCAATGTAGATTTGGGCAATAAAGATTTCATTTTCTAAGGTCTTAATAAATAGAGTTGAGTCAATTTGTCCTTGTTTAAATTCCTTAGAGATGAGGTAGGTTGATAGGCATTCATACCATGCCCTAGATGCTTGTTTTAGTCCATATAGTGCTTTATTGAGTTTGTAAACATGGTCAGGTTTTTCTAAGTCCTCGAAACTGGGGGGTAGTCCTACATGGACTTCTTCCTTAATGAACCCATTTAGAAAAGCTGACTTTACATCCATTTGGTAGAGTTTAAATCCTTTATGGGATGCAAAGGCTAACAACATCCTAATGGACTCAAGTCTAGCTACTGGGGCATAGGTTTCGTCATAGTCTAACCCTTCGACTTGATTGAACCCTTTGGCTACTAAGCGGGCTTTATTTCTAACTATTTCTCCTTGATCATTTAGCTTATTCCTAAAAATCCACTTAGTGTCAATGATGGATTTGTCCTCAGGTTTAGGTACTAGTTTCCAGACTTGGTTCCTCTCAAATTGGGCTAACTCTTCTTGCATTGATATGATCCAATCAGGATCAGGTAAGGCTTCCTCTATAGTCTTAGGTTTAATTTTTGAAATCAGTGCAATTTGACTATGATTTCTATAGGAAGACCTAGTTCTGACTCCTAAGGTTGGATCACCCACAATTTGATCAGTTAGGTGACTGAGTCTGGGTTTCTTAGTTCTTCTAGAACTTGGTTCAGCCTCAGGTCCGGCTGGTCGGTTTGGTTCAACTACTTGGGTTGGTTCAATTATTGGTTCAATTGACTCAATAGTTAGTTCATTTAGGGGTTCAATTAGTGGTTCAACTCTTTGCTCATTATCTTCGTGATCAATATTTGATTAATTTAGATTTGGATTATCAGATTTTGCATTAATTTCTTCATCAAATTTTAGATTTGTTGTTTCTTTAATTTTGTTAGTTTGTTTGTTGTAAACCCTATAGGCCCTACTAGTTGTTGAATATCCTAAGAAGACCCCTGGGGTTGACTTAGATTGGAATTTACCTAGATAGTCCTTGGTGTTTAGAATATGGACTTTGCATCCAAAGACCCTTAGGTAATGTAGGTTTGGAAGTCTATGGTAGTATAATTCATAAGGAGTTTTATTATGTCGTTTGTTAATCAGGACCCTATTTTGGATATAGCAAGCCGTACTAATTGCTTCTGCCCAAAATTGGTTAGCTAGGTTGAATTCATTGAGCATAGTCCTAGCGGCTTCTTGTAGAGTTCTATTTTTTCGTTCGACTATCCCATTTTGCTGGGGGGTTCTAGGACATGAAAATTCATGTATATACCCATTTATTCTACAAAATTTCTCGAACCGTTGATTCTCAAACTCTCCCCCATGATCACTCCTAAGTCTTTTGATTTTGGTATCGTTTTGATTTTCAATTAACTTACAAAAATCACTAAATAGGTTTAGGGTTTCATCTTTGGTCTTTAGGAACCTAACCCAGGTAAACCTAGAGTAATCATCTATAATTACTAAGCAGTACCGGTTTCCGCTTAGTGACTTGGCTCCATGTGAATCAAATAGGTCAAGGTGCAGGAGCTCAAGTGTGGTTTGAGTTAGATCTGATTGAATTAGTTTGTGGTTAGACCTGGTTTGTTTACCTTGGTTGCATGATTCACATATCAAGTTTTCATGGTTCTTAATTTTTGGTATTCCTTTAATTAGACCAAGTTGGGTGATTTTTGAAATTAATCTTAGATTAGTGTGACCTAATCTCCTATGCCAGAGGTTTGATTCTTCTAACTGAGTTAAGAAGCATTTAGGTATTAAGGGTAGGTTTATAGTGTAAACATTATTTTTCCTAGTGCCCTTAAGCATGATTTCTGAGTTTTGCAAGTTTCTAATCAGGCAGTTAGAGTTGGTAAAGGTAACTACATAGCCAGTATCACACAATTGACTTATACTGAGCAAGTTAAACTTAAAGTTTTCAACCAAAAGAACCTTTTTAATGACAAAATCAGATTTGAGTTCAATGTTACCTGACCCAATGACCTTGAGTGTAGCATTGTTGCCAAATGCTACTGAGCCTAGGTTCTTGAACTTGAGTTTGGTGAATTTCAATTTATCCCCAGTCATGTGTCTGGAGCACCCGCTATCCAACATCCATTGGTCCAAATCTTTATGTTCCTACACATAAAGAGTTTTGTTGATTTGGATCCAATTAGAATTAAGGATAGCTTAAATTGATTTTCACAACCTAGTCTGTCTCACCCAATCTAGAGTTATCAATCACGTTAACCTTATGAGTTTTTGTGAGACAGGTTTTAAGAATTTATTTAGAAAGACCATGATTAATTTTGAAAAGTTAAATTAATTTTGAAAACAATTAGTTTTGAATTTATTTTGAAAAGAATATTTGAATCTAAGATTAACTGAAAATTTGTGTTAGATTCGAATTTGACAAAGAGTAAACTGAATTTGAATTTCAAAAATTGGCTTCCAGGTCTTGGCGAGGCACAAGGCCTTCTTTGGCCGTAGCCTTATTGGATCATCAACCCTTTCCTTGACAAAGCCTTTTAGTGAAATTTCATTTTCAAGGTTACTTTTTGAGAAATTCTGGTCTAACTAGCTTGGGTCTTGGATCGGTAGCTTCGGCTAGTTTCACCAGTCTAAAGAGACCAAGTAGTGTATACTTGACCTTATTAGAAAAGGCTTCCCTAACGTACTATCATCTCACCGCCACCCAATACTATGTTGTTCAAATTTCAGTTAATTGGTTTAGTCTTAGTCTTAACCAGTCCTAATCTAAGCATGGTAAGAGAAATAGACAAGCAATCATGAAA
>JAGFNQ010000148.1:97138-114018 GCA_024364735.1 Boesenbergia rotunda | reverse complement strand
TTTATAACCTAACAAAGGAAGTTGAGCTCACCAACTAAGCTCATTTCGAATTCATTTTCCATTATTTTAACAAATTCTTTTAAGAAATTTGAGTTGGTGGATCCAAATGTTATATCGTCAATGTAGATTTGGGCAATAAAGATTTCATTTTCTAAGGTCTTAATAAATAGAGTTGAGTCAATTTGTCCTTGTTTAAATTCCTTAGAGATGAGGTAGGTTGATAGGCATTCATACCATGCCCTAGATGCTTGGTTTTAGTCCATATAGTGCTTTATTGAGTTTTGTAAACATGGTCTAGGTTTTTCTAAGTCCTCGAAACTGGGGGGTAGTCCTACATGGACTTCTTCCTTAATGAACCCATTTAGAAAAGCTGACTTTACATCCATTTGGTAGAGTTTAAATCCTTTATGGGATGCAAAGGCTAACAACATCCTAATGGACTCAAGTCTAGCTACTGGGGCATAGGTTTCGTCATAGTCTAACCCTTCGACTTGATTGAACCCTTTGGCTACTAAGCGGGCTTTATTTCTAACTATTTCTCCTTGGATCATTTAGCTTATTCCTAAAAATCCACTTAGTGTCAATGATGGATTTGTCCTCAGGTTTAGGTACTAGTTTCCAGACTTGGTTCCTCTCAAATTGGGCTAACTCTTCTTGCATTGATATGATCCAATCAGGATCAGGTAGGCTTCCTCTATAGTCTTAGGTTTAATTTTTGAAATCAGTGCAATTTGACTATGATTTCTATAGGAAGACCTAGTTCTGACTCCTAAGGTTGGATCACCCACAATTTGATCAGTTAGGTGACTGAGTCTGGGTTTCTTAGTTCTTCTAGAACTTGGTTCAGCCTCAGGTCCGGCTGGTCGGTTTTGGTTCAACTACTTGGGTTGGTTCAATTATTGGTTCAATTGACTCAATAGTTAGTTCATTTAGGGGTTCAATTAGTGGTTCAACTCTTTGCTCATTATCTTCGTGATCAATATTTGATTAATTTAGATTTGGATTATCAGATTTTGCATTAATTTCTTCATCAAATTTTAGATTTGTTGTTTCTTTAATTTTGTTAGTTTGTTTGTTGTAAACCCTATAGGCCCTACTAGTTGTTGAATATCCTAAGAAGACCCCTGGGGTTGACTTAGATTGGAATTTACCTAGATAGTCCTTGGTGTTTAGAATATGGACTTTGCATCCAAAGACCCTTAGGTAATGTAGGTTTGGAAGTCTATGGTAGTATAATTCATAAGGAGTTTTATTATGTCGTTTGTTAATCAGGACCCTATTTTGGATATAGCAAGCCGTACTAATTGCTTCTGCCCAAAATTGGTTAGCTAGGTTGAATTCATTGAGCATAGTCCTAGCGGCTTCTTGTAGAGTTCTATTTTTTCGTTCGACTATCCCATTTTGCTGGGGGGTTCTAGGACATGAAAATTCATGTATATACCCATTTATTCTACAAAATTTCTCGAACCGTTGATTCTCAAACTCTCCCCCATGATCACTCCTAAGTCTTTTGATTTTGGTATCGTTTTGATTTTCAATTAACTTACAAAAATCACTAAATAGGTTTAGGGTTTCATCTTTGGTCTTTAGGAACCTAACCCAGGTAAACCTAGAGTAATTATCTATAATTACTAAGCAGTACCAGTTTCCGCTTAGTGACTTGGCTCCATGTGAATCAAATAGGTCACGGTACAGGAGCTCAAGTGTGGTTTGAGTTATATCTGATTGAATTAGTTTGTGGTTAGACCTGGTTTGTTTACCTTGGTTGCATGATTCACATATCAAGTTTTCATGGTTCTTAATTTTTGGTATTCCTTTAATTAGACCAAGTTGGGTGATTTTTGAAATTAATCTTAGATTAGTGTGACCCAATCTCCTATGCCAGAGGTTTGATTCTTCTTACTGAGTTAAGAAGCATTTAGGTATTAAGGGTGGGTTTATAGTGTAAACATTATTTTTTCTAGTGCCCTTAAGTATGATTTCTGAGTTTTGCAAGTTTCTAATCAGGCAGTTAGAGTTGGTAAAGGTAACTACATAGCCAGTATCACACAATTGACTTATACTGAGCAAGTTAAACTTAAAGTTTTCAACCAAAAGAACCTTTTTAATGACAAAATCAGATTTGGGTTCAATGTTACCTGACCCAATGACCTTGAGTGTAGCATTGTTGCCAAATGCTACTGAGCCTAGTTTCTTGAACTTGAGTTTGGTGAATTTCAATTTATCCCCAGTCATGTGTCTGGAGCACCCGCTATCCAACATCCATTGGTCCAAATCTTTAATGTCCTACACATAAAGAGTTTTGTTGATTTGGATCCAATTAGAATTAAGGATAGCTTAAATTGATTTTCACAACCTAGTCTGTCTCACCCAATCTAGAGTTGTCAATCACGTTAACCTTATGAGTTTTTGTGAAACAGTTTTAAGAGATTTATTTAGAAAGACTATGATTAATTTTGAAAAGTTAAATTAATTTTGAAAACAATTAGTTTTGAATTTATTTTGAGAAAGAATATCTGAATCTACGATTAATTGAAAATTTGTGTTAGATTCAAATTTGACAAAGAGTAAACTGAATTTGAATTTCAAAAATTGGCTTCCAGGTCTTGGCGAGACACAAGGCATTCTTTGGCCATAGCCTTATTGGATCATCAACCCTTTTCTTGACAAAGCCTTTTAGTGAAATTTCATTTTCAAGGTTACTTTTTGAGAAATTCTGGTCTAACTAGCTTGGGTCTTGGATCGGTACCTTCGGCTAGGTTCTCTAGTCTAAAGTGACCAAGTAGTGTATACTTGACCTTATTAGAAAAAGCTTCCCTAACGTACTATCATCTCACCGCCACCCAATACTATGTTGTTCAAATTTTAGTTAATTGGTTTAGTCCTTAGTCTTAACCAGTCCTAAGTCTAAGCATGGTAAATTGCAGAAAATAAATAGACAAGCAATCATGAAATTTAAAACAAGAAAAGAAATTTATTTAACTATAAAAATGGTTTTTAAGTTGGCTCCCCCTGGACTAAAGCCACGGTAATGATTAGGCAAGATATGAATCTTGTCCTTGGGATTCCAATACTGATTTGGTCCAACTTGGTTGTCCAGGCACAGTTTGGGTACCCATGCCAGAATTTTGGGTCTAGACTGATTCAGTATAGCATAATATGACCTTTGTCTAGCCTTGGTTCGATACCCTAATCCGGATCGATTTAGAACGGACTTATGTTTTCCAAGGATCATGTCAAGACCCTTGGAACCCAAAGTGAAACGTTCCAAAGCTGCTCTAAGGTCCTTGACTTGAGTTTTCAAGAAGGAGTTCTCTTTCTCAAGTTTTTCAACTTGGTAGAGGTTCCTTCTTGAACCTTCTCAGTTAAGGATCTAGAGTCAGCTCCCTCTTTTAGGAGTTTTACATCCTGTTGGAGGGATTCGACTCAGATTTTAGCTTTCGCCAAGTCGCGAGATAGATAAGTAATTAACTCTGATAATTGAACTCTAGAAAATCCACTTACAGTGATTTTGTCGTCCTCTGAAAATGTGAGCTTTTCGTTGTTCGACTCCGATTCTGACCCGGTCTCGATTTCTTCTGAAGCAGTCAGGGCGAGCACGTTCGATTGTGGGGCCTCTTCTTCTTCTTCAAAGGAAGACTCGTCCCATGTTGCTTGAAGGGCCTTCTTCCTTCTTGTCTTCTTCGTCTCCTTTAGATTGGGGCATTCCGTCTTGTAGTGACCCTTCTTTTTGCATTCGTAGCAGTTTACATTTGGTTTGGTCTTTTCATTTGATGGTTCAGCAGGCTCTTCCTTTCTTCGGCTGGCTTTCCTTCTGTTGGTCTGATTTTTCATCTCCTTGTAGTAGTCCCGGGCTAGCCGAACCAGCTTGGGTCGATCTCCTTCGCTGTCTTCTGAGTCTAAGTCTGAGTCTGAGTCAGACTCGGGTGCAGGTTGAGGCTTCTTCTTGGTCATCTTTCTAGTTTTGCCTGCAACAAAAGCAATGTCTTTCTCGGCCAGGGTGCAGTTAGTCTGCTTATGTAATTCAAGTTCAGAAAATAACTCATCTAATTTGATTTTAGAATGATCCCTTGAAACTTTGTAAGCATCTACCATATATGCCCACAAAGTATTTCTCAGGAAAGCGTTAAGGGTATACCTGATTAGGTCACGGTTCTCTATCTTGTGACTGATTGAGTGTAGACTGCTCATCAACTCTTGGATTCTGGCTTGGAGCTGGGCTGCTGACTCGCTGTCGTTCATTTTGATAGTGTAGAGTTTGTTTAGCAGTAGGTCCCTCTTGCTGATTCGGGTGTCGGAGGTTCCTTCGTGCAATTCAATTAACTTATCCCAAAGATCCTTCGTGTTGTTGAATGGTCCCACCCGATTCAGCTCTTCTTTGGTTAGACCACATTGAAGTGTCTGGGTCGCTTTAGCATCCACCTCGATCTTCCTTTTTAGTGAGGCGTCCCATTCGGTGTAAGGTTGTGCCACTCCTTCAGTATTTTTTGGGATTTCCAAACCAGATTGGAAGATTATCCACATGTCCACCTGAGTTTTCAGATGGACTTCCATCCGACTCTTCCAGTAGGAGAAGTCCTCCCCACTGAAGAGTGGTGGTCTGGTTGAACCGAAGCACTCTTGCATGGCCATTTAGAAATTACTAAAATAATAGCAAAAAAAACCGTCCCAAGACTTGGTCTTGGATTAGCAGTGTGGGAAGAAGATAAAAAAAATTATCGAGTGGTGTTGCACCAACCTCGATTAACGATAAAAGTTCGATCGAAAAAGAATAAATAAAAAAAATTCGTAAAAATCCGAAAAATTCCCAAATTGGTGGTTGTACCAAATTCGAGCTACCCCGCTCTGATACCACTTGTTGGATCGAAAAACACGATAGAGCAGGGGGGTGAATATCGTGAAAACTTTTTCGGATAAGACTTAAGAGAAAATACGCAGCGGAATTAAAAACAAACACGAGGGACACAGGTATTTTTTACTTGGTTCGGAGTCGTGGTCGGCTCCTACTCCAAGGCACACGGTCCTTGACCGTTTACTGCGGGCAATTCTATAATAACGCAAAGATTTACAGAATTTGATACAGTAGTAGTGTAGTAAATAAACGAATACACTTTTCGTTATCGACACTCGGTGTGGATCGTACTTCGGAGCAGAGGGTCGTCGTCGGCGCTGAAATATCGAGATCAGAGTTTGCCAGAGCAGTGCGCTTGAACGAGAAGCTTAGAGGTGTTGGAAAATTATTATCTTGAAGCCTTGGGGTCGAGCCCCTTTTATACTGCTCCTGGGGGCGCCTGGGACGTCAGGGGCGCCTGACATGTGCCTTCGGATCCGAGAACCTCTATCCGAAGCTTGGTCAGTGCTTATTCCCTTCAAATCGGCTCTGGAGCTGACTGGGGCGCCCGGGACCTCCCGGGCGCCCAGGTTGATTGGGTCCGCTAGCTTCGTGGCTGATTTTGCTTCGACTCACCTTTGGCTTTGACCTTGGGCGCCCGGGACCTCCCGGGCGCCTAGCCCAGTGTTGTTTCGAAGCGATTCTTACTTAAATGTTTGTTTGGCTTTGACCTTGGGTGCCCGAGACCTCCCAGGCGCCTAGCCCAGCTGCATGCCCCTCTCCTTTGGGGCGTTCTGAGCTGTAGAAACACACTCCTTTGGTCCCTACATTCAAGGTTAGTACCAACACAAATAAGGCAAGAATATTAGTTAGTTTTTACAGTCGTAGCTGTCTTGGTTCTGATTTGGGTCTCCCAAATGGAACCCTAGGTCGAACTGACTCCTACTGTTCCCTCGACGGGGAACGCGTCCTCACCTACTCCTCTCAGGAGAGTTTACCTTTTGCCAACCAGCTCCTCCGGTTGGACTTTTGCCCAGCAGCCCTTCGCCAGGTCTTCAGTGCCTAGCAGCCCTTCGCCAGGTGTCTTGCAGCCCTTCGCCAGGTCTTAGATTTTTGATGCCTAGCAGCCCTTCGCTAGGTGCCCAGCAGCCCTTCACCAGGACTTCTTTCTACACACTCAGTGAACACATTAGACCAAAAATAACACCTTAACTCTTGAACCCTTTGCCATTATCAAAAACCAGGTTTGACTTAGGTGCTGCCTGCACCAACAGTTTCTAGATTATCAGGATTATCTTCAGATAAAATATCAAAATTAATAATAGATTTATCATTATCCTCAGAAATATCTTTTATATAGTCAGAAAATTCTTCAGAGTTATCTTTGATATCATCATTATCCTTAGAACTATCTTTAATATCCTCAGAAAAATCTTCAGAATTATCTTTAATATCATCTGAATTATCTTTAATATTATTAGAAAAATTATTAAAATTAATTCTAAAAATTATTGCATTGATTTTAAAGATTAAAAGGTTAATTTTTGATATTTTAATATTATCTACATTTGGTAATTGGTTATGCAAAATATTAATTTGACTATACAAAAATTCTAATTATTCAGAAAAATTATTTAACTTATCTAAATTATCATATGACTGTGCAGGAATTTGAAAATCTTTACAAACATAAACTTTTTGTACCTTGGACGGACACTGATTCTTGTAGTGTCCGTGCTTTTAACATTTGAAGCACTTGATTTAACTCTTGTCCCTCTAGACTTCGGACGCTGGTACCTCCTTTGTCACCGGTGATGAAGATTGAGACTTACGAGTAGGACACTGATTTTTATAGTGTCCTCTCTCCCTGTACTTGAAATATGCAATATGTAATTTGAAAATTGACATACTTAAAAAAATATACCTGATTCACCCCTGGGCTCCCGCTCAACTCCTGGCGTCTTTGCTCCGTCGGCGGTTAGTCCAGTGAAGAGCTACCAGGCTCTAATACCACTTGTGGGGACTGGTGCCGTCGATAGAGGGGGGGGGGGTGAATATCGACTTGTAAAAATTTGTGGAAACTTGTCGTAAATTCGATCGTTCGTTTGTTCTAGACAAAGAGTTAGTGCGCAGTGGAAAATTGAAAGAACGAAAAACACAGAACAACACAGTTTTCAACCGGGTTTACTTGGTTTCCAACCCCCCAGGGTCAGTACATTCAAGGCCTAAGCACGGGAAGCGCCCTTCCACTAATGGTCTCCTTTCTGGACTTTCCGGAGGCGGAGAAACCCGTCTTACAGTTCAAGTTTTACAGTCAAAATGATAATGAAATTAAGAGCACAAAATAAATCAAACCAAACAAGAGTCGATGATCCCGACCGATCTGGAACTTCGAAGTGTTGCGCAATTCCTCCTGGGTCGAAGAGCTTCGTCTCTAGCACTTTTTCTTCGCTCGGAATGCTTAGAATATCGTTGTGATTGATGTTCTGAGTTGAGGGGTTGAACCCCTTTATATAGCTTCAGCTCGGGCGCCCAAGAGCCTCTAGGGCGCCTCAGTTGCGGTCAAAGTTCCATCCAAATCGCGAACTTTGCGAAGCTGCCAAATGACCCAGTCTTGGGCGCCTGGGAGCATGTTGGACGCCTGATTTATCCAGGTACCTGGCATCCAGAGTGCCTGGATGCTTGGGGGCGCCCTGGAGTATCTTTCCAGCTGTTTGTGTGTTTGTTTTCTTGCTTTGCCTCCAATTCTAGGTACCTGCAAGATATACAATCATAAGACAAGCACATATATATATTCTTAGCCTTAACGAATGGTTCTGACTTTGGGTTTCTCACGAAACCCTAGGTTGAACCGACACCTATGTTCCCTTCCCGGGGAACGCACCTTTCGCCTACTCCTCTCAGGAGAAGGTTGTCACCCGACCCATCCGATTGAACTTTTGCCCCGCTTCTCTCACCAGGAGTTTTGCCCAATCTTACGACCAGGACTTATTGCCCAGCGTTACTCTGCAGGACTTCGGTGCCCATCCCTTGGCCAGGACTTATTGCCCAATTCCTCGAATTAGGTCTTCGTGCCCAACCCTTGGTCAGGTCTTCGGTGCCCAGCCCGTGGCCAGGACTTAGTGCTCAATAGATGATCAAGACTTCGTGCCCAACTCTTCGAACCAGGACTTATTGCTTAGGTTAACTAGGACTTTTCTTCACTTTGGTACTGACTTCTTGACTCACCCTTTCCTTGTTTAGTGTATCACTAACTTAAGCATATTGTTAAACATTAAAACACTAGAGGAGGACATCACTAATGCATCTTGCACCAACACACTCTAGAACTAAACATATAGAAGTGAAATATCACTTTGGTAAGTACCACGTAGCTAGGGGTGAAATTGTCCTTCATCATGTTGACTCTAAATCTAACCTAGCAGACATTTTTACTAAACCCTTACCTGAGTCTGAGTTTAGTTCATTAAGAACGTAGCTTGGAATGTGCTTAGTAGAGTAGGTTTTTTTTGTTTGCTAATGATTTATCTTGTTAATTTTTATTTTTATTTTTAAAGGGTTTCAAATACTGTACTTAAGTTTTCAAAACATTACTTTTAAATTTTGATGTATTTTTCAAAACATAGTTTTATTTTGACTTTAAAACTATCCCTTTCAAAACTAGGGTCTTTCTTCGACACAGACTTAGCTTAGGCTTAATCGTAGTATGCATGCTCCTATAGTTTTAGCAGCCAGCATCTCACAAGCACATTAGGACTAACTTGATTGACAATCTAGACTGGGATAAGATGCTTAGGACTGTTGCTCTAGACTTAGGATGCTTTAATTCAGTGCATTGAAACAAGTTGGGGGAACTATAACTGCAATTCAAATTAATCAAGCCAAGTATTCTGGCTAACTTAGCTGATTTATGAAATACACTTGACTTGACTAACCCAAGTGAAAATTACTGCTTATTGTAGTCAGCAACTAGCTAACAGGTCAGACAAGTGCCTGAAAGGATTTTTTTCTTTCCTTTTCCTCCTTTTCCAAGTGAAAATGTTTTATTTTTTTATGCTTGGACTCAAAATGAAGGTGCCTATGCTTGACCTAAATTTAAATTTTTTTTATGTTATTTTGCTTAAACTTAATTGCTCTGATACACTTAGTTTTTCTTACTTAGTTTTTGTTATATATGCTCTGATACACATTTTACCCTTATATTACATAATATTTGTTAGATCGTTTGTGTCCGCTAGAGGGGGGGTGAATAGCGTTTCAAACCCCTTTCTTCCTGCACGGTTAGTTTACACAGTGGAATATACAATAAAAACAATCAAACAAATACTAGCCAATGCTAACACGAGGATTTACTTGGTATCCACCCCGGTCGGGTGACTAATCCAAGAATCCGTCGGTGGATCACTCCCCGGATAACCTCCGGCTAGCTTTCGTCGCTCCTTGTGGGTGGAGAAACCTCACCACAACACCTTGAGAACCTCTGAGCACAAAGACTACTGTTTGACCCTTTACCAAGACCAAACTCGTCAAAGATCTCAGCCACCACGAAGTCCCCTTTAAATAAGACTCGGGCTGAAACCCTCGCCACCAGTCGACTGCTCCCAGGGCAGTCGACTGGTGCCAGCTAAATTTGACTGTTGCAACTGTTGGTGCAGAAAGCACCAAAGTCAAACCTGTGTTTTGATAATGGCAACAGGGTTCAAAAGTTAAGTCTTATTTGTTATCTAACATGTCACTTAAGTATGCAGAGTAAAAAGCCCTAGCAAAGGACTGCTAGGCACTGGCGAAGGAATGCCAGAGTGAAAAGCCCTAGCAAGGAATGCTAGGCACTGGCGAAGGAATGCCAGAATGAAAAGCCCTGGCGAAGGACTGCTAGGCTCTAGGCGAAGGACAGCTTGGGACTGAAGCCCTAGCGAAGGAATGCTAGGCACCGGGCGAAGGACAGCTCGACATCCACGACCTGGCAAAGGACCGTCAGGCAAAAGTCCAACCAGAGGAACGGTTGGCATCAGGTACACTCTCCCGAGAGGAGTAGGTGAGGACGCGTTCCCTGTCGAGGGAACAGTAGGCGTCGGTTCGACCTAGGGTTCCATTTTGGAGACCCAAAGTCAGAACCAAGACAGCTAAGGCTGTATAATCTAATAATTTATTATTTTATTATGTTTTGGACTAACCCTGGATGCAGGACCGAAGGAACGTGTGTCAGCAGCTCAGATAGCCTCAAAGGAGTGAGGCAATGGCTGAGTAGGGCGCCCGGAGTGTCCCGGGCGCCCCCAAGGTGCATACAAAATAAGGCAACTAAGAAGGGCTTCGAACAGCTCCTGGGCGGGGCGCCCCCGTGCTCCCGGGCGCCCCCGCTGCTCCCGGGCGCCCCCAGCATCCCGGGCGCCCCCATGCGCAAGCCTCGAACCAGAAGCCAGCGAAGCGAAGGAATAAAACTTTGACCCGGTCAATGCGGGCGCCCCGAGCGCTCCGGGCGCCCCGGTCAAACTTGATCCCGATTTTGAAGGGATCAGACGCTGACCGAGAATGTGACGGATCGAGTGACACGTGCGGGGGTGCCCCCAGGCCCTATATAAAGGGCCCTCGACCCCAAGCTTCGACATCACTTCAATTCAACGCTTCAACGCTCTTCTGCTCCCGCGCTCTGCCCCGGAAACCTCCCAACTCGAGCTGACGACGTCCTGCTGCTCTGGAAAAAGTCAATCCACTCCGGACGTTGATAAAGAAGAGCTATTTTGGTTTACTGTACTGAATTCTGTTAAATATTTCTGTAAACTACTTTTGCGACATATAGAATTGCCCGCAGAAAATGGTCAACGACCGTGGGCCTTGGAGTAGGAGTCGACCTAGGCTCCGAACCAAGTAAAAACTATTGTGTTAGCGTGTGTTGTGTTTTTCCGCTGTGCAAATTCTCTTTACCTAAAATCCGAACGATTTCCGATATTCACCCCCCCCCTCTATCGGTTCTCTCGATCCAACAAGTGGTATCAGAGCGGGGAAGTTCAAACTTGGTGCAACCACTAGTTTGAAATTTTTCGGATTTTTATTTTCTTTTTTTTTCCGTTCGAATTTTCTTTAAATATTTCGTTCGAATTTTCATTTTCCCGTTAATCGAGGTTGGTGCAACACCCCTCGCTATTTCATTTTATTCATCCCGCACTACTAATCGAAGACCTAGTCTTGGAATTTTTTTTTTTTTGGTTTTCTATTTCAGATTAAAATGGCCATGCAAGAAGGTTTTAGCACCGCTAGACCCCCACTTTTGAGTGGAGAAGACTTTTCCTACTAGAAAAGTCGAATGGATGTCCACCTGAAAACTCAGGTGGACATGTGGATAATCATCCAGTCTGGACTGGAGATCGCCAAAAACGCCGAAGGAGTACCGCAGACCTACTTAGAATGGGACAACACCCTAAAGCGCAAAATAGAAGCCGACGCAAAGGCGACTCAAACCCTACAATGCAGGTTAACAAAAGAAGAGCTAAATCGAGTGGGCCCCTTCAATAGTGCAAAGGAGCTGTGGGCAATGCTGATCGAACTGCATGAAGGAACGTCAGACACCAGGATCAGTAAGAGAGATCTGCTCCTGAACAAACTCTACACCATCAAGATGGCCGACACTGAAACAGCAGCCCAACTCCACGCACGCATACAAGAGTTGATGAACGGTCTTCACACTATAGGTCACAAGGTAAAAAATCGTGACCTAATAAGGTATGCCCTAAACGCTTTCCCTAGAAATACCTTGTGGGCATCTATGGTAGATGCATACAAGGTCTCAAGGGATCTTTCTAAAATTAAATTAGACGAATTATTTTCTGAATTAGAACTGCACGAACAAACTAACTCCAATATGGTCAAGAAAGGAATTGCCTTTGTTGTAGGAAAAATTGGAAGATCGACAAAGAAGAAACCTCAACCTGAACTCGAGTCCAACTCAGACTCAGACGCAGAAGACGAGGAAGGAGATCAATCTGAGCTGGTCCGACTGGCCCGAAGCTACTACAAAAAATTGAAAAACCAAGTCAACACACGGAGGACAAGCCGAAGAAAGGACGAACCAACTGAACCCGCTAATAACAAAAACAAGCTCAACGTAACCTGCTACGAGTGCAAGAAGAAGGGCCACTACAAGACGGAGTGCCCAAATCTAAAGGAGAACAAAAGGACAAGAAGGAAGAAAGCACTCCAAGCAACCTGGGACGAATCTTCATCAGAAGAAGAAGAAGAAGAACCCCAGTCAAACCTGCTAGCACTGACTGCTTCAGAAGAAGTCGAGACCGACTCAGAGTCAGAAAAGGATGACGGCAAACTAACCTTTTCAGAAGACGGCGAAATCAAGGTAAGCGGTTTCAATAAAACTCAATTAAACGATTTAATTTCATATCTTTCTCGAGATTTGGCGAAAGCCAAACTCCGAGTCGAATCCCTCCGACAGGAAGTAAAACTCTTGAAAGAGGGAGCTGACTCTAAATCCTTAATCGAGAAAGTTCAACAAGGAATTCCTACTCAAGTTGAAAAACTTGAGAAAGAGAACTCCTCCCTGAAAACTCAGGTTAAGGATCTTAGAGTGGCCTTAGAGCGATTCACTTCTGGTTCCAAGGGTCTTGACATGATTCTTGGAAAACAGAAGTCCGTTCTAAATCGATCCGGACTTGGCTATAGAACCAAATCCCGATAAAGATCTTACTTTGCTGTACTGAATCAGTCCAGAAGTAAAGTTCAGGCATGGGTTCCTAAACTATGCCTGAACAAATCAACTTGATCAAATCAGTATTGGATCCCCATGGACAAGATTCACATCTTGCCTAATCATTATCGTGGCTATAGTCCTGGGGGAGCCAAATTAAAAACTATTTTTATTGCTTGATTGATTGTTTATTTAAATTTATGCAATTTACCATACTTAGACTTAGGTTAGTATAAGGACAGAACAAACTTAACTGAAACTTGAAAACATAGTATTGGGTTGAGGTGAGATGATAGTACGTTAGGGAAACCAATTCTAATAAGATCAAGTTCACTTGGTCTCTTTAGACTGGTGAAACTAGCCGAAGCTACCGATCCAAAATCCAAACTAGTTAGACCAGAACTTTTTCAAAGATTAATTTTGAAAATGAAACTTCATTAAACGGCTTTGTCAAGGAAAGGGTTGATGATCCAATAAGGCTACGGCCAAAGAAGGCCTAGTGCCTCGCCAAGACCTGGAAGCCAATTTTTGAGTTTCAAATTCAAATTACTTTTTGTAAAATTCAAATCTAACACAATTTTCAGTTAAGTATAGATTCAAACATTTCCCTTCAAAATAAATTGAAATGTTTTCAAAATTAATTAAGATTTTCAAAATAAATCATGGTTTTCAAAAATTCTTTTATCAAAACCTGTCTCACAAAACCTATAAGGCTAACGTGATTGAGAACCCTAGATTTGGGTGAGACAGACTAGTCAGTGAAAATCAATTTAAGCTATTCCTAACTCTAATTGGATCCAAATCAATAAAATTCTTTATGTATAGGAACATAAAGATTTGGACCAATGGATGTTGGATAGCGGTTGCTCCAGACATATGACTGGAGATAAATTGAAGTTGACCAAACTCAAGCTCAAGAACCTAAGCTCAGTAGCATTCGGCAACAATGCTACACTCAAGGTAATTGGGTCAGGTAATATTAAGCTTAAATCTATCTTTATTATTAAGAAAGTTCTTTTGGTTGAAAACTTCAATTTTAACCTGCTTAGTATAAGTCAGTTGTGTGATTCTGGTTATATAGTCACTTTCAACAATTCTGACTGCCTGATTAGAAATGTACAAGACTCAGAAACCATGCTTAAGGGCACTAGGAAAAATAATGTATACACTATAAACTTTCCCCTAGTACCCAAATGTATGTTAACTCTGTTATAACAATCGAACCTCTGGCATAGGAGACTAGGTCATACCAATTTGAGAACTATCTCAAAAGTCACCCAACTTGGCCTAATCAAAGGTATCCCCAAAATTAAAAACAATGAAAACCTAATATGTGAATCATGTAATCAAGGTAAACAAACTAAATCTAATCACAGATTAATTCAATCTGACCTAACTCAAACCACACTTGAGCTCCTGCACCTAGACCTATTTGATTCACATGGAGCCAAGTCACTAAGCGGGAACCGATACTGCATAGTAATAGTTGATGATTATTCTAGGTTTACCTGGGTTAGGTTTCTAAAAACCAAAGATGAAATCTTAAAACTATTTAATGATTTCTGTAAATTGATTGAAAATCAAAACGATACTAACATTAAAAGACTTAGGAGTGACCACGGGGGAGAATTTGAAAATCAACGATTCGAGGAATTCTGTAAGGTCAATGGGTATTTACATGAATTTTCATGTCCTAGAACCCCCCAACAAAATGGGATAGTCGAAAGAAGGAATAGAACCTTACAAGAAGCCGCTAGGGCTATGCTCAACGAATTTAGCTTAGCAAACCAATATTGGGCAGAAGCGATTAGTACGACTTGTTACATCCAAAATAGGGTTCTGATCAACAAGCGACACAACAAAACACCCTATGAACTGTACTATCATAGACTCCCAAATCTACACTACCTAAGGGTCTTTGGATGCAAAGTTCATATCCTAAACACCAAAGACTACTTAGGGAAATTTCAATCCAAATCAATCCTAGGTATTTTCCTAGGATACTCAACCACAAGTAGAGCCTATAGAGTTTACAATAAACAAACTAAGAAAATTGAAGAAACAACTAACGTAATATTTGATGAGGAAGTCAACTCAACAACTGATAATCCATACCTAACTTCATCAAATTTTGATCAAGAAAATAATGAACAAACTAATGAACCCTTAATTGAATCCTTAAACGAACTAACTATTGAACCAATTAATGAGTCAACTAAACCAACTAATGAACCAGCCCAAAGAGTCGAATCAATTAATGAACCAAACCGACCAGCCGGACTTGAGGCTGAACCAAGTTCTAGGAGAACCAAGAAACCCAGACTTAGTCACCCAACCGATCAAATTGTGGGTGATCCAACTCTAGGAGTCAGGACTAGATCCTCCTATAGAAACCTTAGTCAAATAGCTATGATATCAAAAATAGAACCCAAAACTAAAGATGAAGCTCTACCTGACCCTGATTGGATCATAGCTATGCAAGAAGAATTAGCCCAATTTGAGAGGAACCAAGTCTGGGAACTAGTGCCTAAACCTGAAGGCAAATCCATCATAGACACTAAGTGGGTCTTTAGAAATAAACTAAATGATCAAGGAGAAATAGTTAGAAATAAAGCCCGCTTAGTAGCCAAGGGATTCAGCCAAGTAGAGGGATTAGATTATGATGAAACATATGCCCCAGTAGCTAGACTTGAGTCCATTAGAATGTTGTTAGCCTTTGCATCCCATAAAGGATTTAAGCTATATCAAATGGATGTAATGTCAGCCTTCCTAAATGGATTCATTAAAGAAGAAGTTTATGTAGGACAACCCCCTGGGTTTGAGGACTTAGACAAACCTGACCATGTTTACAAATTAACTAAAGCACTATATGGGTTAAAACAAGCACCTAGGGCTTGGTATGAACGTCTATCAACTTACTTAACCTCTAAAGAATTTAAACAAGGACAAATTGACTCAACCTTATTTATTAAAACACTAGAAAAAGATATATTTATTGCCCAAACTTACGTAGATGACATAATTTTTGGATCCACCAACACAAACTTCCTAAAAGAGTTTGTCAAGATAATGGAAAATGAATTTGAAATGAGCTTAGTTGGTGAGCTTACCTTTTTTCTAGGACTACAAATCAAACAAACTAGAGATGGAAACCACGTCCATCAATTCAAATATGCTAAAGAGTTAGTAAAGAAATTTAAAATGGATAACTCTAAAAGCATAAGTACCGCCATGGCCACTAATGTAAAAATAGATAGTGACCCTGATGGTAAGCCAGTAGACCTCAAACTGTATAGAAGTATGATAGGTAGTCTACTGTACCTTACAGCCAGCAAACCTGACATTCTTTTTGTTATAGGGATGTGTGCTAGATACCAAACCTGTGCTAAGGAAACACATTTAGCAGCCCTAAAAAGAATACTAAGATATGTAAAGGGCACCCTAAATGTTGGGATTTGGTATCCTAGAACCTCAACCTTCAATTTGTCAGGATCCTCGGATTCTGACTATGCTGGTTGCAAATTAGATAGAAAGAGCACAAGTGGAAGCTGCCAACTGTTACGAAATAGTCTAGTAAGTTGGTGTAGCAGAAAACAACACTGTGTAGCTCTGTCCACAACTGAAGCTGAGTATGTAGCCTTAGAAGAGTGTGTAGCACAACTTTTATGGATGATGCACACTCTTAAGGACTTCCAGCTCAACTACACCCAAACTCAGGTATTTATTGACAATATAAGTTCAATCAATCAAACTAAGAACCCAATCCAACATTCCAGAACAAAACATATAGAAGTTAAACATCACTTCGTAAGAGACCATGTAGCCAGGGGTGAGATAGTACTTAACCATATAGACTCAAAATCCAACTTAGCTGATATATTCACAAAACCATTACCTGAGTCTGAGTTCAGCTCACTAAGAAGACAGTTAGGATTGTGCTCTATAGAATAGTTTAACTTTATTGTTGATTTTCTTTCTGCTTTACTTGATTTAAAAATCAGTTTCTAAAATTAGAATTTTGAAAAACTGTTTTACTTAATTTCAAAATCAATTTATTTTAAATTTTTTTTCCGACTTAGTTTTATTTCAAAACTACCCCCTTTCAAAACTAGGGCTTTTTCGCAAATGGACTTAGCTTAGACCCTAACCCTAGAACTGCATGCACCTATAGATTTAGAAGCCAGCATCTCACAAACACTTTAGGATACTTTGATTGATAACCTAGAAAGGGTTGAGATGCTTAGGTCTTTGCCTTAATTCAAGATGCTTTAAGTCAGTGCATCTGCAGTAATTGGGGCACTAAATACAACTTATACAGCAATCAAGTTAAGTTGTCAAGTTTAGAAAATCTAACTT
>JAGFNQ010000148.1:0-94669 GCA_024364735.1 Boesenbergia rotunda | reverse complement strand
CACTAGACGCTACCAGTCGACTGCCCCCAGGGCAATCGACTGGTCCCAGGGCTGAGACCTTTCTGTGAGTTCCATCAGTCGACTGCCCCCAGGCCAGTCGACTGGTCTACTCACCCACCTAAGGCTACCCATCCAGAGTACATTCCACTCTGCACTCAAACCCTAGGATTTCCCGAGTACAATCACACTGCACTCGTATCCTCACGACTTGACTGACTCCTCCTCCGCAGCCTCGACTGTTGCCTTCGCGCCCTCTTCATCTTCGGTTCCCGTCCCTCGGATGCACACAAGCCTCCAGCTTGCCTCCATGCCATCCTTCACGCATGCCTCAAAGTCCGTGCCCATCAGCTCATCGTCCCTACTCACCAAGGTCCCTCGGATGCGCACGCAAGCCTCTAGCTTACCTCTATGCCATCCTTCACCGTACCGAGGCTATCCAGTCAAGTCCATATGTGTAACCTATACAACCTGCACACTCAACATACACATATAGGGTAAACCTAATTTAAACCCTTTGCCCAAACATCAAAACCTATGGTCACTCCGGACCATCTTAGGGCCGATTGCTCCAACAATCTCCCCCTTTTTGATGTTTGACAATCCGTTTAAGTTAGGGAAAACAAAACAGTAGTCAATGACAAAAATAATGCATATGTAATGCAAAGATAGATCCTATCCCAAGGCATCCCACACCTAACCCTCCAAGTTAGGAATTTTCACACCTAGCCCTCCAAGCTAGGACTTTTTACACCTAACTCTCCAGGTTAAGAATTTTACCAAAACAGGCTTTTTAAAGCTCCTCCAAAGCTCCACCTACATTGGACTTACAAAGGTTTTTTAAGAACCCCTCCAAGGTTCCCCTTACGCCAAGAATGGAGCAACCATGCTCCCCCTTAATTTCAGCTCCCCCTAAACCTAGGGTTTCTAGCAAAGGTAAGTTTGGTTTCCCAACTTAAACCAACACTTCTCCCCCTTTGCCTAACATCAAAAAGAACCCAACAATATCTCAATTATTAGTTCTTTTAATTCTCAATGATCCTAAACAACGTGTACTAACTCCCCATACACTTGTTTCTTATCATTTGGACCAAAGTCAGCTGCTGGATACCCACACCAGCCCTTACCAATCGACTGCCCCAGGGCAGTCGACTGATACTCTGATTTCAGTCTTTTCTGGCCAAATTCAGAATTGTGCCAGAAATTCCACAAGTCTCAAAAATTTCCAAATTTTGTGGAGAACTTTGTTGTACCCATACCTACTTGGGAAAAATACATTTCACCATGTATCTATCCCCATTCCCAAGTTTGGTACAAAACCCAAAAATTTTCTTATGAAAATTAAGGCAAATAGGAGACAACCTCCACCTTAACCCATGTCTTCTCCCAATTTTCATTTTCAAAGGATTAAGTTCTACCCAACATAACACCCTAACACCAAGTTAGGTTCTACCCAACCTAACAACCAAGTTCTTCTCCCTTAGACACCATTAAAGGCATGTTCCCCAAGCACCCTTATCCCTAGTGTCAATAAGAACTCAACAAAACTTTAAACACTCCAAAAGGTTGCAAGCACATTTGCTAGGACATACCATATCCTAGAAAACTATGATTTGATTAAACTATCATATGTGCTTGACTTTTTGATGCATTCTTCTAATTTCCTCAAAAGTTTGACATTTGTATTAAGTTGAAAATCAATCTAAGATTCCATGTGTTTTTCAAGACTCACACTTATAATTTCACACATGGCGTTGTCCTTAATTCTTTTCTCTTTTTCCTATGTATCATAGTATGACAACCTCTCTCTCAACCCTAGACACATAAGGAAGCTTCCAAGGACTTATCATTCAAAAGTCATCCAATGAATTCTAAAACTTCCAAACCATATGATATCACACCACAAAATCTTATATTCTCACAATCCTTTCCTATGGTTTCAACTTTTGGAACTTCTGATCATCCACTAGGCCTATTCTACCTCAGCCCTCACTGATCAGTCGACTGCCCAAATGGTAGTTGACTGCAAAAACATACAGTGTGCATTTTGGCTCGGACCAGTCGACTGCCCCCAGGGCAGTCGACTGATACCTGATTTTTAGGTTTTCAGGCCGAAATTCAGAAATGCTCTAAAAATTCTACAAATCTCCAAAAATTCTGAAATTTTGTGGGGAGACTTGTGAAGCAAATATCTACTTGGGAAAAATATGTTTCCAAATAAATGTACTCCGGATCCCAAGATTGGCACGAAATCCAACTCCTTTCTAAAGTTTATCACTTTAACTCCTCCAAAAAATTCTAATCTAGGCTTCTCTTCGATGCATCCTTTTATGATTGATCATAATTCATTCCTAGCACTGAATTACATGGTGTTTGCCCATTAAACCTTAATTTTACCAACTATAACCCTAAACTCACACTTTTCTTCCTAAATTCCCTTTTTAATGTGCCTAAATCTAGGATTAAGACTTACCCAAGTCTTCCAATCCCTTTGGCACATCTCATCTAATTCCTTGGGAGAAAAACTTTTAAGATCCATCTACCATAGATTCCAAAGGCTTCTAGAGCTCCTCCTTGAGCTCTGAGCCTTAGCCACCTCCCTAGGTGACTTAACCCACACTAGACCACATCGGTGTCCCACCGGTGACTCTTGGCCTACAAATGTGACCTTCTTAACCTTGGACACTTTGTCCTTGGTCAAGTCACTCCTTTTCCCTTCGAATGACACTCCCTTGCCATCCTTGGACTTCTGCTCTTTACCATGATTGTATGCCTTCCCAGCATACTTCTTTTTGTTGGTCTTAGAGGTCTTAGACCGGTATCCCAATCCCGATCTATCGTAGTTGGGTTTTAAACTACCCAACACCATGTCTAGACCCTTAGATCCAACGGAGAATCTTTCTAGGGCCTTTTCTAAAGTATTAAGCCTTGCCCTCAAGGCTTGATTTTCCCTTTCTAGATTTTTGACCTTAGATTCCATATGTCCATTTTGGACATTCCTAGACCTACCCTCCTTTCTAGGCATATTTCTTCCCTTCTTGAGATTAATGCCATCATTTTTAGGTACGTCCTAGGTTTGTGATGATGCATGTTTTTCTTGAGATTTTGACCTACCTTGTTATTCCTAGTCCTATCATGATATCTAAAACCATGGTTATGCACCATTAAGCAACTTTCATCAAAACTAGCATGCATGGAGGAATGACTAACATTATTTTTACTATGCAAGAAGGAACTTGACATTAAATTGCTTTTTATTCTAGGGTTAGGAAGTACCTCCCTTACCCTTGAAGTTCCTCCTTGATGTGGACTTCTTTTCTTCCTCCTTTCTTCTTTCTCCCATCTCCTCAAGTGGTCCATCTTCTTGAGCTCTCCACTCTTTGGACACTTGGTGTGGTAGTGTCCTAGCTCACCACACGTGAAACATCGAATCCTCTTTTTCTTTTCTTGGGCTCCTCCAATCCTACAACCCACGTTAGATTTAAATCGAATGGACTCGGGTTTAGATTTTACCTCCTTCTTACCTTTCGGGCACTTATCCTTGTAGTTCCCCTTTTCGTTGCAACCAAAACATGTGATGTGCTCTTTTCTCTTGGCTTTGGTGGAAGCGGAGGTGGAGGCTAGGTTGACTTCTTCAACCTTGGATGATGTAGATTCTTCCTCTTCATCCGGTATAGTTGAGGGTCTCTCCTCCCCCTCAATTCTTGAAATTGATGCTTCCTCTTCTTCTCTTGAGGAGGTTGACGATCTTTCACTTAATTCTTCCTCCTCTTGGGCTATCGAGTTCACTTCCTCGGGTTCTTCCACCACTTGACCTCGTGTAGGGTTTTTATGAAATTCTTCTACTTTGATCCACAATTCATGTGCATTTTTGTATGCCCCTACACTACTCAAAACATGGTTAGGCAAAATATTAATCAATGTACCAATTACCTTCTCATTCGCCCTAGAATAAGCTTGTTGCTCTTGAGTCCAATATCTAGGTCGAAGCTTCTTTCCGTGCTTGTCCTTTGGAACTTCGAAGGGCTCTTCTATTACCATCATACACTCCCAATCCATGTCAAACCACGTCTTCATACGCATCCTCCAATAATCGAAATCTTCATTGTCGTAGGGAGGTGGAGTGTAGATGTCATCCCCTAGTTTGTCTTCCATGGTTCTTCTTCCTCTAGCGTGTGCTCCCTCGGCGGTTAGTTCGATCAAGAGCGGTCCTTCACTTTGATACTAACTGTTAGATCGTTTGTGTCCGCTAGAGGGGGGGTGAATAGCATTTCAAACCCCTTTCTTCCTGCACGGTTAGTTTGCACAGCGGAATATACAATAAAAACAATCAAACAAATACTAACCAATGCTAACACGAGGATTTACTTGGTATCCACCCCGACCGGGTGACTAATCCAAGAATCCGTCGGTGGATCACTCCCCGGATAACCTCTCGTCGCTCCTTGTGGGTGGAGAAATCTCACCACAACACCTTGAGAACCTCTGAGCACAAAGACTACTGTTTGGCCCTTTACCAAGACCAAACTCGTCAAAGATCTCAGCCACCACGAAGTCCCCTTTAAATAAGACTCGGGTTGAAACCCTCGCCACCAGTCGACTGCTCCCAGGGCAGTCGACTGGTGCCATCTAAATTCGACCGTTGCAACCTCCAACGTTCGAATTTTAGCCAACTCACCAACCGTTACCAGTCGACTGCCCCCAGGGCAGTCGACTGGTCTCAGGGCTGAGACCTTTCTGTGAGTTCCATCAGTCGACTACCCCCAGGCCAGTCGACTGGTCTACTCACCCACCTAAGGTTACCCATCCAGAGTACATTCCACTCCGCACTCAAACCCTAGAATTTCCCGAGTACAATCACACTGCACTCGTACCCTCACGACTTGACTGACTCCTCCTCCGCAGCCTCGACTGTTGCCTTCGCGCCCTCTTCATCTTCGGCTCCCATCCCTCGGATGCACGCAAGCCTCCAGCTTGCCTCCATGCCATCCTTCACGCATGCCTCGAAGTCCGCACCCATCAGCTCATCGTCCCTGCTCACCAAGGTCCCTCGGATGCGCACGCAAGCCTCCAGCTTACCTCCATGGCATCCTTCACCATACCAAGGTTGTCCAGTCAAGTCCATATGTGTAACCTGTACAACCTGCACACTTAACATACACATATAAGTAAACAAGAGTAAACCTAACTTAAACCCTTTGCCCAAACATCAAAACCTATGGTCACTCCGGACCATCTTAGGGCCGATTGCTCCAACAATATTGATATATGACAAAGAGGGAGAGAAAGAAAGATTTCAAAGTGTTTTCAAAATGCTTTTCAAAGTGCTTTGGAAAGTTTTGATAACAAGAAAGAAAATGTTTAAAGTAATTAAAAAATCTTTCAAAATATTTTCAAAGTGTTAGAAAAGTTTTTCAAAATTGTTACAAAGTATTTTAAAATATTACAAAAACTTCTTGCAAAATGTTTTTATTTTTAAAAAGTACTTAAGCATTTTCGAAAGTGAGCCAAATTTTTTTTAAGTATTTCAAAAAGCTTAAAGTTTTTTTCAGCTTGTTCAAAATGACAACATAGTCTCTGAACTGTTTAAATTATATTTGAAAACAAAAACTAAGTCCAGTTTATAAAAATAATAATAATTAATTTGATCAAGGGGGAGATAACTGGTTAAGGGGGAGACCTCAAAATAAAATTTTATTTCTCCTGTTTAAACTTGTGTTTAGCATAATAAAAAGGGGGAGATTGTTGGTGCTGGAAGCACCAGATCGATCCTTGTTTTGATAAGTGGCAAAGGGTCAAGTTAAGCTGGTTTGTGTATACTGATGAATTTGTGAAGCTTGTAGGAAAGTCCTAGGTAAGCTAGGCAAGAAGTCCTGACCTACAGAGTTGAGCACGAAGTCCTGGTCGGGGATTGGGAAATGAAGACTTGGTGGGCGAAGCCGAGCATGAAGTCTTGGTCTGGGGGACCGAGCAGAAGACTTTGCCGAGCGGGGATTGTGGACAGGAGTCGAGACGAGTGGAGATTGAGCATCGTAGAGTTCCGGATTCTCGAAGACCGAGTAAAAGTCCAACCGGAGGAGCCGGTCGGCAAAAGGTAACATCTCCTGAGAAGAGTAGGTGAGGACGCGTTCCCCGAGAGAGAACAGTAGGCCTTGGTCCAACCTAGGGGTTCAAGTGAAACCTAAAAGTCAGGACTAAGACAGCACTGGTTGTAATCCATATTTGCTTTAAATTATATTTATATTATAGTGTGGAACTAACTCTTGTTACAGCTGAAAAGTTGGACCAGTTGGACTAGGGTGCCTAAATGGGACTCAGGCGCCTGGGAGCTAGCAGCGGGTGGCTGAGCTGGTGCAACGGTCAAGCTTGCATGGCGAATGTTGAGTGGATAAGCCATGTCGGCACAGTGCCTGAAAGGGGGGCGCCTGATCCAGGATAGAAGTTTGAATATACAGCGGATAGAATTATCACCCGAGACACTACAACTAGGGCACCTGAAAGGCCTTTCAGGTGCCTGGGAGACTACTATATAAAGGGGTCGAGATCAGTACCCCAGAACAACAATTGACAGTTTGCGATCATTTTGTTCTTCTTTGTGCTTTGCGATCAAAGCCTCGACAATGTCGAAACGTCGTCCGACGCTCTAACTGAAGAACTTTAACTCATTCAAGGAGTCAGTATATTTTATTTTTAATTGCACACTAAAATCTTGTAATCTGTACATTCATTCGACTATTAGTGATTGCCCAATGCAAACGATTAAAGATCGTGGGTCTTGCAGTAAGAGCCGGTCTAGACTCCAAAGAAAGTAAAATTGACTTGTGATAGTGTGTTGTGTTTTGTTTTCCGCTACGTACTCAATCATTTTAAAAAATCTGAAATATCTTTAAAGCGATATTCACCTCCCCCCCCTCTATCGATGTATCTCAATCCTACAATTGGTATCAAAACGAGGGCTACTCAATTTGGTGAAACCACCACTTGAGTATCTTTTTCGTTCCTTATTTTTTCGATCATATTTTCGAGCATATTTTCTTTCTTTCTTTTTATCCCACACCGCTAATCTAAGACAAGAGTCTTGGTATATTTTGTTTATTTTTGTCCTTGCAAGTCTACTTTTTTTTTCTTCCTACTTAATGGCCATGCAAGAGGGCTACAACACCGCTCACCCCCCTCTCTTCTTTGGAGAAGATTTCCGTTATTGGAAGAGCTGAATGGAAGTTCACCTGAAGACTCAGGTGGACATGTGGATCATAATCCAAACCAGATTCAATCTCCCAAGAGACGAGCAAGGGACGATACTGAGCTATGATAAATGGAATGCATCTGCCAAAAAGAGCAATATCTCAGAGTGGTAAAATATAGAAACAAAGCAAAAGGTGCAGATAAGATAGAATCAATGCATGCAAAGTTGGTAAAAAAATAGTGTGAAATAACGTTGAAAACCTTATACAATCCACGCTTATCAAAATTTCTCAGACCTAACCTTTGTTTGTTCTCAAGCAAACTACAATCAATAAAACATGTGAACGATATTCTCCCAACCTTAGTGAGTTCATCTGATCCTATTAAATAGTATTGTTTTAAAGTAAAGCCACTCAATCTATTTCACCAAGCCTACAAGTTAGTAGATGTATATGTAAATATTTTTCTCCTAAAGTCTCAAATTCCTCCATAGTCAAGTTGTCATTCAACCGCGTTCCATAAATTTTCAGTGTTAGGCATTTACCTATCATACGCGAGGTTCATTCCCTTTTCCCAACATGAAGTCTCAAAGGCATGTTCGATATTGAGAAAAATGAATAGATTCTTCCTTAGTGACCTAACTCGGTTTCAAAGGGACATCATATCCTTTCCACCCATGATAACGATTTTTTTATCCCTTTATTGATTTTCTTTTTCTATTCCATTTACTTTCCTTCTCTCAAGGATCTTTTCAAGTAGTTTATTACATTTTTCTCATTTTCTTTTATTTTCTTTTCTCTAGGGTTTTGATTTTTCCAAATGAGTCTTCACAAACCAAACATAGTCCAACAACTAGAACATTTGGAAAAAGATCACCTATGGTCACTTCGATACTAATCAAATTGAATGAATCATGACTACATTGTTCTATATTGACCTTTCGAAGTCAAATCCTAAGTGAAGTGTGATGTCTAACTATCAAGTAGGCTATGGTGAAAGTAAATCAACTCAACAACATATAATCAAGACTCTATCATGAGATAGGAAAATATCACCAAAGACGAGAAGACATGTTTACATGGTGCCATCAAATCACAATCTTATAAATCATGCTATCAAAGGGCATCAAATGCATTGATGCTCCATTTCTACTTCAAAAGTCAAAGCTACCTAAGCAATTCTAATTATAAAAATAGAAAACTAAATCTTACTCTAAAAAGCAAAAACAAATAAAACAAGTATCACCAAATATGTACAAAGAAAATTTCACCACATGTCTTTGACCGAAGGTGGAGGAGGGAAAGCATTATAAGGAGCTCCTTGATCGTCCTTTTGGGCCTTCTAGTTGTATTGATAGTGCCACAAATAGATGTGTTTAGTCTAGGCAGTTGTCGTCTTTTCCCTCACATTGTGGCCTTGCTCCCACTGCCATTGTTCTCTTTGTTCACCCATAAACTGCCTTTTTTCTCCCCAAAATGTTTTTTGATCTTCGTATTCCGCTGCCTCTTTCTCCTTGTTGTCTTGTCTTCGAAGTATGCTTCGACCTCATGGTAGTATGTCTCCACTCTCTAAAAATACCCCTCTAGGCTTCCCAGTCTAGGTACCTCCTTGTTGTTCAAAATATAGCCTCGTGGTAACCTATTCTACATGAATGCTATTAAGACTAGAGAAAAATCAGTAAAATCATATGCATCATATCCCGAAGAATGGTTGAGATAAGGAAAAGAAGGGCCAGTAATCATGGTGTGGGGATCCCTATTCATGGGTGTCTCCCCTCTACCAAGATATGTATCACAGGGGTGTGAGGTCTTTTAGGAGGGGGCATGTGTGGCTCTTGGGACTAAAAGACGGGTGGAACTCGTGCCAACCTCCAATTTTCTGGGTTGCTTACAGTGGTGTATTTAGGATTGGGTAACCTAAAAGACACCCTATCCTTAAGCACAAACCCAAAACCATCCCCATTGTGTATACTCAGCCTAGAGGCTAAGCATGTCCCAATGTCAATGCTAGAATGTCCCTCTTTGGTCTCTAGTCTAGTCAAGTCATAGCCTAAGTGTTGAGCTATGTGGGTAATGTATCCATTGACCATAATGATCCCAGAGGTGGCTTTCCCAACTTTCAACATGTGTCGGACAAAGTGAGATCCATAGTCAATCAGCCCCCCATGGAGCATTGTCCACAAACACAACAATTCACTCAACCTCACAACTCCCTCACTATCTCCTCTTGCAAAAAGGATGTTGGTCATAACCCTATGCATATATCAGATCACCAGATTCTGGAGGTTGGAGGCTTTAGCACTTGAAGGCTCATAGCCACCCTCTCCTGTCAACTTTTGTCCTTTAATACAATTTTTACTCGTGAGCACTTCTATTTCTAGTGAACATAGGGGGCATTTGGTTTGGGATAATAGGGAATAGGGAATGAGAATCGATGGTAATCATTCTCATTGATATTATTTAGTATATGTCAATGGAAATGAAAATAAAAGAATCATTCCTCCATTTTCATTCCTTACTCCCCCCTCATCAATCAAACTCCTCAATCATTTCTTCATTTTTCATATATTCAAAATACTCTTTTTTTTATTTTTTATTTTACTATCTCCTTTTACATTCTCTCATTTTATTTTTCTCTCTATATCTCTTATTATATTCTCTCTCTATATTTTAAAATTTCTCCATCCACATATTTGCTCTTTTCTCTCACTACCTCTCTTATTATATTTTTTTCTCTCGACATTTTTTATATCACTTTCTCTCTCTATTTATTTATCTCATTTTCTCTCTATATATTTTCTATATCATTTTCTTTCTTTACCTCTGTTATCATAATTTATCTATATTTATTTTTCACTTTCTCTCTATATTTTCTATATCACTTTCTCTCTCTACCTCTCATATCATAATTTATCAATATATTCTATATCACTTTCTCTCTCTATCTCTTTATCATAATTTATCTATCTTTATTTTTTTCATATTCTTACTATATTTTATATATCACTTTCATTCTCTACCTCTCTTATCATAATTTATCTATCTTTATTTTTTTACTTTCTCTCTATATTTTCTATATCACTTTCACTCTCTACATCTACATTTTCTATGTCACATTCTATCTACCTCTCTCATCTTATTTTCTCTCTCTATATTTTCAATATTACTTTCTCTCTCTATCTCTCTTATATAATTTATCTATCTTTATTTTTTCACTTTCTATTTATATTTTCTATTTCGCTTTCTCTCCCTACCTTTCTCATCTCATTTTCTCTCTATATAATTTTTTAATGATTCCTCTCTCTATTTTTTATCACATCTTTCTTCTCTAACTATCTTATCTTAGTTTCACTTTATATTCTCTATTATCATATTTTCTCTTATCTTTTCATCTAATTTCTTTTTCTACCTTTCTTCCCATAATTTCTTTCTCCATATTTTTCTAATTTATCTCTTAACCCATTTTATTTCACTTTCTCTATTTTATAGTAATTTTATTATTTTAGGTAATTTAAAAATTTTTATGGATTCCCATTACTAAAGTTGAACTGAACCAAACTTCATCAATATTAATAATTTTCATTTCAGGATTTGAATTAAATACTACCAATGCAATCATGATTCCCATTACTATTATATTGATCCCTCAATGATCCTCAATATTGTTGATGCAGTTTGACCTGATTGTTGTTTTGGTGTTGACACCGATTTAAGTTTAGTCGAGTAAGATAAGTTCGGATTAAGTCCTGGTCGGGGGTTGGGCACGAATTCCGGTGAGTGAAGCCAGATCCTAGTGAGTGAAGCTAGGTGAAGGAAACCTTGGCGAGTGAAGCCAGGTCCTAGTGAGTGAAGCTAGGTGAAGGAAACCCTGGCGAGTGAAGCCAGGTCCTAGTGAGTGAAGCTAGGTGAAGGAAACCCTGGCGAGTGAAGCCAAGTCCTAGCAAGGGAAGTTAGGTGAACGAAACCCTTGTGAGTGAAGCCAGGTCCTAGCGAGTGAAGCCAGATGAAGGAAACCCTGGTGAGTAAAGTCAGGTCCTAGCGAGGGAAGCTAGGTGAAGGAAATCCTAGTGAGTGAAGCTAGGTTGGACTAAGTCCCGGTGAGTGAAGCTGGGCATAAAGTCTTGGTCCGGGGGACTGAGCATTAGGTGTACTAGTCAGAGAGGGCTCGGGAGCTTGTTCTCTGGACTAGACTGAGTCAAAGAAGTCAAGGGAGCCTGTTCTCTGGACTTAGGGTCGAAATGGTCGGAGCTAGATCGGTCTGAAGTCCGATCAGGGAGTTGGCACGAACTCCCTCGGTTGTGGATCGGTCTGGAGTCCGATCAGGGAGTTGGCACGAACTCCCTCGATAATAGATCGGTCTGGTGACCGATCTAGGTTGTCTGATCGGTCTGGTGAATGATCAGAAATAGATCAGAAACATTCTGTATGGTGGCTGATCAGTCTGATGAACGATCAGAAACAAGTCAGAAGGATTCTGATTAAACCCTGATCGGTCTGCATGACCGATCAGGGGCCATCCTGGACTGATCAGGATTGTTCCTGATCGGTCAGGAAGTGACCTGATCGATCACTTTGACCGATCAGGCTCTAACCTGATCAGTCTAGTGACCGATCAGGTAGCTGTGGCCCGAAAGATCAGGGTTTAGCTGATCGGTCAGTGGACCGATCAAGGGTCTTGACCCTCAAAACCCTGAATTCACATAGAAGGTTTGAGGATCGGTCTGCTGACCGATCCCTGATCTCTGATCGGTCAGTGAGACCGATCAAATCGTTACTGGATCAATCAGAGTTGAGTCTGATCGGTCAGAGGGGTGACTAATCGGTCCGGGTGACCGATCAGCGCCTCAGAACTTTAATTTGAATAACTGTCAGACTTCCTGATCACTTCTGATTTCCTGCTGATTTCTTTCTGATATGGATGATTTGCTTCGCTAACCATCTGCTGAGTGTGCAGGTGATGCAGAGATGATACAAACCAAGAAGGAGGGTCAATGGCGACTTTCGCTATGACAGGTTTGTTTGTTTTTTGTTTGCAGGATTCAACGGCTTCTGGCAGGCTGGTGACTGACCTGAGGCTCAGTTGAAGAGGTCTTCAGTGGACTGAGAGCTCAGTGGAGGTCAGTGGGTCAGTGGTGACGAAGCTTTGGATCAGTGATTGCTGACGCACCTGATGACGAGCAGAAGGAATGCTTAAGAGGAGGTTGGAGAAGCAGAGACAAGTAACTTTGAAATCGATCAGAAATCAAGCAGACACAACGAGAACGAAGAGCTGAGTGAAGGTTCTTGAGTTAGGGTTGTGATGTGTTGTGCTCTATGAAGCTTCTTCTTCGTGCTTTCTGTGATTGATCTGTAAGCTTCTTCTCTAAGTCTCTGTGTTTAATATGATATCTGTTTGAGACTGTCTGTGGAGAGGTTACTCCACCGAGAAGGAGATTTTGCTTATCCTGATTTTCGGGGATTGATCTGTCGACGATAAAGGGATCGCCCACCTCACGGGCACGCCAAGGAGTAGGGGAAAGTTATCCCCAAACCTTGTAAATCATTGTGTCATTTCTGTTTGTTTGTTTCTTTCTGTTCGTGTGTTCTTCCGCTGCTAACCCAAGTGCAGAAAGAATTGAAAGAAGCCAGACTTTTAAGTGGCTGACTATTCACACCCCCCTCTCTAGTCATCCAAGATCCAACAAGTGGTATCAGAGCCTGGGGCTCTTTCCAATGGTTTAACACCCGAAGAGCAAAGGAGAATGGATTTGAGAGAAGGATTCAGCACCAACATACCCCCATTCTTTGATGGAGCTGACTTCCAATATTGGAGGTCAAGAATGGAGTACTACCTGAAAACCGACATTGGAATGTGGTTTTCAATCAAGGAGGGATTCACACCTCCAAAAGATGCTGAGAGCAAGGAACTCGACTCATCAAGGTGGTCAGCCGAACAAACCAGAAAGGGAGAGGCAGATGCTAAGGCTGTGGTCACCCTGCAGTATGGGATGACCAAGGAGCAACTGATCAAGGTTGGTCCTTTCACCAGTGCCAATGATCTATGGAACAAACTCATTGAGCTTCATGAAGGCACCAGAGATTCTCGGATAGTAAAGAGGGATCTCTTCCTTAATCAGCTCCAGAACCTCACTATGAAAGAGTCTGAAACTGTAAGTGAACTTCATAGTCGATTCAAGGAGATACTTAATGGTTTACACTCCATTAATGAGAAGGTCGAGAATCGCGACCTTGTAAGGTATATACTTAAATCTTTTCCTAGGAATGCCCTGTGGTCATCCATGATGGATGCCTACAAGGTATCCAAGGACTTGTCCATTTTAAAGTTAGATGACTTCTTATATGAAATGGAACTACATGAGATAGCTAACAAAGTCCCAAAGGAGAAGGGTATTGCTCTTGTTACAGGGGACAAGGCAAAGAAGAAGAAAGAAAAGAAGAAGGAGAAGGAGGTCTCATCTTCTTCATCCGAATCCGATGAGGATGGGAGCGAGTCTTCATCATTTGAGATGGCCAACTTTGTGAGAAGGATGATGAGAAAGAGTCGGTGCTACAAAGGGAAAGGTAATACCAATGAAAATAAGATTGATAAATCTAACGTTACTTGTTATGAATGTAGCAAAAAGGAGCACTATAAAAATGAGTGTCCAAAACTGAAGAAGAAGGAGGAGAAGTCAAAGAAGAAGAAGGCCTTAAAGGCCACATGGGATGAGTCTTCATCCAGCTCATCTGAAGAAGAGAAGGAGGAGCAGAGCACCCGTCACGTGGCTCTTATGGCCTTAGAAGACTCACACATGGAGAGTAGTGACGAATCAAGTGAGCCCGTAACCGCAACTTCATCATCTTCGGATGATGAAGAGGTAATCTCTCCCGAATTAGATAAATGTTATAGAACAATAGCATGTTTAACTAATTTGCTAAAGAAATCTATGGACAAGGTGAAGTTTATAAAATTAGAGGTAGAACAATTAAAAACCTCTAAGGATGAGGATATTGATGATTTACATGTTGAAGTCCTTGAGGATGAAAACAAGGTCTTGAAGAGTGAAGTTGAGAAACTCAAGAATCTTCTTGAGAAATCTCTATTGAGGCAATCTGTGGTCCGGAGTGACTAAGTGTTTTGATGTTTGTGCATAGGGTTTAAGTTAGGTTTCCCTTGTTATCTTATATGTGTATGTTGAGTGTGCAGGATGTACAGGTTACACACATGGACTTGACTGGACGGCCTCAGTACGGTGAAGGGTGGCATAGAGACAAGATGGAGGCTTGTGTGCACCTGAGGGATCTTGGTGGAGCAGGGACGATGAGCTGAGGGGCGCGGACTTCGAGGCGTACGTGAAGGGTGGCATGGAGACAAGCTGGAGGCTTGCGTGCGCATCCGAGAGATGAGGGCCGAAGATGAAGAGGGCGCGAAGGCATTAGTCGAGGCTGCGGATGAGGAGTCAGTCGAGTCGTGAGGGTACGAGTGATGTGTGATTGTACTCGGGGAATCCTAGGGGTTGAGTGCTGAGAGAAGTGTACTCGGGAAGGGAAACCCTAGGTTTGTGAGTGGGGGCAGTCGACTGCCTGGGAGGCAGTCGACTGATAAAACTCACAGAATGATTTCAGGGCTGGACCAGTCGACTGGTAAAATGGCAGTCGACTGGTAACCCCAAAAACTAGCCGTTGGCTAGCAATTAAGGCTAGACTAGTCGACTGGTAAATTGTCAGTCGACTGGTAGCGAGGGTTTCAGCCTGAGTCCTATTTAAAGAGGACTTCGTGGTGGCTGAGATTCTTGACGAGACTTGCTTGGGAAAAGTAAGTTAGTAGTTTATTGTGTGATCAGAAGGATTCCAAAGTGTTGTGGCGAGGTTTCTCCACCCACATGGAGCGACAGATCTAGCCGAAGGTTATCCGGGGGTTGATCCACCGAAGGATTCTTGGATTAGTCACCCGACCGGGGTGGATACCAAGTAAATCAGGTTGTTAGCATTGTTTACTTCTTATTTACTTTGCATATTATTGTTTCCGCTGTGCTAACGACTTTGTAGAGATCAAAACGACAAAAAAGTACTATTCACCCCCCTCTAGCACGCCAGAAATGATCCTTCAGTTGATATCAGATCGAAGGGCCGGTCTTGATCGGACTAACCACCGAGGGAGCACTCGCTAGAGGAAGATGAACATGGAAGATAAGTTGGGGGAAGACATCAACACACCCCCATCCTACAATCATGAAGAATTCGAGCATTGGAAGGCAAGGATGGAAAATTGGCTAGGGATGGATTGGGAGTGTAGAATGGTCATTAAAGTTCCCTTTGAATTTCCGAGAGACAAGCACGGGAAGAGGCTTCGCCCCAGACATTGGACAGATAAACAAGGAGAGCAATCTAAGGCAAACGACAAGGTAATAAATATTTTGATTGATATTGTGCCTAAAAATGTGTTGAGTTGTGTAGGAGAATATACAAGTGCTTACGAGTTATGGAGCAAACTAGAAGAACTCCATAAAAACCCTACACGAGATCAATTAGTGGAAGAGGCCGAGGAGGTAAACTCAATAGCACAAGAAGAGGAGAAAAAGGAAGAAGAATCATCTACCTCCTCAAGTGAAATGGAAGAAGAAAGTGAGAGGTCCTCCACCTCATCTAGTGAAGAAGAAGAAGAAGTACCAATTTCAAGAATTGAGGGGGAGGAGAGATCCATTTCCATACCGGAGCAAGAAAAAGCTCCAACCTCCACCAAAGCCAAGACCAAGGACCATATCACATGCTTTGGATGCAACGAAAAGGGGCACGACAAGGACAAATGCCCGAAAGGTAAGAAGGAGGTACTCTCTAAACCCGGGTCAATTCAATTTAAATCTAACATGAATTGTAGGAATGGAGAAGCCCAAGAAAAGCAAAAGAAGATTCGATGTTTCACATGTAGAGAGATAGGGCACTACCACACCACGTGCCCTAGAAAAAGTGAATTAAAGAAAATGGAGCACTTGAGGAGATTGGAGAAAGAAGAAAGGAAGAAGAGAAGAAGCTCACATCAAGGAGGAACTCCAAAGGTAAGGAAAGTAACTCCTAACCTTAAGCCAAAATGTAATTCTAATTCAAGTTCCTCCATGCATGATAAAAATAGAATTAATTATATATCCATGCATACTAGGACTAATGAAAATTGCTTAATGGTGCACAATTTCGGATTTAAATATAATGATAGGACTAGGTTTAACAAGGTAGATCATAACCCTAGGAAAAGCATGCATCATGATCAACCTAGGACCTTTGTACCTAAGGAACAAGGCACTAAGCCCAAGAAGGGAAGGAATGTGCCTAGAAAGGAGGGTAGGTCTAGGAATGTCCAAAGTGGACATATGGATTCTAGGTTTAGGAACCTAGAAAGGGAAAATCAAGCTTTAAGGGAAAAGCTTGATAGGTTAAAGAAAACCCTAGAGAGATTCACTATTGGATCTAAGAGTTTAGATATGGTGTTGGGTGGGTTAAACCGCACCAATGATAGATCGGGGTTGGGATACTAGTCTAAGAACTCCCATGCCAAGGGAAAGAAATATGCTAGGGTAGCATATGATTATGACAAGAAGGGGGAGTCCAAAAATTGCAAAAGGGTGCCACTTAAAGAAAAAAAGAAATGACTTAACCAAAGACAAGGTATCTAAGGTTAATAGGGTTGAGTTTGTAGGCTAAGAGTCACCGGTGGAACACCGATGTGGCCCAATGATGGTTGAGTCACCTAGGGAGGTGGCTAGGGCTAAGAGCTCAAGGGGGAGCTCTAGGAGCCTTTGGGATATATGGTGAATGGATCTTTGGAGGGTTCTTCCTAGAGGTCTAGTTGGACCATGGAGTGTGCCAAAGGAATTGGAGACGGGCTTGAGTCTCAATTCTTGGGTTTTGGCACGGTGTTTTTGAGTTTCATGCATGGAAATATGACATTGGGGTCATATTGCATGAAAATTAGTTTTTGGTGTGTAATTGCCATGTAAATCAATGCTAGGGACGAATTGTGGGTTGGCATGGGCAAAGACATCAAGGGGAAACCAAAACTAGGACTTTTGGTTAAGGTTTGAGTGAATCTTTTTGCTAGTTTTTGGATTTTGTGTCAAACTTGAGAATGGTGATAGATACATTTTGGAATGTATTTTTCCCAAGTAGATATGGGTACCACAAACCTCTCCACAAAATTTGGGGATTTTTAGAGATTTGTGAAATTTCTGGCGCATTTCTGAATTTCATCAGAAAGGTTAAAATTCTGATTTTCAGAGTATCAGTCGACTGCCCTGGGGGGCAGTCGACTGGTCAAGGCTGATTTTTGTATCAGCAACTGGTTTGGGGTCCAAATGATGCAAAACAAGTGTATGGGGGGGGGTAGTACACATTGTTTATGGTCATTGGGGATTAAATGAACCGATAATTGGGATATTGTTGGGTTCTTTTTGATGTTAGGCAAAGGGGGAGAAGTGTTGGGTTTAAGTTGGGAAACCAAACACACCTTTGCTAGAAACCCTAGGTTTAGGGGGAGCTAAGATTAAGGGAGAACATGATTGCTCCATTTTTGGCGTAAGGGGAACCATGGAAAGGTTCTTAAAAAGCCTTTGTAAGTCTAATGTAGGGGGAGCTTGGGAGAAGCTTTAAAAAGTCCGTTTTGGTGAAAATTCCTAACTTGGAGGGTTAGGTGTGGAAATTCCTAACTTGGAGGGTTAGGTGTGGGAAAATCCTAACTTGGAGGGTTAGGTATGGAAAAATCCTAACTTGGAGGGTTAGATGTGAAAAATTCCTAACTTGGAGGGTTAGGTGTGGGATGTCTTGGGATAGGATTCATTTTTGCATTACATAAGCATTTGTTTAGCAAGTTTTTGATATTGACTACTATCTTACTTTCCCTAACATAAACGTATTGCCAAACATCAAAAAGGGAAAGATTGTTGAGGCAATCTGTGGTCCGGAGTGACTAAGTGTTTTGATGTTTGGGTAAAGGGTTTAAGTTAGGTTTCCCTTGTTATCTCATATGTGTATGTTGAGTGTGCAGGATGTACAGGTTACACACATGGACTTGACTGAACGACCTCAGTACGGTGAAGGGTGGCCTGGAGACAAGCTGGAGGCTTGTGTGCACCTGAGGGACCTTGGTGGAGCAGCGACGATGAGCTGAGGGGCACGGACTTCGAGGCATACGTGAAGGGTGACATGGAGGCAAGCTGGAGGCTTGCGTGCGCATCCGAGGGACGAGGGCCTTAGATAAAGAGGGCGCAAAGGCAATAGTCGTGGCTACGGATGAGGAGTCAGTCGAGTCGTGAGGGTACGAGTGCTGTGTGATTGTACTCGGAGAATCCTAGGGGTTGAGTGCTGAGAGAAGTGTACTCGGGAAGGGAAACCCTAGGTGTGTGAGTGGGGGCAGTCGACTGATAAAACTCACAGAATGATTTCGGGGTTGGACCAGTCGACTGGTAAAATGGCAGTCGACTGGTAACCCCGAAATCTAGCCGTTGGCTAGCAATTAAGGCTAGACCAGTCGACTGGTAAATTGGCAGTCAACTGGTAGCCAGGGTTTCAGCCCGAGTCCTATTTAAAGAGGACTTCGTGGTGGCTGAGATTCTTGAGGAAACTTGCTTGGGAAAAGTAAGTTAGTAGTCTATTGTGATCAGAAGGCTTCTAAAGTGTTGTGGCGAGGTTTCTCCACCCACAAGGAGCGACAGATCTAGCCGGAGGTTATCCGGGGGTTGATCCACCGAAGGATTCTTGGATTAGTCACCCGATCGGGGTGGATACCAAGTAAATCAGGTTGTTAGAATTGTTTACTTCTTATTTACTTTGCATATTATTGTTTCCATTGCGCTAACGACTTTGTAGAGATCAAAACGACGAAAAAGTGCTATTCACCCCCCCTCTAGCACGCCAGAAACGATCCTTCAATCTCAACTAGCTCCAAGATCTTGGACATGATCCTTAACGCTCAAAGAGCGATTTACAACAAGGCCGGTATAGGTTACCGACCTAAAGAACCTAGCTTTGTCTCATTAATGTCTAGAACCAATTTTAGATCATCAAATGCTTCTAGAGTTCAAGGAATTAGAAAGAAAATGACCAAGGCATGAGTGCTTAAATCTTGCATTGTAGGTGCATTAGGTCCCCAGATTTGGGTACCTAAATTATCTATTTTTGGTGTTGTGCAGGCATTGATTGAGGTGGAGCATCTATCTGTTGGTGCAGGAAGCACCAGATCGAACCTTGTTTTGATATTGGCAAAGGATTCAAAGTTAAGGGTTATTTGTTGTCTAACAACGACCGTGGGCCTTGGAGTAGGAGTCGACCCAGGCTCCGAACCAAGTAAAAATCTTGGTGTTCGCATTGTCTGATTTTAATTATTCCGCTACGCAATTGCTCTTTACGAAATCCGAACGATTTGCGACATTCACCCCCCTCTATCGCATCTCTCGATCCAACACTATCAACTTGGTTTGTTGATAGTGGATGCTCTAAACACATGACCGGGGATAGATCATTATTCACTATCCTACAAAGCAAAAGTAGAGGTAATGTATCATTTGGTAATAATGGTAGTCTTAAGGTTGTAGGAATAGGAGACATTCAAATATCCGAATGTCTTAGGATCAAGAATGTCCTTCTTGTCAAGGGGATGACTTTTAATCTCCTAAGTGTCAGTCAATTGTGTGATGCGGGATACACAATTGAATTTCACCTAAGTCAATGTCTAGTTAGATATAATGACACACATGACACGGCACTAGTAGGCACAAGAGTAGACAATATTTATCAAGTTTCCTTTAAAAGTACTAATAATGCCTCTATTAAGTGTTTCATGTCAAAAGAAGAAGAGTCTTCACTTTGGTACCGGAGGATGGCCCACGTGAACATGAAGAACATCCGAAAATTGGCCAACAAAAGACTTGTACGTGGCTTACCAAGCATCAAATACGAAAAGGAGAAGTTATGTGATGCATGTCAAATGGGTAAGCAAACAAAAGCATCTCACAAAAGTAAAAGCGTTGTACGTACATCTACCGCTTTAGATTTATTGCATATGGATTTATTTGATTGTAGTACTATAGTCTAATTGAATGGTAGTGGGTATTGCTTTGTAATCATTGATGACTATACTAGATATACTTGGACTTATTTTTTAAAGCATAAGAATCAAACCTTAGATATTTTTATTTCTTTTTGTAGAAGAATTGAAAATGAAAAATCTACAACAATTAAAACCATTAGGAGTGATCATGGTGGAGAATTTCAAAACCATAGGTTTTTAGAGTTTTGTCAAGAAAAAGGATATAGACATGATTTCTCTACTCCTAAAATACTACAGCAAAATGGTGTTGTAGAGAGGAAGAACCGAGTCTTACAAGAGGTTGCACGAAGCATGCTTAATGAGTACTCTTTACCGAGCTACTTATGGGTTAAATCTGTAAACACAGCTTGCTATGTGCAAAACCGGGTCCTCATCCATAGGTTCTTAGAGAAGACTCCACATGAACTTTAGTTTGGAAGACCACCTATGGTTAAACATCTCCGGGTGTTTGGGTGTAAGGTGTTCATTATAAACACCAAGGATCATCTTGGGAAGTTCACAACAAAAGCTGATGAAGGGATACTGGTCGGGTATTCCCTTGTCAGCAAAGCTTACCGAGTCTACAACAAGAAATCTAGGTTAGTTGAAGAATCTTCTGATGTTGTATTTGAGGAGATTCCAAGAGTGATTGATCAATCAGAAGATATAGAAGGAGTTCAATTCGAACTTAGGAGACTAGGATTGAATGAGAGTTCGAGTGTTGGAAATGTTGCGGACGAATCTGATGATGGTGAGCCTAGACGACATGGAGCTCAGCCGGACCTTGACTCTAAGCCTGTGTCTAGTGAAACCATCCAGGAAGCACCTCCAACACCAAGGCAAACTAGGTTAGCCTCTAGTCATCCCCAAGACCAAATTGTTGGAGATATCCATCATGGGGTTAGGACTAGATCATTCTTTAGGAATGAGGCTAATGAGATTGCCTTGATCTCTGAAATTGAACCTAGAGTAGTTGACGAGGCATTGCATGATCCTGATTGGATTATTGCTATGCAAGATGAGTTAGGTCAATTTGAGAGAAGCCAAGTTTGGGATTTAGTTCCTAGACCTAAGAAGACAACGATTATTGGAACTAAATGGGTCTTCAAAAATAAATTGAACCATAAGGGAGAAATCGTAAGAAATAAGGCACGCTTAGTAGCCAAGGGTTATAGTCATGTTAAAGGCCTTGATTACGATGAGACCTATGCTCCCATGGCACGATTGGAATCCATTCGATTAATGCTAGCATTTGCAGCACATAGAGGCTTCAAACTCTATCAAATGGATGTAACATCGGCCTTCTTAAATGGCTTCATTAGAGAAGAGGTCTATGTTGAACAACCACCGGGATTTGAAAATTTCGAATTTCCAAACCACGTGTTTAAGCTGAAAAAGGCTCTTTATGGGCTTAAACAAGTACCTCGTGCTTGGTATGAGCGGTTGTCAACATTGCTAATTGAGAAAGACTTCGTTAGAGGACAAATAGACCCTACACTATTTCTACGTAGAGATGGTGACAATATCTTTGTAGCCCAAGTATATGTCGATGACATAATCTGTGGCTCCAACAACAAGGGTTATTTCAATGAGTTTATTGGACACATGGAAAGTTAGTTTGAGATGAGTCTAGTGGGAGAATTGACTTTCTTCCTTGGACTTGAAATCAAACAAACTCGAGACGGAATCCATGTGCATAAATCCAAATACACTCAAGAGATGCTCAAGAAATTTAACATGAGTGATTCTAAGGAGGTGACCACTCCCATGGCGACTAACACGCATTTAGATAATGATGAGAGTGGAAAGCCAGTCGATTTGACTCAATATCGAAGTATGATAGGTAGTTTGTTATACCTCACAGCGAGTCGCCCGGATATTCTTTTTGCTGTGGGTATGTGCATAAGATACCAAGTCTGTGCCAAGGAATCTCATTTAATTGCTGTTAAGAGAATTTTGAGATACCTTAAGGGCACAATTGGAGTCGATCTTTGGTACCCTCGTACAGAGTCATTTGATTTGATAGGCTATACCGATTCTGACTATGCTGGGTGCAAGTTGGATCGAAAAGCACAAGTGGGGGTTGCCAATTTTTAGGATTATCATTAATAAGTTGGTCAAGTTAGAAGCAACATTGTGTTGCTCTTTCCACGACCGAGGCAGAGTATATCGCCATGGGAGAGAGTGTATCACAATTGTTGTGGATGATACACACTTTAGAGGACTATGGATTGTCTTATAAGGGTGTGCAAGTGTTGTGTGACAACATAAGCATCATAAACCTTACAAAGAATCCAATCTACCATTCAAGGACCAAACACATTGAAGTGCATAACCACTTCATTAGAGATCATGTTGCTAGAGGAGATATTGTACTCTCACATGTAAAGTCAAAATCGAATCTAGCAGACATTTTCACTAAACCACTCCCCGAAAATGAATTTAGTATCTTGCGGATGGAGTTGGGTGTAGGGTATGGTCGCCCACCGGAGCTGCCCCAAGGCCTCCAGACCGGTTGCTCACCTTGAGAGGAAGGAGAACTCCTTCCTTTCCCAAGCTAGCCCACAAACCCCTTCTCCCTCAGCCTTGCGCCATCGCCGCAAGGAAGGCTTGCGCCGCGTTCTTCCAGCCGTCGGCCGCCTCTCCACCCACGGTGAGCACCACAAAAGGTAGAGGACTCCTCTACCTTGTCTCTGTGATCCTCAGCCGAAGTATGGTGGAGGAGAGAAGAAGAACCAAGGAGAAACTCTCCTCTTCTTCTTGTTGGCGCTGGCCGAACCCTAGGAGAGAAGGAAGAGAGAGAGGAGAGGAGAGAGGCTTAGGGTGTTAACTCTTGAATTAAGCCTTGGTTTCTTAATCTCATAGGGTATTTATAGGGCTAAGGTAGGGACCTAGAGGAGGAGTTGGTTCTTAGCCCACTAATGGATCTAAACCCGATCCATTAATTAAGATCCATTCCACTAAAGGATCTTAATTAAACTTCCTCACCAACCCCCATATTTTCATATGGGCTGCACATATTACCAGTCGTCCATCCCTCCGTGTTTAAGATATCGAATGCCCGTTAATTAATTAAATTACTGACAATTTAAATTAATTAACTTCTGGATCCTTGATTAGTACCACTCAACCTTACCATCGTACGAGATCAAATCCACTTGCAGGGTTTAGCACGATGAACCTTTTGAGCTCATCAAGGGGCATCATCATCCCGACTAACCAGGACACAAATGTAGGATCGTTTTCGGTACGCTAGAGGGGCGTGAATAGCATTTCATCGATTCTTCTACCTACATTGTTAGTTGCGCAGCGGAAATACAAACAAAATAAAAACTAACAATAATAAAGAACGCTAACAAACCAGATTTACTTGGTATCCACCCCGGACGGGTGACTAATCCAAGAATCCGTCAGTGGATCACTCCCCGGATAACCTCCAGTTAGTCCTTGTCGCTCTTTGTGGGTGGAGAAACCTCGCCACAACACCTTGACACGATCTGGACTCAAGAGACAACAAACAAGCCTTAACCAAGCCTGTTTCGTCAAGAATCTCAGCCACCACGAAGTTCACTTTAAATAGGACTCGGGCTAAAACTGTAAAATACGGTAAATTAATAAAATAATAATAATAAAATAATAAAAAGGGTATATAAATATATATATATATATAGTTATTCTTATGAATAATCACCATGATGGAGTTAAAAATTGGAAATAATCGTATGGAAAATTTTGGAATGAATTTCTGAAAATTTTGGAAGATATTGATGGGATTAATTGAGCATACGAGTTAATTGAGGAAAAGAATAATTTTCCTTTTATATAGATACATAACTTTTGCTATATAATCCCTTAGCCTGAGACTTTTTGGCCCGAGCCCTAGCCACAAACTCCTCCCCTAGCCGCCGACGAAGCCACGCCGACCTGCTCCTTCTCTTCCTCTCCCCTTCGCACCGGTGAAGCCCTCGCCTTCGCGTGCCCTAGCCGCAGCCGCAGCCGCAGCCAGACGCGTCGCCCCCCTTCCTTCATTTCTTCTCCCCTTTCGCATGCCCTAGCCACAGCCAAGCGTCGACTCCTCCTCAATCGACTTCGACTCCTCCTCAATCGACTGCAACCAAGAAGAAGCCAGCGCCTCTTCCATTTTGTCGATCGCTCGATGCCAGTGTCGACGTCGGTGATCTATTTTCTGGTAAGTTTCGGTTAAGTGTGGCAAATGGGTTTCCTCCAATTTTCTTGGATTACACTGATTTGGTCCCTGATTCAGCATCGTCGTGGTTGGATCCAGTGGCATCTTCCTTCGCGTGGTGGATCTGGACCTAGCTCGATCAAGGCCAACAGGAGAGGGCAATTCGGTAGCTGTGAGCTTTGGGAGGTAAGCTAGTCATGATTCATAATGGGCAGTTGATCTTTGATTTCCTAGCCACTCAAGTGTTCTCAAATTCTGTTGATTGATTTTGGAAGTAATGGTAATAGTTTGTGAATTAGATCAGTGGGATAAATTGAGTTTGACTCTGGATTTGGATGAGTTTTTGTAAGTTCTTTATTGTTTTGCTACTGTGAGGTTGTTTAAGTTTGGTGGTTGGGCTGATAAACGGCTAGGAATCAGTGAATAATTGGGTATCCTGATTCCTTGTAAATGATGCTCCATTTCATTATGCCAGGTTGGATGAATAGGGTTAGTTCGTTCTATGTTTTTCGATTTTGTAGAACTGGAGTTGATTAAGTAAGTTGAAACATTTGACAGCACTTTGATTTGGTAATTGTCATGAGCTTTGGGATAGCTATTGATCTAAACTACGGGTTATGTTTGTTGATGCAGTCTGGCCCTGATTGTTGTTTTGGTGTTGACACTGATTTTAGTTTAGGTGGATGATTATTGATGATGATTAAGTCCAGATCGGGGATCAGGCATGGTATGGAAAATCCTAGCTTGGAGGGCTAGGTATTGGAAAATCCTAACCTAGAGGGTTANGCGCTTCAGTGGACTGCCGTAGAAGGAAGGTGGTTTCAGCCCAGAAGGGGAACCACCATTCGAGTTTCAAGGAGCCCCAAGGAGGAAGACTCAGAAATTTCTCTCAGCCTTGGCAGCCCACCAGATGCTAGAGCAAGGGTGTGCTGGTTTTCTAGCACACATAGTGGAATCAGAAGCAAAGGAAGAACTCAAGCAGGAGAATGTACGGGTAGTCTGCGAATATCCAGAAGTGTTTCCAGAAGAATTACCTGGACTACCTCCCAACCGAGAAGTGGAATTCGAGATCGAGCTAGTGCCGGGTACCGGTCCGGTCTCGAAAGCCCCATATCGTATGTCTCCAGCAGAGTTAAAGGAATTACAAGAGCAACTCCAGGAGCTACTAGACAAGGGCTTCATTCGCCCGAGTCATTCGCCCTGGGGAGCTCCTGTACTTTTCGTCAAGAAGAAGGATGGGTCTATGCGTCTGTGCATAGACTACAGAGCTCTGAACAAGGTGACCATCAAGAACAAGTACCCCCTTCCTAGAATAGATGATTTATTTGATCAGCTCAAAGGGGCTACAGTGTTTTCGAAGATAGATCTGCGTTCTGGGTATCATCAGCTGAAGGTTAAAGAAAGTGACATTCCCAGGACGGCCTTCAGGACAAGATACGGCCACTACGAATTTGTAGTAATGCCTTTTGGAGTAACCAATGCTCCAGCAGTCTTCATGGAGCTGATGAACCACATCTTCAGGGAGTATCTCGATAAATTCGTCATTGTATTTATTGATGATATTCTCATATACTCACAGACTCCAGAGGAACATGCTACACACTTGAGGATAGTGCTGCAGATCCTTCAGCAGGAGAAGCTCTATGCAAAATTCTCAAAGTGTGAGTTTTGGCTAGATCAGGTGACCTTCCTGGGTCACATTGTATCCAAAGAAGGCATTCAAGTTGATCCAGCCAAGATAGAAGCAGTCAGCAACTAGTGTAGACCCAAGAGTGCCAGTGAGATCAGAAGCTTCTTAGGCCTGGCAGGATATTACAGAAAATTTGTGGAGGACTTTTCCAGGATAGCCTCTCCACTCACAGCTTTGACCAGAAAGAACAAGAAGTTTGAATGGTCAGATAAATGCGAGCACAGTTTTCTAGAGCTGAAGAAGAGATTGACTAGTGCTCCCATCCTGACTGTTCCAGAGAGTGACAAGGCCTTTGACATCTATAGTGATGCATCCAAGATGGGCCTTGGAGCTGTCCTCATGCAAGACGGTAAAGTGATAGCATATGCCTCCAGACAGCTCAAGGACTATAAGAAGAATTACCCTACCCACGACCTTGAGCTAGCAGCTGTGGTTTTCGCCCTGAAGCTCTGGAGACACTACCTGTATGGGGTGCAGTGCAGAATCTTCACAGACCATCAAAGTTTGAAGTACTTCTTCACTCAGAAGGACCTGAATATGAAGCAGCGCAGGTGGCTAGAGTTGGTCAAAGATTATGACTGTGAAATCCTCTACCACCCAGGTAGAGCTAATAAAGTAGCAGATGCACTGAGCAGAAAATCCTGTGCAGCACTGATGTCCTTATTATCACTGTCTCTACCACTTCAGAAAGAAATAAAGGATTTTGGAGTCGAGGTAATAATTGGGCAACTTTCTGCATTGACTCTAGAGTCAACCCTACTTATAGATATACAAAGAAAGCAAGATCAAGACCCAGAGATCCAGAAGATCAAGCAGGGGATCCATGAGGCAGGAAATTTAGAGTTTCGAGTATCAGATGGTGGCATCCTCTATCTTGGAGACCGCCTTTGCGTCCCCAATGATGAGGAACTAAGAAAGAATATTTTAAAAGAGGCCCACAGTACCCCGTACTCTATGCATCCTGGTTCTACCAAGATGTACCAAGATTTAAAGAAAAGATTCTGGTGGTCTGGACTCAAGCGAGACGTGGCCAGATATATCAGTACCTGCTTGACCTGCCAGAGGGTCAAAGCCGAGCACCAGAGACCAGGAGGAGTTCTGCAGCCTCTTCCCATTCCAGAGTGGAAGTGGGAAGAAATATCCATGGACTTTATCACAGGTCTTCCAAGAACCACCCATGGACACGATGCAATTTGGGTGATAGTGGACAGATTGACCAAGTCTGCCCACTTCCTAGCTATCAAGTTATCGCATTCGGTAGAGCAGTTAGCACAGCTGTACGTGAGAGAAGTAATCAGGCTTCACGGAGTTCCGAAGTCGATCGTTTCTGACAGAGATGGGCGATTCATCTCCCATTTTTGGAGGTGTGTTCAGGACGCCCTAGGCACCAAACTTCAGTTCAGCACAGCTTTCCATCCCCAGACAGATGGACAAACAGAGAGAGTAAATCAGATTTTAGAAGACATGCTCAGGGCTTGTGCGTTGGACTTTAAAGGCAGTTGGTGTAAATTTCTGTGCTTAGCTGAGTTCGCCTACAACAATAGTTATCAGGCCACCATCAGGATGGCACCTTATGAGGGATTATATGGCAGGAAGTGTAGATCACCCATATGTTGGCAAGAAGCTGGTGAGAAGAAAGAGATGGAGTCAGGACTAGGCAGCCAGACTGAGCTTATAGATGAGACCACTCAGGCTATCCAGACGATCCGCCAGAGGATTGAGACTGCCCAGAGTAGACAGAAAAGTTATGCTGACACACGCCGTAGGCCCCTTGAATTCCAAGTTGGAGATTCAGTATTTCTCAAGGTCGCTCCTATGAAGGGAGTGATGAGATTTGGTAAAAAGGGCAAGCTAAGTACTTGCTACATAGGACCCTACAAGATCATAAAGAGGGTTGGTAAGGTAGCATATGAGTTGGACTTACCAGAGGATATGTCAGCTATCCACAGTACATTTCATGTTTCCATGCTAAAGAAGTGTATTCACGACCCTAGCCAAGTGATTCAGCCTCAGTCAGTACAGATCCAAGAAGATCTTAGCTATGAGAGCAGACCGACACAGATAGTGGACAAAGCAGTTAAAAGATTAAGAAACAAAGAAGTGCTACTAGTGAAGGTCATCTGGCAGAATCAAAAGCATGAAGAGGCTACTTGGGAACGTGAGGACAGCATGAGAGAGAGATATCCAGAATTATTCTAAGTTCGAGGACGAACTTTTCATAAGGTATGGGGGATTGTAACGCCCCAAAATTTCTATTTTTAGTTCTTAAAGTACTTAGAATTATTTAAAAATGGTTTAGAAATATTCTAGATATTTTTAGGAATTTTTAGAATATTTTTATGGAATTTTCTGAGTCCGTTTGGTATTTTAAAAAAAAGGAGAAAGAAAGAAAAAGGAAAAACCACTTAAGGGCAGCCAGGGGTTCGAACCCGCGACCAGCACGAGACCAGGCAAGCGCACGACCAGCCGGGCTAGGGTATCAAGCACAGCAAAGGATGGAGAGATATATATTTAAGGTGTAGTTAGGTTAATCCGCCCCCATAAGTATAAATAGGTAATTAAAGAGAGAAGTTTTATTTCTCTCCTCTCCAAACCCTCACGCTGACTTCTCCTCTCTTGGGCGAAATAACACCAAGCTCTAGGGGGCCGGCCAAAGCTCTCCTCCAAGAGATATTCCTATATTCGGGATCCCCGCGACGAGAGGAACGCGTAGGCGCGAAGAATTCTCCGAGATCTCAAGTTTCTCTCGAACCTTCGACGCCGTTCTTGGTTGTAAGTCCAAGATATCAATGTAAGTACTGCTCACCTGCAGTAAGAGGCGGTTTTTCCGTAAGAATTTCCTTTAAAAGTTTTTAAAAGAGATATTTCCTTTTTGTTTGAGTCTTTGCATGTGATCTTATTTCATTATATGCTTATATATGTTTGATTAAGTACCCTATGTGAGTTTAGGGTCCAAGAAAAGCTATGAGAAAAGAAAAGAGAAGATAAAGATAAGAAAAGAAAAGGCCAAGGCCTTAAGAAATCCCCAAAAGTCAAGACTTAGGGATTTTAGCACGCAAGGTGCTCGAGAAAATGCCAAGGCATTTACAGATAAGAAAGAAAAGAAAGAAAAGCTATTTTATTTTCTAAGGCCAGTACCCGGCGTCCAAGGGCGTCGTTAAAGAAATCCAGGTGTCCAATTCCAAGGTCTTGGCCCTGGTAGACCAAGGTCTGCTCTATTAGGATTGGTGGCTCGCTACCCCAACCTTTTAGGGAACGCGCATATGAGATGGTACTTACGTCTTCAGTGGATCCAAGTGATTATTATTTTTAAGTATATGCTTTAGCAAAGTTTCGAAAATCAAAGAGTTTTCAAAAGTTAAAGAATAGCTAAAGTTTCAAGTTGAGCCAAGAAAAGTAAATTGAGATTTATTATTGCTTGAGTATGCATGTTTTGAGTTATACATGTTCTTAGTGTTTCTTTCGAGCATATTAGTATCTCATATGATTTTCATATTGTTCTAGAAGCATGTTTGCACATTTCGAGATTTTGTGAGCTAGATAGTACTTACTAAGCTTTTTGCTTACTAGTTGCATTTCCTCTTATTGCAGATAAAGGTAAAGGCAAGCAATTCTGAAGGAAGACGACGAGGCGGTGCTGAGTAAAGTGTGTGTGGTGGCTGATTATGGAGAGATCTTTGGCACAAGACAATTTAGTTGTTTAATTCACAATGTCATAGTTCATTCGAATTTCAAGTTCTTGTTTTATGGAGTTTAGCGAACATTTAAGTTTTGGATAGTTTTACATACTCCATTTCTTAGAGTAAAGATTCCATGTCATTTCTTTTAGCCTATCTATTCTTATGATTGCATTGGATGAGTAGAAATGTGAGTAGTTGGAGATATTGATACTTTGTTAGAGAAATAGATGCATGTGCCAAGATAGTATCAATTTCTTCTTTGAATTAAGTTTCATTGCTTAAATATGTTTAGAAAAGTTGCATTCACATTTCATGATGCTTTAGCAAGGTCATAGAATATGTATTTGGTGTTATGAATGTATAGAAGTCAAGATTGGTACAAACTTTAGTGTTAAAGTTCATATAACTTGTATAGTTTATTTTCTTCCGCAAAAGTCCAAATTTCAAGTTTATGGATTCGTTTTGATTGGCTAAACTCATTTGAAAACTGTCATAGAGTATAGAAACGGTATCATAGTTTTATATGGCTCGAAAATACATGATTGGTGGACCTTTGAAGCAAGTGCCGAAACCTGAAAGTTCAGTTTTCAGGCTATCAGTCGACTGATACAGTATCAGTCGACTGATACCCGAAAACTGAGTTGGGTGAGGCAGGTTTCAAAAGTACCATTTTACGAGTTTTTGAGAAGGAAAGTGTGACATGGTATCATGCATGACTACTTAAGTTAGAATATCATTCTTAGATGAATTTAAAAAGAAAAAAAAAAGATTTCCGCATTTTTAGTCGTGTATCAGAAGTAGAGAGAAGTAACGATCCGTCTGAAGCAGAGAAGGCGGGTCGCTACACTTCGAGTAGGAGCCGATCGTGACTCCGAACCAAGTAAAAAATCGACATGTGTTCTTGTGTACGTTATTTTCTTTCCGCTGAGTATTTGCTCTTTCTTAGTCCGAAAATTTTATAACGATATTCACCCCCCCCTCTATCGTTTTCTTCAATCCAACAAGCTTTTCTTCCTTGTGGTGTTGCTGTCGTGAGATAGGAAGAAGGAATAGAGGTTGGCGTGGGCTGTGGTGAAGGAGAGGAACTCATCCTCTTGACTTCATCATCATCTTCTTCAAGGGGCCGCCGAGTGGTGAAGCAAAACCCTAACCCTAGGGTTTTGTGACTTGATGCAAAGAGAAGGAGATGAAGAAGGATTGATTCACGTGCCTTGGTGACTCCACATCTTGGGAGATCATCGCCCACACGACGTCCAAGAGGGCAGGGTCATAAGATAGAAGACTGCGAGGCAAACGGCGAGGTATATTTCTCCCGAGCTCCAATTTACTTACGCTATGCTTTGATTGTGTCATTATTCTTTGCCTTGTCATTTCATGTGTGCTGAATTATTATTTTGATTTGAAATCTTAGATAATAATAATTAACTGGACCCCGAAGATAAACACAAAAATCGACGATCCAAATCGCCGTCTTTTCCGTGGTTAGTTAATCCTTACAAAGCCTTTGTGGCTAAGTTGTGACTTGGATTAACTAACACGACGACGAATCGGTCGTTATAGGGATGGGTCTCTATTCAGATTTTTTTTATCTGTGGACATAGAGACGTCTCTCAGATACGACCACGTGGTTGTCTTGGAAACCACCAAGCCATACCAACAATTGGTATCAGAGCTATGCTTCCGGTTTTGTGTGTTTAGGATTCGGTTATTTTCCTGCACATTATCATGTACGTTATTTTGCTAGATAATATTTTGGATGTGCATAGACTAACTTTGTGTTACAGGCACTAGATTCTAACTATTATGGCAAATTATGTTGTGTGTATGTGATTGGTTGTGCTTGATGTAATTATTTGAATCCTCGGGGTTGACGAGGCTAGATAAACTATTTAATTTTTGTAATTAAATATGACACTTGTTTAGCCAAGCTTTCTATTTCCTTTTGATCTACACTCCTTCGTGGAGTTTAGGATCAATGGATGTAAATTAGTTAGCTGATCATCTCGGCTCGAGGACTCCTTCATGGTGGCATGCGCATGGATAGGATTGAGTGGACGAGGTGACGACATGACTGGAGGCACATTGGAGACCAAGGCCATAATAGTTGGAAAAATCTAGGATTTTTCATTTATTTTGGTTTGTGTGTGCTTGTTGTGTAGATGCATGTAAAAACCTCAATGCAAATAACTAAGTGGGAGAGGGACCCTAAGGGTCCCATAGCCTCCACTACAATCTGACAAGTGATGCGAACAAGTCTGCGTGTCGGCTCTGAGTGCCTTCCTCCTCATCGGATGGGCTTGTTCTACGGATCACTAGGTCAGAAAAGACTGTAGGAAATTATTAATGTGCATGTGTACTTCCCCATCAGAAGACACATAATCAGAAATAATTTTTCATAGTATCGTGTGGTGGTAAACACTTAGATACAAATAATAAGTATCATCCCCATCGGAGTCACTACTATTATTTGTAGGGCCGAAAAGGATCAACTATTAATTTTACTTGTCAAAAGGATAGGATGACAAGATAGTAAAATTAATGGGTAAAACCTCCTCTCACATATGTAGAGTTCGTATATGCCCACACCATCGTGGCATACGAAATTCTCGGTGTTTGAGGTGTTGGTAGAATTTATAAATAAATTGTTTTGAGGTGTCAATTTATTTCAAAATTCTAAAGTGTGTGATTGTTATGATTCTCAGGTGTTTTTAAAATGGACTTAGACCCACAAGACCTAATTCGAAGAGAAATCCAATTAAATGCCCCTAATGATAAAATGGACTGGGAATTGAATATGGACTTTGTCACTGCTGCCGAGGAACCTAAGTGTGATCTTGCCGAGTTCTGTACTGAAAAGCCTAATGAGATTAATACCGAAGAAGAGTTCGAATATTTTAGGAAATGGCTAGAAGCAGATGAGATAGTTGATGCAGTCTGACCTAATTGTTGTTTTGGTGTTGTCACCAATTTAAGTTTGGTTGAGTGAATTTGGCTTAAGTCCTGGTCGGGTCTGGGCATGAGGTGATGGAAATCCCGGTGAGTGAAGTCGGGTCTCGGTGAGTGAATCCGGGTGATAGAAATCCCGGTGAGTGAAGCCGGGTGACGAAAATCCCGATGAGTGAAGCCGGGTCCTGGTGAGTGAAGCTAGGTGACAGAAACCCCAGTGAGTGAAGCCGGGTCCTGGTGAGTGAAGCCAGGAGACGAAAATGCCAGTGAGTAAAGCCGGGTCCTGGTGAGTGAAGCTAGGTGACTGAAATCCCGATAAGTGAAGCCGAGTCCTAGCGAGTGAAGCTAGGTGACCGAAACCCTGGTGAGTGAAGCCAGATCCTAGTGAGTGAAGCTAGGATGAACAAAGTCCCGGTGAGTGAAGCCGGGCATGAAATCTTGGTCCGGGGGACTAAGCATGAGTAAGCCAAGTGTCTGGATCGGTCTGGAGTCCGATCGGAAGTTGGCACATGCTCCCAAGTGAAGCTCCCGAATGAGGTTCCCGAACTCTCGAGCCCGGATCGATCTCTGATCGTTCTGGTGAACGATCAGAGAGGGAACAGAAGGTTTCTGTTTGGTCTCTGATCGTTCTGGTGAACGATCAGAGAAGAGGCAGTGGGCTTCTGGAGAAACCCTTGATCGGTCACGGTGACCGATCAAAGGCTTCCTGGACCGATCAGGACGGTCCAGAAGCACCCTGATCAGTCTGGTGACCGATCAGGCGCCTTGGTTGTGTAGAACCTGATGGTTCTGCCTTCAGCTGATGGATCGGTCAAGGTGACCGATCCCCAATACTTGATCAGTCAGTGTGACCGATCACAGTTCAGTCCACGATCCCTGTAACCTCACTGTGGACCGATTAGGCAGGAGCCTGATCGATCAGGATCTTCACTGATCAGTCTGGTGACCGATCAGGGTCATCACTGATCAGTCTAGTGATCGATTAGTGTCTGAACTTTAATATGAAATCGTTGTCAGACGCTTTGTATTGTTCTGATATTTTCTGATACACTGTTGATTTCGTTTGATATGCTTTGCTAATCATCTGTTGAAGTGTGCAGACGCTACGGGGATGATACAAGCCAAGGAGAAGAGTCAATGGTGACTTTCACCGTGGCAGGTTTGTCTGTTTCCTGTTTCCAGGTCTCAACGGCTTCTGGCGCGGCTGGCGACTGACGGAGGCTCAGCTGAAGAGGACTTCAGTGGACTGAGCGCTCAGTGGAGTCAGTGGGTCAGGCTGTGGCTCAGTGGGTGCTGATGGAGCCTGGCGATGGTGAGCAGGAGCTTAAGAAGAAGCTGAGATGCAGAGGAGCGGTAGAAGAAAAAAACGAACAGAAAAACTAGTGAAGGTTTTGGCTGGGGTTTGAGCTCTCTGTAAGGCTTCATGCTTGAGTGTTCCTGTGACATCTATTGTGAGAGCTTCTTCTCGTGTCTCTGTACTTATCGTGTTATCCATCTGAGACGGCTTGTGGAGAGGTTTCTCCACCGAGAAGGAGGCTTTGATATCTGGGGTTCACCGGGGCTTGATCTGCCGACGATTAAGGGATCGCCCACCTCACGTGCAAGCCAAGGAGTAGGGACAAGTTATCCCCGAACATTGTACATCCTCGTGTTAGCGACTCGTTTGCGTGCTCTGTTCTTTGCTTAATCTGTTTCTGCATTTCTGTTTTGTTCCTTCTGCTTGTTTGCTTCCGCTACTAACTTGACAGCGGAGGACTTAAAAGAAGCAATTGATTTTAGTGTCTGGCTACATTCACCCCCCTCTCTAGCCATCCAAGTTCCAATAGAGAAGACAGAAGGTCCTCAAAATCAGGCTTCTTCCATTACTAGTAATAAAATATTAGAACTCGATGAACTCTTTGGTCAAAGTAATTGAGTCGCTAAACAGACGATTTACGGTCGATATTCACCCCCCCTCTATCGACGACACCAGTCCCACAAGTGGTATCAGAGCCTGGTGGCTCTTCACCGGACTAACAAATGACGGAGCAAAGACGCCAGGAGTTGAGGGGGAGCTCAAGGGCGAATCAGGTACATTTTATTTTAAATGTCAATTTTTAAAATTCATGTTATATGCTTCAAGTGCAGGGAAAGAGAACACTATAAAAATCAGTGTCCTACTCGAAAGACTTGTTCCTCGCCAGCTGCAAAGACAGTACCAGCACCCGGAGTCCAGAGGAACAAGGATCATATCTGGTGCTTCAAATACGAAAAGTATGGACACTACACAAATAAGTGTCCGACAAAGGTACGCAAAATTTACATTCCAAAAAATTTTCAAATTACTGCACTATCCTATGTAGATAATTTAGATAATTTTTCTGATAAATTAGAATTATTGTATAGTCAAATAAATATCTTGCATGACCCGTTACAAAATGTGGATATGGTTAAAATATCAGAAATTAACTGTTTAATCCTTAATACCAATTCAATAATTTCAAAAATTAATTTTGATAATTTTACGGATAATGCTAAAATTAATTCTAAATTTAAATCTGAAAATGTTAATGTTAATTCTGAAATTAATACTAATGTTAATTCTAAAATTAATACTAATGATAATTCTGAAATTAAATCTGAAAAGACTAATGATAATTCTGAAATTAAATCTAAAAATACTAATGATAATTCTTAATTAAATTAAATCTGAAAATACTAATGATAATTCTGAAATTAAATATTAAAATACTAATGATAATTCTGAAATTAAATATTAAAATACTAATGATAATTCTGAAATTAATTCTGAAAATTTTGAGATTAATCCTAAAAATATTGAAGATATTTCTGAGGATAAAGATGATTTTTTTGAAAATATTTTTGAGGATATTAAAGATGATGTTGAGGATAACATTGAAAATATTTCTAAAGAATTTGGAGATGAAATTCTTTTAGATATTAATTTAATTATTTTTTGGATAATCCTTAAAACAACTACTATAAAACATTAACTAATGACCAAATTACTCCACCTTCTATGAGGATATTGAAGAATGTGATTTTAATGATGAGGATGAGGAGGAAGTTGAATTTTCTACAATTAAGCTATAGTGGATAAAGTTCACAAAAAGTCAAACAAATCAAAATTGTTAGAAAAACTCGAAAAATTAAATAAAAAAGAAATAGTAAAGGAATCAGATATTTTCGAAATAATAAAAATGATGAAATTAAACCCTCAACTTTTAACCAACCCAGAAATTTTGAAACATCAAGTTAAATCATAAAAGCTTTAATTTTAACTTTTAATCTTAATTTAATCCTTTATGCAACCTTAATTAAATCTTAATTTTTACCTTAATTTGTACCTTAATTATCTCAACTTTAATTAATCCCTAATTAATTTAATTTTAATTTTATTCATAATTAATTTTAATTAATCCTTAATTAATTAAATTTTAATTTAATTCTGAATTCTTAATTAATTTAATTTTAATTAATTTAATTTTAATTTAATTCTTAATTAATTTAATTTTAATTTAATTCTTAATTAATTTAATTTTAATTTAATTCTTAATTAATTTAATTTTAATTTAATTCTTAATTAATTTAATTTTAATTTAATTCTTAATTAATTTTAATTAATCATGAATCAATTTAACTTTGAATAACTCTTAATTAATTCAACTTCAATTAATTCTTAATTAATTTAACTTCAATTAACTTAAATCCAATTAATTCTTAAATAACTTAAACTCAAATTAAATAAAATTTTACCCAAACCGCAACAATTAACTTAATAAAATTAAATATGTCAAAGTGGGTTGACATATTTGAGGGTTCACACGACATGTATCAAATCGAGAATTTGTTACATTATTAGAAACCTATGTAAAATATTTTGAATTGTGTGACTCACGCATAAATGCCATGCCATGCATATGCTGGTTTTTTAATATATGTCATGTCATTCATATTTAATTTTTTAGAACGGCTATAGGAAAAAGACTAGTTGAAACTTGAACAACCTAGTATTAGGTGGAGGTGAGATGATAGTACGTTAGGGAAGCCGTCTGGTGAAACTAGCCGAAGCTACCGATCCAAAACCTAAGCTAGTTAGACCAAATTTTTTCAAGAAATAATTTGAAAATGAATTTTTGATAAAAGGCTTTGTCAAAGAAAGGGTTGTTGCTCTAATAAGGCTACGGTCAAAGAATGCCTCTGCGCCTCGCCAAGACCTGGAAGCCGATTACCGAAAATCAAATTCACTTTGCTATTTGATAAATTTGAATCTAACACAAGTTTCAATTAAATCTTAGATTTAACAATGAATTAAGGAAACATGATTCAAGCATCTCACAATGCACCCATATGGCAATCATGCGTGTTGTATTGAGACATCTAGAATGGGTGAGATGTTAAGGACTAATAAATTGAAAAATATTTTTCAAAATTGTTTTCCAAAATTCTTAGAATATTTTTCTAAAAGTTTATTTTCAAAATATTGCTTTAACATAATAATGTTTTTATGGATTTCATGATTGTCTGATTGTTTATACATATTATAGATTTTCAAAATTATATCTTTATGAAAAATTGTTTGACATACACAATTAGACACAAGTCTCTTAGGTCAACACTAAAGTCCTTAAGACACTTAGATAGAGTCAAACGGTGTTGGTGTCAGGGGGAGTTTTTTTTTAAAGTTTTCTTTGGATCTTTCGAAAATTGTGCTTTAAAACCACTATCATTTCAAAGTGTCTTTGTAAAATTATGCCTTAAACATCATTATCACTTCAAAATATTTTTCAAAAATGGTGCCTTAATCACGTATGTTTTCGAAAAATCTTATGCTTCAAAAATTATTCTCATTCCAAATTGAATTTTCTAAAAATTACCATACTGTCATTCAAAGCTGTTCTTTTGATTTTGATAAACCCTAAAGACACAGAGGAAATCTTCTTCATGATCTACAAAGACTCCTAGGAGGTGTCAAATTTAGGGGGAGTCTAAGTCAAAAGAAAACTTTCTGACAAGTATTTTTCTAAATTTTTTTTCTGGCAATTATTTTTGAAATTATTAAATTCTTTTGATCTGAACCAAATCCTAAAGACTCAAAGGAAGAGTACTTGTGGTCAACAAGCGTCCTAGGACTGGGTCAAGTTTAGGGAGAGGTCAAATTAAAAGAGTTATTAAATATTTCAAAATAATATGTTTTCGTGCACTACATTTTCAAAATCCTGTTGAAAACATAAGTAATTTGTCTTTCAAAATACTATTACTTTGTTTTTTAAAATTTGTGTGGCTTATAAAATCAATTTGAAATAATATTTACTTGAGTTTGGAAAATTTTCAGAGCACTTAGGGAAATGTCCTTGTATTTAATAAGGTTTCCTAGGATTGTGTCAGACTGTAAAAGAAACCAAGTCAAGTAAAATATTATGTTTTAAACAATATTTTTCTTAGTACTTTCAAAATATAAGTCAAGTAATAGTTTTAAAAACCAAGTTAAGTAAAAATATACGTACTTTCAATATCATAATAGTTTCAAAAGAACTTATATTTTTTCAAAAGAACTTATATATATATTTTTTAAAATAAGGGGGGGGGGGACTAATATCTTTCAAAGTACTTATGTGTTTCAAATTCATAATATTTTTCAAGTACTTATAAGTTTCAAAAAGTTCATATATTCTTTAAAAAGGGCTCAATATATATATATTTTTTCAAAAGTACTTGCATTTTTCAAAAGCTCAATGCATTTTTCCAAAAGTACTTGCATTTTTCAAAGTAATATTTTTTAAGAGTGCAGATATTTTTCAAGATACTAACATGTTTCAAAGTATAATTTTGTCCAATCTTTTTCAAAGTGAAAATCTGTTAAGTGTACAATATCTTTCAAGTTCTTTTCAATATTTTCTTCAAAGTATACTTTGAAATGCACTATTTGTTAAGTGAAAATCTTTTTATGTGTGCAATCTTTTGAAAAATCCTTTCTAAATGAAAGTCTTTCTAAGTGCGAGAATCTTCTAAGTTCCAAATATTTTCCTACAAAGACAAATATTTTTTTCAAATTGCATGATACTTTTTCAAAGCGGATTTTTTTAGGTGCAACTTAAGGAAAGTTTTTTTTGTGGTGCAAGGCTGTTTTTGTCATTTTTGATGTATGACAAAGGGGTAGAGTAAGCTTAAGTTAGAAATTTTTATTGTCTTCCAGAAGGATCAAAAATGAAAATCAAAATGCTTTTCAAAAAGGGGGAATGTAAGCTTAAGTTAGAAGTTTTTCTTTTTCTCCCAAAAGATCAAAACTTATTTTCAAAACTTAGATCAGTTTTTCAAGGATTATAATTTAGTCCCTTCAGCCAATCTAACTTAAGATATTGTCAAACATCAAAAAGAGAGAGATTGTTGGTGCAAGATGCATCAGTGATGCCCTCCTCTAAGTGTTTCAATATTTGACAATATACTTAAGTCAGTGATACATTGAACAAGGGAATGGTGAGTCAAGAAAAGAATACTAAAGTGAGCCAAAGTCCTAGTTAACCTAGGCACTAAGTCCTAGTTGAGGGTTGGGCATCTATGACCTAACCGAGGGTTGGGCACTAAGACCTGGTGATGAAGCTGGGCACTAAGTCCGGGTTCGAGGAATTGGGCACTAAGTCCTAGACGAGGGTTGGGCACCGAAGACCTGGTTCGAGGAATTGGGAACTAAGTCCTGGCCGAGGGTTGGGCACCTAAGTCCTGGACCTAGGGTTTGGGCACGAAGTCTTGGTCCGAGGGATTGAGCAACTTAGCTGAGCGATGACTAAGGACAGAAGTAGAGATGGGTCGAGGTTCGGACGTCTCGAGATCCGAGAGTATCGAAGGCTAAGCTAAAGTCCACCCGAATGGACTGGGTGGCAACCGTCTCCTGAGAGGAGTAGGTGAAAGGCATGTTCCCAGGGGTGGGAACTGCGTCGGTTCGACCTAGGGTTTCGTGGAAATCTGAAGTCAGAACCATTTCGTTAAGGCTAAGATTGTATGTGTATTTGCCTTATATTTATGTATCTTGCGGGTACCTAAAAGTGAAGACAAAGCAGACAAACAACCAAACAAACAAGGCTGGAAAAGGGCTCCCAGGCGCCCCCATTGAAGGAGGCGCCCTAATGGACCCAGGTGCCTCATTGAAGCAGGAGTCTGTGTTCAATGAGGCGCCTCAATGGTACAGGGCACCCTGGTCAGAAGGGTTATCCACTGCTGCGAGTTCGGCGCGGAGATAAACTTTGACCAAGCCCTGTGAGGTGGCACATTCATCACAGGCTCCCCAATGAAAGCTATAAAAGGGGCTTCAACCCCTCATCTCAGTACACAAATTTCTGAAACCATTCTAAGCTTCCCAAGTGATGACAAAGTGCTAACGACAAAGCTCTACGACCAGAAGGCTCCAGGAGGGAGTACGCAGTACTTCGGAGGTCCAGATCGGTCGAGTCTTCAATTCTTTTTGTTCAGTTTGAATTTACATTCTGCAGTTCAATTTATCTATCTTTGTGATTGAAAATCTTTCATTGCAAGACGGGTTTCTCCGCCTCCGGAAAGTTCAGAAAGGAGACTATTAGTGGACGGGCGTTCCCGTGCTTAGGCCTTGGATGTACTGACCCTGGGGTGTGTTAGATCGGAGCAAATCGATAGAGGGGGGGGGGTGAATATCGATCGAAAATTTTCGGACAGTAAAGAGAAATACGCAGCGGAAATAGTAAAGCAAAGTCACTAACATGATTTGTTTTACTTAGTTCGGAGTCGCGGTCGGCTCCTACTCCAAGGCCCACGGTCCTTGACCGTTTACGTTGGGCAATTCTATATTCATAGAAATGATTACAATTTTGAGTACAGATATAGAATTAGAAAAAGCAGTTACAACACTTAAGAAAATTAACGGTTTTACCGACGACCGAAGTGGATGGAATTTCAGAGCAGCGGGTCGTCGTCGGCGCTTGAATCTCGAATGCAGACTGTGCCGGAGCGTAACGCTTGAGTGAAAGTGTTGAAAGTGAATTGAGTGAGTTGTTCTCAAGCCTTGGGGTGAACCCCCTTTTATAGTCGTCTCCTGGGCGCCTGTGTTGAAGGGGGCGCCTACATGTGGCCTCTCCTGCGCGAACTCTAATCCACAGGCTCGGTCAGCGCTTATCCCCTTCATTGAAGTGCCTGAGCTGTCTGGGGTGCCTAGCTTGACTTGGTCCATAGGCATTCATGGTAGTTTGCTTCGATGGTCTTAGTTTGGCCTTGCACTGGGGCGCCTGTATCCTTACAGGCGCCTAGCCCAGTGAGGCGCTTCCTTCCAATGAGGCACCTGAGCTGCAAAAACACAGTCCCTTCGTTTCCTGCAACCAGGGTTAGTTCCAAAACACAAGAAGCAAATATATATGATATGTTAGACATTATTTACAGCCTAAGATGTATTGGTTCTAACTTTGGGTCTCCCAAATGGAACCCTAGGTCGAACCGACACCTAATGTTCTCTCCTACGGGGAACGCGTCCTCACCTACTCCTCTCGGGAGAATTTACCTTTTTGCCAACCGACTCCTCCGGTTGGACTTTTGCCTAGCTTTACTCGCCAGGTCATCGTGCCCAGTCCGCGACTAGGACTTAGTGCCCAGCTTTACTCACCAGGTCTTCGGTGCCCAACCCTCGGCTAGGACTTAGTGCCCAATTCTATGAACCAGGACTTAGTGCCCAACCGTCAGTCAGGTCTTAGGTGCCCAACCCTCGACCAGGACTTAGTACCTAGTGTACCTAGGACTTTTCCTGCACACTTAATTAACATTGTTAGATCACCAATAACACTTAACTTTGAACCCTTTGCCAATATCAAAACAAGGTTCGATATGGTGCTTCCGGCACCAATAGGGGGTTGGGAACCAAGTAAAAATCCCGTGTGCAATCTGTCTTTCATTTTTCATTCCATTTTATTTTCCGCTATGCTACTAACTCTTTGATTAGAATGAATCTTGAAAGTCTACGAAAGATAATTTTCACAAAGTTTTTACGATCGATATTCACCCCCTCTATCGACGGCACCGGTCCCACACAGTCGACTGCCACCTAAGGTTTTCCTTCCCGAGTACAATTCTCTCAACACTTGAACCCTAGGATTTTCCTTCCTGAGTACAATTCTCTCAGCACTCGAATCCTCACGACTTAGCTGACTCTTCATCCAGCAGTCTCGATCTATTGCCTTCAAGCCTTCTTCGACTATGGTACTTGTCCCTCGGATGCATGCAAGCCCACGACTCATCTCCCCATGCCATCTTTCGCGTATACCTCGAAGTACGCTTCCCTCGGCTTATCGTTCCTGCTCCAGCAACCTCGACCTGTTGCCATCAAGCCTTCTTCGACTTCGGCTTTTATCCCTCGGATGCATGCAAACCCATGGCTCGTCTCCCCATGCCATCCTTCGTGTATGCCTTGAAGTTCGCTTCCCTCGGCTCATCGTCCCTATTTTGTCCACAGTCCCTCGGATGCATGCAAGCCCATGGCTCGTCTCCCCATGCCATCCTTCACAGGACCCGAAGACGTCCAACTAAGTCTGTGTATCCTGCAAACCTGCACACTCACATACACATATTAGATCAACATGAAACCCTAACTTAATCATATTGACACACACATCAAAACCCATGATCTACCCAATCAAACTTGGGTCGATTGCACCAACAATCTGTTGTGTTCTAAGCGCAGCGGAATATTTATAATAAAGCAAAAATCTGCTCTTAAATCATGGATCTTTTCGTGGTACATATAGTTCTAAATAAAATGATGCGAAAACAAACATAAACTGAAAACATACCTTGTAATCCTTTACTTATTTGTGAATAATATCACGAACAAATGAGAGCCCCACGTGTGACTCCTCTAGCGGTATCCACGCGCACAAGATCACGAACTAGATGATCCGTTAGGTGCTAGCAACTTGGATCGACAGAATTCTTTCGGATGCACTATGGATCTGGAGATACGTCTCCAACTAGAGAAGAACTAGTCGAAAGCTTTCCGAGAGAGATGGAGAGAAATCGCACAAGAGAGAGACAAAGGAGAAGTGTGTCTCTCTTCTTCTAAGGGTCGATAGTTATAGCCTCCAAGGAAGATGAAGAGACATGACTCTTCATATTCTTCATTAATTTATCATAATTATGACTCTTGAAATTCTACATTAGTATTCATTAATAGAGACTCTTCAACTTTTCCATTAATAATCATTAATAGAGACTCTTCATCTTCTCCATTATTGCCACAATAATTGTGACCCTTCAAATTCTCCAAAGAGAATAAGAGATAAATTCTACTCTCTCTTCTCTATATCAAATAAATCCATATTTGATCTTGATCCATTCTAGCTTCTGATACTTCAGAAATAATTAATAATCCAATTAATTCTTATTAAGAAATAATAAATTGATTAATTTTAGTATCCACTAAAATAATCAACTACAGATACTATTCGCGTCTATGTACTATGCGTGCGACCCTCTAGGTTCTATACACAAAGGCAGTGTAAATCCATACACAGACTAAGGTAACCGTCTAGCAACAGTTTTTAGTCACCCAACATTATAGAATATTAGTTATAAACTAAAACTTCCATGAACCAATTACTGTGTAATTCAATCTCTTCATCTTTATCCTACATCACAATTAATTCGGTGCAGTATGCATCATCACCAATTAATTATTTTACTTGATTTCCAAGATATAATAGACTCATCTTGAATGATAATCATTCCTCCCATGGCCATGGATTTCGAGTCACTAATATCTCTATCAAGTGGCCAGGATGTTAACTCCCAAATCCAAAAGAGCGATGAATCCTCTATTGACTCAACACTATTCTCTCTACATTTTGTCATGCACCCAATTACCGTATTAATCACAATCCGATTAAAGATTGCTTTTAACGGCATCAAAGTATATAACTCCACGCATAGAATATATGAAGGTCTCAAGTCAAAAGATCAGTTACACTCGTTCATTAAGACGAACTACCAATGATGCTTAATATGTGGTGTTCTCTTAAGCGAGTTGTGTCCAGTGTAACTCTAAACTCAAGGCACCCTCAAGTACAACTTGGATATCCATCCCTCTGGTCTATCTTGACCTAGTCATACTTAGCGTTTATCTAGATATCTATGCCCCCTCTAGATATCTATCCGATCAAGGATGATTTTCAGAATAATATAACCATTAATCTGTGGGACTTTATCATTAATCATATACGTACAGAAAAGTAAATGATTAATGCCAAATACTTGCCTTTATTAAAATAATTATCTATAAATACATAAAAGTGTCTTGGTACATAAGTGCACACACTAACAATCTCCCACTTGCACTATTGCTAAACACTATGGACTCTCAGTCCTAGGTTCCTCACATGGGTCTCATGTTTCTATAGAGGTAAGGCCTTGGTGAGTGGGTTTGCGATGTTCTCGCTAGTATCTACTGTGCTAACCAACACGTCACCCCTCTGAACAATCTCTCTGAGGAGATGATACTTCCTTAGCTCGTGCTTGGATCGTTGGTGAGACCTTGGCACCTTTTCTTGCGCTATAGCCGCATTATTGTCACAATATAACACAACTGGATCAATAATGCTAGGAACCACTTCAAGCTCCGCTATGAAGTTCTTGATCCACACAGCTTTCTTTGCTACCTCCGAAGTTACTATGTACTCGAACTCAGATGTTGAATCTGCAACTATCTCCTGCTTGGAGCTCCTCCAGCAGATAGCTGCATCATTCAGACAAAACATATATCCTTGATGCGACTTCAGATCATCCTGATATGTCTGGAAACTGGCATCAGTATATCCTCTAACGATCAATTCCTCGTCTCCTCCAAAAACTAAGAACATGTTCTTTGTTCTTCTAAGATACTTGAGAATAGTCTTTACTGCAGTCCAATGACCCTCTCCAGGATCTGACTGATATCTACTTGTCATGCTTAAAGCATACGAAACATCTGGTCGAGTGCATATCATAGCATACATTATGAACCCTACAGCTGAAGCATAAGGAATCTTGCCCATTCTACTTCTCTCCTCTTGTGTCCTTGGACGCATAGCCTTGGAGAGATGTACACCATGTGACACTGACAAAAATCCTCTCTTGGAGTCTTGCATGCAGAATCTATTCAACATTTTGTCAATATATTGTAAGGATCGATACGCCTTGCTAGAGGGGGTGAATAGCAAGTCTCGGCTTGTTCTTCCTACGTTGTTAGTATGCACAGCGGAAACAATAATGATAAACAATAAAAACAAAAGAACAATGCTAACAAATCGATTTTAGTTGGTATCCACCCCGGTCAGGTGACTAATCCAACAATACTTCGGCGGATCAAACCCCGGATAACCTCCGGCTAGAACTCGTCGCTCCTTGTGGGTGGAGAAACCTCGCCACAACACCAAGGACACTTAGAGAACAAAGTAGACTACTATCTTGCCTTAGCCAAGCAAGATTCGTCAAGAAACCCCAGCCCGATCGAGTCCCCCTTTAAATAGACTCGGGCTGGAAATCACGCCACCAGTCGACTGCCCCCAGGGCAGTCGACTGGTGCCAGCCAAATTCGACCGTTGACACTCCAACGTTCGAATTTGCCAGCTCACCAGCCTCCTACCAGTCGACTGCCCCCAGGGCAGTCGACTGGTCCCTAGCTGAAACCCTTCCCGAGTACATTCACACAGCACTCGACCCTCACGACTCGACTGACTCCTCATCCGCAGCCTCGACTGTTGCCTTCGCGCCCTCTTCATCTTCGGCCCTCGTCCCTCGGATGCGCACGCAAGCCTCCAGCTTGCCTCCATGCCACCCTTCACGTACGCCTCGAAGTCCGCGCCCATCAGCTCATCGTCCCTACACTCCATGGTCCCTCAGATGCGCACGCCAGCCTCCAACTGGCCTCCATGCCATCCTTCACCGTACTGAGGTCGTCCAGTCAGGTCCATATGCGTAACCTGTATAACCTGCACACTCAACATACGCATATTAAATACAAGGGTAAACCTAACTTAAACCCTTTGCCCAAACATCAAAACCCATGGTCACATCGGACCATCTAAGGGCCGATTGCTCCAACAATCTCCCCCTTTTTGATGTTTGGCAATTCGTTTAAGTTAGGGAAAGCAAGATAGTAGTAAATAGCAAAAACCATGCTAAATGAATGCATATGCAATGCATAACTGGATCCTATCCCAAGGCATCCCACACCTAACCCTCCAAGTTAGGATTTTCTACACCTAGCCTTTCAAGCTAGGATTTTCTACACCTAGCCCTCCAAGCTAGGACTTTTACCCACCTAACTCTCCAAGTTAGGACTTTTCACCAAAATGGGCTTTTTAAAGCTTTTCCCAAGCTCCCCCTACACTGGACTTACAAAGGCTTATTAAGAACCTCTCCAAGGTTCCCCTTACGCCAAGAAGGGAGCAACCATGCTCCCCCTCAAACTTAGCTCCCCCTAAACCTAGGGTTTCTTTCTAGCAAAGGTATTGGTTTCCCACTTAAACACAATATTTCTCCCCCTTTGCCATACATCAAAAAGAACCCAATAATACCCAATTATTGGTTCTTAACATCCCCAATGATCCTAAACATAGTGTACTAAACCCCCATACACTTGTTCCTTGTCATTTGGATCCCAAGTCAGCTGCTGATACCCAAATCAGCCCTGACCAGTCGACTGCCCTGGGGGCAGTCGACTAATACTCTGATAATCAGTTTTCTGGCCGAATTTTAGAAACGCGTCAGAAATTCCACAAATCTCCAAAAATTCTCAAATTTCGTGGACAACTTTATGGTACCCATACCTACTTGGGAAAAATACATCTACCCATGTATCTATCACCATTCCGAAGTTTGACACAAAACCCAAAAATTTCAAAATGAAAATCAAGACAACTAGGAGGCAACCTCCCCCTTTACCCATGCCTTCTCCCAATTTCCATTTTCCCATGGTGAAGTTCTACCCAACTTAACACCCAAATTCTTCTCCTTTGACACTTTCAAAGAATTGCCTCCCAAGCAACCTTTCCCTTAGTGCCAACAAGAGCTCAACACAACCTAAAAACTCTAAAGTTTGCAAGCACACTTGCTAGGATATACTCTATCCTAGAAAAATATGATATCATGGAGATGTCAAGTGTGCTTGACTTTTGGTACAAATCCTGGTTTCCTAAACATGGTACCAATATCGAAATCCATCCATAATTCCATGTGTTTACCAATTCTAACCATTATCAATTTATACAAGAAATTGTCCTCAATTCTTTTCTTTTCCATATGTGTCCACAGTATGACACCTTCTCTCTCTCAATCCTAGACACATAAGGAAGCTTCCAAGGACTTATCATTCAAAAGTCATCCAATGAATTATAAAACTTCCAAACCATATGATATCACACCACAAAATCTTATAATCTCACAATCCTTTCCTATGGTTTCAAATTTTGGAACTTCTGATCATCCTCTAGGCCTATTCTACCTCAGCCCTCACTGATCAGTCGACTGCCCAAATGGCAGTTGACTGCAAAAACATACAGTGTGCATTTTGGCTCGGACCAGTCGACTGCCCCCAGGGCAGTCGACTGATACCTGATTTTCAGGTTTTCAGGCCGAAATTCAGAAATGCCCTAAAAATTCTGCAAATCTCCAAAAATTATGAAATTTCGTGGGGAGATTTGTGAAGCCAATATCTACTTGGGAAAAATATGTTTCCAAATAAATGTACTCCAAATCCCAAGATTGGCACGAAATCCTACTTCTTCTAAAAAGTATCAAATGAGCTCGTCCTAAAAGTGCTAATTCTCACTTCTCTTCAATGCATCCACTTCTCCTTGATCACAATTCTTTTCCATCACTGAAATACATGGTATTCCACCATTAAACCTCAATTTTGTCAATTATAGCCCTATTTTCACCTTTTCTCCCTAAAATTCACCTTTTGATGTGCCAAAATCTAGGATTAAGACTTACCCAAGTCTTCCAATCCTTTTTGGCACATTTCACCTAATTTCCTAAGGGAGAACCTTTTGAGATCCATCTACCATGGACCCCAAAGGATTCTAGAGCTCCCCCTTGAGCTCTTAGCCTTAGCCACCTCCCTAGGTGACTCAATCCACACTAGGCCACACCGGTGTGCCATCGGTGACTCTTGGCCTACAAAATTGATCCTTTTAACCTTGAACACCTTGTCCTTGGTTAGGTCACTCTTTTTACCATTGGATGACATCCCCTTGTCATCCTTAGATTTTCCCTCCTTACTAAGATTGTATGTTTTCTCAACATACTTCTTTCCATTGCCCTTGGAGGTCTTAGATTGGTACCCCAACCCCGATCTATCATAGTTGGGTTTGATGCTACCCAACACCATGTCTAAGCCCTTAGATCCAACCGTGAATCTTTCTAGGGCTTTTTCTAATGTATCAAGCCTTGCCCTCAAAGCTTGATTTTCCCTCTCTAGACCTTTAACCTTGTAGTCCATATGCTCACTTTGGGCATTCCTAGAACTACCCATTTTCTTAGGCATTTGTTTACCTCCCTTGTTGTTAATGCCTTTAGCCTTGGATACACAGGTCTTAGATTTACCATGATACATATTTTTCTTAGAATATTGATCTACCTTGTTATCCTTAGTCCTATCATTATATTTAAAACCCAAGTTATGCACCATTAGACAGTTTTCATGAAATCTAGCATGCATGGATGAACAATTTACATTATTTCTAACATTCATGGAGGTATTTAGATTTAAATGGCAAATTGACCTAGGGTTAGGAATTACCTCCCTTACCCTTGTAGTCCCTCCGTGTTGTGATCTTTGCTTCCTTCTCTCCTCTTTCTCCCATCTTCTTAGATGCTCCATTTTCTTGAGCTTTCCACTCATTGGGCATCTTGCGTGGTAGTGTCCTAGCTCTCCAAACGTGAAGCATCTAATTTTCTTCTTAGCTTGAGCCTCTTTATTCCTACAACCCATGTTAAATTTAACCGAAATTGAAATGGGTTTAGATTTTACCTTCCTTTTACCTTTTGGGCACTTGTCTTTGTAGTGCCCCTTTTCATTGCAACCAAAGCACGTGATATGCTCTTTCAATATGGCTTTGGTGGAGGTGGAGGCTAGGTTGACTTCTTCTTCAACCTTGGAAGAGGTGGATGCTTCCTCTTGTTCTTGCATTAGTGAAGATCTTTCCTCCCCTCAATTCTTGAAGTGGTGACCCTCCTCTTCTCTAGATGAGGTGGATGACCTCTCAATTCTTCTTCCACTCACTTGATGAGATGGTCAATTCTCCTCCTTTTCTTCTTCTTGAACCATTTGACTCATCCCTTTGGGCTCCTCTACTCTTTGAGTTGTTGTAGGTTCTTGTGCACTTCTTCCAATTTATTCCACAACTCATATGCATTCTTATAACTCCCTACATTACTTAAAACATTGTTAGGCAAAAGATTTACTAAAATACTCATTACCTTTCGTTTGCCTTAGAATAGGCTTGTTGCTCTTGAGTCCAACATCTAGGACGAAGCTTCTTGCCGTGCTTGTCCTTTGGAATTTCGAAGGGCTCATTATCATCATCAAGCACTCCGAATCCATGCCCAACCAGTCTCCATTCTCGATTTCCAATACCCAAAATCCTCATGGTTGAGGCCGGCGGAGTGTAAATATCTTCACCAACTTGTCTCCATAGCTTTCTCCCTCTAGCATATTCCCCTCGGCGGTTAGTCCGATCAAGAGCGGTCCTTCGCTCTGATACCAATTGTAAGGATCGATACGCCTTGCTAGAGGGGGTGAATAGCAAGTCTCGGCTTGTTCTTCCTACGTTGTTAGTATGCGCAGCGGAAACAATAATGATAAACAATAAAAACAAAAAGAACAATGCTAACAAACCGATTTTAGTTGTATCCATCCCGGTCGGGTGACTAATCCAACAATCCTCGGCGGATCAAACCCCGGATAACCTCCGGCTAGAACTCGTCGCTCCTTGTGGGGTGGAGAAACCTCGCCACAACACCAAGGACACTTAGAGAACAAAGTAGACTACTATCTTGCCTTAGCCAAGCAAGATTCGTCAGAAACCCCAGCCCGATCGAGTCCCCCTTTAAATAGACTCGGGCTGGAAATTCGACTGCCACTCGACTGGTGCCAGCCAAATTCGACCGTTGACACTCCAACGTTCGAATTTGCCAGCTCACCAGCCTCCTACCAGTCGACTGCCCCCAGGGCAGTCGACTGGTCCCTAGCTGAAACCCTTCCCGAGTACATTCACACAGCACTCGACCCTCACGACTCGACTGACTCCTCATCCGCAGCCTCGACTGTTGCCTTCGCGCCCTCTTCATCTTCAGCCCTCGTCCCTCGGATGCGCACGCAAGCCTCCAGCTTGCCTCCATGCCACCCTTCACGTACGCCTCGAAGTCCGCGCCCATCAGCTCATCGTCCCTGCACTCCATGGTCCCTCAGATGCGCACGCTAGCCTCCAACTGGCCTCCATGCCATCCTTCACCGTACTGAGGTCGTCCAGTCAGGTCCATATGCGTAACTATATAACCTGCACACTCAACATACGCATATTAAATACAAGGGTAAACCTAACTTAAACCTTTGCCCAAACATCAAAAACCCATGGTCACACCGGACCATCTTAGGGCNTAACTTGACCTTTTAAAATAACTTAACTTTGACCTTTCCTCCCCCCTTTGACATATATCAAAAGCATACATGGGTTAGCAAGGTTTCTAATGGGGAGTTTTGAGTTCTACCAAAAATAAGTTTTTGACAAAGTATTTTCAAAAGAGCAAGAGTATTTGTATCCATAGACACACTTTTGAAAAGCCAGCTTAAACTTTGTTAAAAACCCCTTTTTTCAGACAAATTTTGATTACTAAGGAAAATTTTATTTAGAAAAACATGCACTAAAAATAACTTTGAACCACTTAGAAATGCTTAAATTTTGAAATATCTTAAAATAAAATTCCCTTTCTCTCCCCCTTAATGTAAAACTCTTTCCTTATGTTTTAGAGCATTTTTAAGTCTAATATAAAAATATTTTGAGAGAAGTTTTAAGGAGAGCGTTTGTGTATCAGAGCCTATGGGTTTTGAAAGCATAAAAATACTTAGGATAATTCTTGAAAGTATAGCAAACAGTTTTAAATTGCACCAACAAAATTTTATTTGGAAAAGTATTGAAAAGATATTTTATATTTGTAGGCCAATCTTTTAGAAAATTCACGCACTTAGAACAATATTGCCTTGAAAAACATTTATACTTTTGAAAACATTATAGCAGTACTTTTTGACAGATATTATGTATTTTGAAGATATAAGTGCTTTTGAATCTTCAAAAGTACTTTTGAAATAAATATTATGCATTTTGAAAAATCTAAGTACTTTTGAAATAAATTAAGATTTGAAACACATAAGTACTTTTAAAAAAGTATTAGACTTTGAGAGATATAAGTAATTTTGAAAAGACTTAGACTTTGAAAAGTATAAGTACTTTTTGAAAAGAATTATGCATTTTGAACACAAAATATTTTACTTGACTAGGTTTCTTTTCCAGTCTGACACAATCCTAGGAGACCTTGTTGACTACAAGGACATTTTCCTAAGTGTCCTGGAAAATTTTCTCCAACCCAAGTAAATATTATAAAATTAATTTCATAAGCCACAAGAATTTTGTAAAATAATAGTATTTTGACAGAAAAATTATTTAAGTTTTCAAAGGATTTTGAACTTGCAGTGCATGAAAACAATATAATTTTGAAAATATTCAATAATTCTTTTAATTTCATCTCCCCTAAACTTGACCCAGTCCTAGGAAGCTGTTGACTACAAGCGATCTTCCTCTGAGTTTTAGGGTTTGATTTAATTATAAGAATTATCTAATAACTTCAAAACAAATAATTACCAAAAAAAATTTCAGAAATTCTTTCATGAAAACATATAATTTTGAAAATGTTCAATAATTCCTTTAATTTCAACTCCCCCTAAATTTGACACATCCTAGGAGTCCTAGTAGATCATGAAGTGGACCTTCCTCTGTGTCTTTAGGGTTTATTAAAACAAAAGAATAATTTTGAATAATCTTCTGAGTATGAAACTTTCAAGGAGATAAATTTTTGACACCTCAATTTGAAGTAATAATAATAACACAGTTTTTGAAAAGAAATATTTTGAAATGATAATAATTTTTCAAAGAGATAGTAATATACCAAGAATTTTGAGTAATTTTTGAAGGCCTTATTCTGAACTGATACTAAATCAGGTTTGAGACTAAATCTAAAAAGAACTCCCCTTGTATTCGACTTATCTTAACTTTATCTAAGTGCTTGAAGGGTCTTTAGCATTAACTAGGTTTGACCATGTTTGACTCAGTTGACTAAGGTTTAACCATGTTAATCATGGTTTGACTATGTTGAAATTATTCTCTGAATGAAAACACAACATAAAAGAATTTTTAATTTGAACTTAATTTTCCTGTCTCACCCAATCTAGAGTTTTCAAACAGTTAGCCTTAAAAGTTCTTGTGAGACAGGTTTGAAGGTAAAAATAATTTTAAAAAAATGTTTAACTTTGAAAAAGAATAAAAAAATGTTTATTTTGAAAAGTATAATTGACTTCGAAGACAGATTTGAATTTGAAAAAGAGTGATTTTGAAAAGAATTTTTGAAACAGGTTTGAATTTATAATTATTTGAAATTTGTGTTAGATTCGAATTTGACATAAGATAATTTGAATTTGAATTTCAGAAATTGGCTTCCAGGTCTTGGCGAGGCACTAGGCCTTCTTTGGCCGTAGCCTTATGGGATCATCCACCCTTTCCTTGACAAAGCCTTTTAATGAAATTTCATTTTCAAATTAAATTAGGTCATTTTCTGGTCTAACTAGCTTGGGTCTTGGATCGGTAGCTTCGGCTGGTTTCACCAGTCTAAAGAGACCAAGTAGACTTGATCTTATTAGAGTTGGTTTCCCCAACGTACTATCATCTCACCTCCTCCCAATACTATGTTGTCAAATTTCAACTAATTGGTTAAGTCCTTAAGGTATCTAGTCCTATGAATAGCCAAGACAAAACTTCAGATAATGTCATAGTGAGGAGAAATTTCTGGATTTTCTAAGTTTGCAAAATTATTAATCAGTTTTTCTTGTATATCAATTTTAATTTTCAAAGTCTCATTTTCTTGTCTTAACATTTTGAATTTTGACTTTGCTAATATACATGATTTCATCAAGTTATCTAAGCATGCATCCATATCTAAATTTGACCAAGGGAGATTAATTAAACTATCAGTGTTCAAGGTAAAGAGTGGATTTGTATGTAAATTATAGTTACCCATTTTGGTTGGTTGCCCTGGATCTTTGTAACGTTTATCTGTGCATTCCTCTTTGTAATGCCCAACCTCCTGACACTTGAAGCATTGGATGCGACTCTTGTTCTTTCGTGCTTTTGGAGCTCGTTCCTTTGTCGCCTTCGGTGGTGTCGTTTGAATCTTTCGAGTAGGACACTTAGTTTGGTAGTGCCCTCTCTTCCTGCATATGTAACAAATTATATGATTTTTAAAATTCAAATTTGTAATTTTACCTTTTGATTCCTTATTAGGAATCTCCCCCTTAATTGTTGCTGTCTCGGATCTAGATTCATCTTCTGGTTCCGTGTCTGAGTCGGACTCGGATACTTGTTGAAGCTCCTTTTTTGGTAGTTGTTTAGGAGATTTCCCTGCAAAAGTTATACCTTCCTCGACCATTGCAGTATCAGCTTGATTATTTAATTCTAATTTAGAAAAGAATTTGAAATTGGTTACCATCTCAGTCAGTTCGTCGTCTGATTCTGCTGGTTCGATTTCGACTCTGGGTTCAGGTTCAGACTCTGACTCGGCTGTCTGTGCTTGGACCGAGAGTGCGAGATAACTTACCTGATCTTCTTCTTCATCTGAGATTTCTTGATGAAGATTGATCAATTTCTCCCAAATTTCTCTAGCACAGTTGAAGGATCTAACTAGCTTGAGTTGTTCGTTAGTTAGGCCGCATTGTATGATTACAGTCGCCTTTGCATCTGCCTCGATCTTCCTCAAAGTTTGTTCGTCCAATTTCTCCCAGGCGATCGACATACAATCTTCTGTAGGTACTGTAAACCCCGTTTGGAGGATCATCCATATGTCCATGTGGGCCTTCAGAAGGGACTCCATTTGACTTCTCCAAGAATTGAAGTTCTCGCCGGAGAGGAGTGGTGGACGGATGCTATTCCATTCTTGGTTGGCCATAAAATAACCTCTTGCACACAAAAGAACGAACAAAATGTACCAAGACTTGGTCTTGGATTAGTAGTGCGGGAGAAGAAAAAAATTTGCCCAAAAAAAAAAAATTACACGAATTTCGAGGCAGAATAATAATAAAATAATAAAAAAAATTTGAGACAAAATTTTTAGGAAATGAATATTCTGATTAATGGTGAAAAATAAGAGTTAAAAGATTGCTCGAATTAATGTGGCACGAATTTCGAGAAATAATATTAAAAAAATTTATGACAAATTTTCAAGAATTGTTTGTTTTATTAATTATAACTTATAGTGAAAAAATGAGAATTCAAAATTAAAAAAGGCGTAAGGATTTTTTAAATACTCCTACAGATATTATTTATTTGAAATAATAGGCGGAAAAGATGTAGTGGTGTTGATTAACCAAAAAAGATAAAAAATAAGATAAAAAATTTTTGTAAATCCGAAAAACTTTCAAACTGGTGGTTGCACCAAGTTTGAACTACCCCGCTCTGATACCACTTGTTGGATCGAGAAATGCGAGAGAGGGGGGGGTGAATGTCGCAATTCGTTCGGATTTAAAAAGAGCGGGTGCGCAGCGGAAATAAAAGAGAATACAACAACGCAAACACAGCCGGTTTACTTGGTTCGGAGCCTGGGTCGACTCCTACTCCAAGGCCCACGGTCGTTGACCGTTTTCTGCGGGCAATTCTATAAGTTCGCAAAAGTTTACACACAAATAATAATAAAAATATTCTCGTAAACTTAAATACAACTCTTGTTACCGACGTCCGGTGAAGATTGAAGTTCTGGAGCAGCGGGACGTCGTCGGCTTGAGTTGGCAGCTTTCTGGAGCGTGTCGTGGAAGCAGAAGAGCGTCGAATTGTCGAAGGAATTCGTTGTTCAAGAATAGGGTCGAGGCCCTCTTTATATAGGGCAGGGGGCGCCCGACATGCTCGGGGCGCCCCCCACGTGGCTCTTGATCCGGCGAGCCCTCTGGTCAAGGCTGATCTCTTCATCTTCGGGATCAGCTTTGACCGGGGCGCTCGACGCGCGCGGGGCGCCCGGTTGACCGGTCAAAGCGTCATCTTCAGGGCTTCGCGAGAGTGAGCTGCAGCAACCTTCAGTGGCGTGGCACAGTGGGCACCCGAGACACGCGGGGCGCCCGACATGCGGGGCGCCCGACACACGCGGGGCGCCCCCAATTGCGCTGCTGTCGGGGCGTTTACCTCTCTGCTGACTTTGGGTTGACTCTGGGGCGCCCGACACATCCGGGGCGCCCTACTCAGCTATGGCCTCACTCCTTTGAGGCTCTCTGAGCTGCAGAAACACAGTCCTTCGGTCCTGCATCCAGGGTTAGTCCAAAACAGCAAATAATAAGTTAGTTAAAATAGCTTTAGCTGTCTTGGTTCTGACTTTGGTCTCCAAAATGGAGCCCTAGGTCGAACCGACGCCTAATGTTCCCTCAAGGGGAACGCGTCCTCACCTACTCCTCTCGGGAGAATTTACCTGGTGCCAACCGGATCCTCCAGTTGGACTTTTGCCCAGCATCCCTTCGCTAGGACTTGGTTTTTGCCCAGCAGCCCTTCGCCAGGACTTGGTTTTTGCCCAGCAGCCCTTCGCCAGGTCTTGAGTTCCTGACAGCCCATCGTCAGGTGCCTAGCATCCCTTCGCTAGGACTTGGTTTCCTGCACTCTCAAGCAGCATTGTTAGACAACAAATAACCCTCAACTTTGAATCCTTTGCCAATATCAAAACAAGGTTCGATCTGGTGCTTCCTGCACCAACAGATTTCGCCAAGGAACAGTAGCCTTAAACAAGCTCCTTTAAATAGAGATCGAGTAGTAAATGGTCGCTACCAGTCGACTGCCCCTGGGGCAGTCGACTTGTCCCACTCATATTTGACCGTTACAGCTAACGTTTGAATCCCCAGCCATTACCAGTCGATTGCTCCTGGAGCAGTCGACTGGTCCCCTTCTAAGCCTAGGGTTTACTTCCTGAGTACATTTCTCTCCGCACTCAAACCGTCCCGGCTTAGTCCCTGAGTACAAACACTCACACTCGGACCCTCACAACCTGGTCGACTCTTCAATCCACAGTCTTGATCTATTGCCTTCACGCCCTCTTCATCTTCGGCTCTCGTCCCTCGGATGCGCACACAAGCCTCCAGCTTGCCTCCATGTCATCCTTCATCATGCCTCGAAGTCCATGTCCCTCGGCTCATCGTCTCTGCCCATGGTCCCTCGGGTGCGCACACAAGCCTCCAGCATGCCTCCATGCCACCCTTCACCTAAAGACATCTAACCAAGTCTATGTGTACCTGTACACCTACACACTCACATACACATATTAGTTCAACAACAAACCCTAACATAATCATATTCACCACACACATCAAAACCATGATCCTCCATATCATACCCGGGCCAATTGCCCCAATAATAACATGATCTTCTATGTGTCACCACACACCATGTTATCTACAATGCAAAGTGTCAGATAGAAATGCATATACTAATATAAACATGCAAACAGTGATGTTGTGATTCTCATTCAAAATTTAGATGTTCATACAGAAAAGGCAAGACTTTTAGTATACATCCTACAAGAAGATCATGTTATCAGTTCCTGATAGAGTATAAGTAGAGGCTCACAACCGAGTTGGATTTGGACAAACCATCGGGATGGTTGTAGTGTAATTTGGTGTTGGTTTTTCTTGACAATAGAGTTACACTAGTGCACTTTGAGAGCATTGAGCTGGACCGATATAGAGGTGATTCAATTTATGCTGACTTTATTATTGAATCAGACCTTAGTTTATTATAGAGTATATACTCTTAATCCCAATATAATAATAGGCACATGTACTTAATATTTATTTTTTTGATTTACCAATGGGCGAGATTTATTCTGTTAAATCGATAGACTCGGTAAGTTGGGAAATAATATTATTTACGTGGTGTGCCTTTGATTATAGACAGAAATCGTGTCCTAGTGAGTCGGGATGATGATGCTGTTGGGTATGGCTTGGCGGGTTTCCTAAGCAAATACTTGGTCATCCTTGAGAGGCCTCTCCATGTCTACGGATTAAAAATTAATCCGAATGGAGACCCATCTCCCAACGACTATCTCGTGTCGTATCGAACGATCCAAATTATAACTCGGCCAATCACAAAGATCGGGCCTTGTAATTTGCTTAACCATTCGACCGTGGAAAAGGTGACGAGTAGATCGTCGGCTTTTGTGTTTATGGTCGGGGCCTAGTTAGTTAATTATTATCCATGACAAACAATAAAAATAATTAACAAACATAAATGAAATGACGAGGCAAACAAAACATGACACATAATAACATAAGGAGCTTAGGAAGAGAATATACCTTCCCGATCACCTCGCTGCCTTCTACCTTATGTCCCTCCCTTCCCGGACGTCGTGTGGGCGACGATCTACCGGGAACCGAGACCACCATATGAAAGCCAAAGCCACTACCTTCCTCTCTATGCGCCGGCCGAAACAAAACTCTTGAGTTTTGTTGCCGCCGACCAACCAAAGAAAATATCACCTTCTTCTTCCAGCCGATCACCTCCACCTTCCTCCTACGGTTGCTGTCGTCCTAAGAAGGAGACAAGGAGATGATCTCCTCCCTCAAAAAGTCATCGAAAAAGACCTCCCATGGAGGTTTTGCAGCCGCCGCCACTAGTTGAAGTGAACCGCCGCTGGCCCCTCTTTCCCCCTTCCTTCACTTGCGTCCGACCAAGAGGAAGGTAAGGAAGATCCCTCCTTTCCTTGTGCCACGACTGAAATCGAGGAAAAAGAGAAAGGAGAGGAGAAGGATGAACTTCTCCCTTCCACACCTGCCGGCCACTTCTTGCCCTAGGAGAGAGAGAGAGAGAGGGAGGGAGAAAAGGAGAAGAAAAATAAGAGGCTTAATCCATCCGTTTCTTGATGGCTTCATAGGATATATATAGGGCTAAGGTAGGGACCAAAAGGACAAGTTGGATTATGGCCCATCAATGGATCTAAACCCAATCCATTAATTACGATCCATTCCACTAAAGGATCTTAATTGAACTTCCTCACCAACCCCCATATTTTCATATGGGTTCCACATATTACGAGTCATCCATCCCCCCGTGTTTAAGATATCGAATGCCTGTTAATTAATTTAAATTACTGATAATTCAAATTAATTAACTTCTGGGTTCTTGACTAGTACCACTCAACCTTATCATCATGCCGGATCAAATCCACCTGCAGGGTTTAGCATGATGAACCTTTTGAGCTCATCAAGGGGGCATCATCATTCCGACTCACCAGGACACCGATTCCGTCAATAATCAACAACACATCATATTATTAATATTATCTCCCAACTTACCGAGCCTATATATCTAACAGAATAGATCTCGCCCATTTGTAAATCAAAGAAATAATAATTAATAATATTTATCCGTTATTATATCGGGATTAAGGGATCGTACTCCATAATAAAATTTGAGGTCCTATCCAATTATCGAGTCAGTAAAAATTGGATAATCTCTGGTTTTGGTCTTGCTCAATGTACTCAAAGCTCACTAGTGTAATTCTATGGTCAAGACCAACCACACCTAATTACACTACAACCATCCCGATGGTTTGTCCATTTCCATCTCGGTTGTGAGCCTATACTTATACTAGGCAAGGAACTGATAACTTGATCTTCCGTGTGACTCCACATACCATGTTATCTACAATGCAAAGTAATGGACTTTATGCATGTACTAATATAAACAAACACCTAGTCTAGTTATGATTCTCTTTTTAAAATGAAGATGTTCATATAAAGAAATCATGTCTTTCAGTATACACATCTTACAGATACCCCCTTGATGAGCTCATAAGGTTCATCATTTTAAATCATGCAAGTGGATTTGGTTCGACATGATGATAAGGATGAGTGGTCTAATCAAGGAGTTAGATGTTGATTAATTAAAGTTGTCAGTAATTTAAATTAATCAACGGGCATTCGATATCTTAAACACGGGGAGATACTTGTACTCATAATAGGTGGAGCCCATTTTTAAATATGGGGTTGGTGTGATAGTTCAATGAAGACTCTTTAGTGGAATGGATCTTCATTAATGGATCGGGCCTTGATCCATTAGGTGGCCAAGACCCAACTCCTCCTCATGGTCCCTATTGTAGCCTATAAATACCCCATAGAGCCATCATGAAACATAACCTAAGCCTATTTTTCCTCTCCCTCTCTCTCTTTTTCTCTCCCCTAGGTTTGGAGGTGGCCGGTGGCTTGGAAGAGGAGAAGGAACTTGGTTTATTCTCATCTCTCCCTTTTCTCTCCACTTGAGGCACGATAACAGGAAGAATGGAGGCGTCCTTTTCATCTTCTTGGTCGGAGCGAGCTCCGGTGGGTGAGGGAGTGGCCAGCGGCGGCACCTTCAAGCCTTTTGGGTTGCGGCACAGAAAACCTTTAAGCAAGGTTTTCTGGCGTCAATTTGAGGAGAAGACAACCTCTTTCACTCCTCACCATGGTTGGCAGTAGTTGTTGAAAGGAGGAGAAGGTGGTGGTGGCAAGAAGGAGATGTTGGGTATAGCTTGGCGGGTTTCCAAAGCGAATACGTGGTCGATCCAAGAGACCTCTCCATGTCTACGGATTAAAACTTTAATCCGAATAGAGAGCCGTCTCCCATCAACTGTCTCGTGCTGTATCGAACGATCCAAATTATAACTTGGCCAATTACCAAAATCGGCCTTGTAATTTGCTCGACTGTTTGACCGCGGAAAAGGTGACGAGTTGATCGCCGACTTTTGTGTTTTTGGTCGGGGTCCAGTTAATAATTTATTCATCAAGATTTGGAATCAAAATAATAAATTATTAAACATAAAATGACGAGATATATAATCAAAGCAAAAAATTGACATAAGGAAATACAAAGGAGCATGGGGAAAGATATACTTTTCCGATCACCTCACGGTCTTCTACCTTATCTCCCATCCTTCGCTAACGTCGTGTGGGCAACGATCTACCGCAAATCGAGATCACCCAAGTCTCTCCAATCAATCACACTATCTTCTTCCTTCTAGCCAAACCCAAACCCTAGACCTAGGGTTGGCGCCCCGCCCACCTTGCTTCCTTCTCCTTTGCGCTGCCGGCCAAAGGTGACCACCAAGGCCACACCGACCAGAAGCAACCCTTGAGAAGGAGGTGAGGAAGAAGATAAGGGAAAAGAGGACTAGCTTTCCCACCCTACCCAAGCCGAGAGCCCCTTTCCTCTTTTGCTTGCGTCGCCGCCGCCCAAGGGCTTGTGTCGCCTCTGGCCAGCCGCCGGAGCTTCCTCCCTTACCAACACACACCGCAAACGGGAGAAGACCCTCCTCCATTTATCTGGTGGTGGTAACCTACGGTATGGCTGAGGGAAGATGAAGAGAAGAGAAGAGGATCCCTTCCTCTCCTTGTCGTGACCTAGGAGAGAGAAAAGAGGGAGAGGAGAGATTGCTTGGGTTGTGGATTGATCCTAATATTTATAGGGAGTAATTCCTTAATTAATCATAGATTAATTCCTTAAATAATCAAAGATTATTTCCTCAATTAATCAGAGATTAATTCCTTTAATAACCAAAGATTATTCCCTTAATTAATCATAGATTAATTCCTTAAATAACCGGCCTTGTATCATGACTCCTATGGGGTATTTATTGGGCTAAGATAGGGACCAAGAGAAGGAGTTGGATTTTGGCCCGTTAATGGATCTAAACCCGATCCATTAATTAAGATCCATTCCTATAAAGGAACTTAATTGAACTTCCTCACCAACTCCCATATTTTTCAGATGGGCTCCACATATTACGAGTCGTCCATCCCCCGTGTTTAAGATATCGAATGCCCGTTAATTAATTAAATTACTGATAATTTAAATTAATTAACTTCTGGATCCTTGACTAGTACCACTCAACCTTATCATCGTACCGGATCATATCCACCTGCAGGGTTTAGCACGATGAACCTTTTGAGCTCATCAATGGGGCATCATCATCCTGACTCACCAGGACGCAGATTTCGTCAATAATCATTGGCACATCATATTATTAATATTATCTCCCAACTTACCGGGCTTGTCGATCTAACAGAATAGATCTCACCCATTGGTAAATCAAAGAAATATTAATTAATAATATATGCCCGATATTATTTTGGGATTAAGGGATCATACTCCATAATATAAACTGAGGTCCTATCCAATTATCGAGTCAGTACAAATTGGATAACCTCGGATTTCAGTCTTGCTCAATGTACACAAAGCACACTAGTATAATTCTATGGTCAAGACCAACCACACCTAACTACACTACAACTATCCTGATGGGTTTTCCAATTCCATCTCAGTTGTGGGCCTCTTATTTATACTAAGCAAGGAACTGATAACACGATCTTCCATGTGACACCACATACCATGTTATCTACAATGCAAAGTAATTGGACTTCATGTATGTACTATTATAAACAAACACCTAGTGTTGTCGTGATTCTCTTTTCATAATCAAAATGCTCATATAATAAAAGTCATATCTTACAGTATACACATCTTACAAGAGAGGTGTTCTTCCTATGTGTGGCCGGTGGCAACAAAGATCTAGGGTTTTTGTTGGTCGGTGCAAGGAGAAGGAAGAAGAGGTGTTTGGGTTTTGTTTGGTGGCTTCGATTCTTGGTAGATCATCGACCACACGAAGTCCAAGAGGGGTGGGTCATACAATAGAAGATCGTGAGGTAAAAGGAAAGGTATAACCTTCTCTTTAGCTCCTTGTTATCTATCATTTCATGTGTGGTTTAATTAATTATCTTGTTATTAATTATTTGTTAATTAATTATGATAATTAATTATTTTGGACCTCAATAATAAACACAAAAATCGGCGATCCGCTCATCATCTATTTCACAGCTAATTCATTAGCACGACGATGAGACGGTCGTTTGGGAAATAGGTCTCCATTTGGATTAAAAATTTTAATCTGTGGACATTGAGATGTTTCCCATGATCAACCTGGTATTCGCTTAGGAACCCCACAAACCTTCAGAGATTACTATCTACATGGGCAATGTTACGGAGATAGCGGCTATTATAGTGGGAGACGTTTATTTATCGTTTGATAGAAATAAAACTCTAGTTTTGAGAAATTGCCTTTATGTACCTACTTTTAGAAGAATCATATTTCAGTTTCTAAAATAATAAAGGATGGGTATTCTATTTCTTTTAATGACAGAGTTGTTATAAAAAGGAATAGAGAGATTATCTATTCAGGTACGTTCATTGACAATTTGTACACTCTTAAACCAAAATAACTCTCGATGCAAATAGAACTTGAGGACAACCTGGAGGATCCTTTCACTAAGGCTCTTCCAGCGAGAGCTTTTGATAGGCATGTGGAGGGTATGGGAGTCAAATGTATGACATTGTGATGGCAGCATAGTATTTTAGTATAAGTGGGAGATTGTTAGGATGTATACTAAAAGCCAAGCTTTTGTATGAACATCTACATTTTGGAATGAGAATCACATGATCATTGTATGCATTATATATTTGATATATACATGCTATTGTCTAATACTTTACACTGTAGATAACATGGTGTGTGGTGTCACACAGAAGATCATGTTATTAGCCCCTTGTAGAGTATAAGTAGAGGCTCACAACCTATATGGTTTTGGAAAAACCATTGGCAATATAGAGGTGATTCAATTTATAATGACTATATAATTGAATCAGACCTCAGATAGTATGAAATACATGCTCTTAATCCCGATATAATAACGGGCACATGTACTTAATATCTATTTCTTTGATTTACCAATGAGCGAGATTTATTTGTTAAATCGATAGGCCCAGTAAATTGGAAAATAATATTATTTACATGGTATGTCGTTGATTATAGAAGGAAACCGTGTCTTGGTGAGTTAGGTTGATGATGTCCCCTTAGGAGCTCATAAAGTTTATAATGGAAATCCTATAGGTGGACTTGGTCCTACATGATGATAAGGTTGAGTGGTACTACTCATGGAGTTAGATATTAATTAATTAAATTGTTAGTAATTTAATTAATTAATGGGCATTCGATATCTTAAACACGGGGTGATTTTGTACACATAATAGGTGGAGCCCATTTTTAAATGTGGGGGTTGGTGAGGTAGATCAATGATGATCCTTTAGTGGATTGGATCATCATTAATGGATCAGGGGGCCTTTATCCATTAGGTGGCCAAGACACAACTTCTCCTCATGGTCCCTATTGTAGCCTATATATACCTCATGGAGTCATGAGACCATGGTATCCAACACATAACAAACCAGCCTCTCTCATATTCTCTCCTCTCATCCTCTCTCTCCTAGGGCTTCTTGTAGCCAGCGGCTAAGGGTAACAAGGGAGGTGGCGCAAGGGGTTAGGGAAGGAAGAAATTCATCCTTTCTTCTTCTTCTTTTTATCCTATTCCTCTCTTCTTCTCTTAGAGTGCGACAGCAAGGTTGGAGAGGAGGTGGTGCAAATCTGCAGTGCAACTTTAGTTGCTAGGCGTCGGCGACAAGTGAGAGGAAGTAGGGTTGCGGCGGGTTTTGGAGGAGGAAGATGACTCTTCTCTCTTCTTCCTCTACTTCTTCTTCTTCCTTTCTTCTTCTCCTAAGGTCCGCACAAGCAAAGAAGAAGGTGGTTCATCTTCTTGGTGCCCGGCGCAAGCTAGGAGCAAAGAAGTTCTTCTTGTGGTGGCCGGCGGCAACACCTTGTTGCTAGGGTTCGGCGCAAGCAAAGGAGAAGAGGTTGGTGGCATTGGTGATTCCGGTTCTTGGAAAATCATCACCCACTTGACGTCCAAGAAGACGTTGGGTCATACAATAGAAGATTGCGAGGTAAATGAGAGGTATAACTTCTTGTTTTGGTTCCTTCTCTTCATGTTAATTATTGTATGTTATTTCATGTTGTTAATTGTCATGGGCGCCTATGATAAACACAAAACCAGCGATCCATTCATCGTCTATTCCACAGCTAATTGGTTAGACGAGTTAGATGGCTTGAACAACATGTTTGATCGAGTGGTCACTCGAACCAATTAGTGTTGGTGCTGGAAGCACCAAAGTCAAACCTATGTTTTGATAATGGCAAAGGCTTCAGAAGTTAAGGTTTTGTTGTGATCTGACAATGCTAATCAAGTGTGCAGGAAAAGTCCTAGGTACACTAAGCACGAAATCCTAGTTCTATGAATTGAGCACTAAGTCCTGCTCGCGGGCTAGGTACCTAAGTCCTGACAAAAGGTTGGGCAATAAGTCCTGGTCATGGACTGGCCACCGAAGACCTGGTGAGTGAAGCTGGGCAATAAGTCCTGGTTGCGGACTAGGCACGAAGACCTGATCCTGGGGATTGGGCGAAAGTCCAACTGGAGGAGCCGGTTGGCAAATAGGTAAATTCTCCTGAGAGGAGTAGGTGAGGATGCGTTCCCCGTAGGAGGGTGTTGGGTTCTCCCGGCGACAAAAATACAAAACATAGCGGAAATAAGAACCCTTGAGCGATCCATGCGAAAGAAAACTCGTACGAAGTTCATCTATCTAATAGATCTATCTACAGTGTATACCATTGGAGCGTGCCCTTACGTTATCCCGCTCGTCCAAGTGCCCCGGATCTCTTGCACGTTCAAGAGTCCATGCCTCTATGCGTATCCACACGGACACGATCTCTCAACTTCGGGAAGAACTACCTTAGTTGTGCTAGCAACTTGAGGTAGTTCACAAGACCACCAAAACCCCAAGAAGAGTTTCAGCCAAGGAAGAAGAGGAAGAAGAGGAAGGGAATGATCACGCACACATCATTCAAAATGACTAGACTCTCTTTTATACTCATCCCATGAATATGAAGAGTCTTTCTGTCTCTTTGACTTCCCTTCATTAAAGCTAATAAAGAGCACATCCTTTTATGTGACTCTTCACCTTCTCTTCATCCAATGAAGAGAGACTTTTCTCTTTCTTTCATTAAATACTTTAATGAATTTCCCCTGTAATTCCGACCGGGCCTCACGGGCTTCCGACTAGGTCTCCCGACCAAGTCTCCCGAGCAAGTCGCCGAGCTCCCGACCCAGTCTGCCGAGTTCCCAGCCCAGTCTGTCGAGTGCCGAGCTCCCAGCCCAGTCTGCCGAGTGCCGAGCTCTCAACTCAGTCTACCGAGCTCCTAGTCCAATCTGCTGAGTGCCAAGCTCCCAACTCAGTCTGCCGAGCTCCCGCGCAGTCTGCCGAATGCCAAGCTCCCGACTCAGTCTGTCGAGCTCCCAGCTCAGTCTGTCGAGTGCCGAGCTCCCGACTCAGCCTCTGAGTTCACAACTCGGGCTCCCGAAGCATCATGTCCTTTGTATGTGACCTAATAGGTTCTCGTGACGTTGGCAATGCGCCTAAATGCTTTAGACACATAAGCAATGAGCGGCATCTAGCAATACATCATTGCTACCCAAGTAACAAGAAAAGTCGAGATCGGACTAAACCTCCGTGACTATGATAATGTATGACCTTGTACTTCTATCCTTGATCTCTAGATTGACCAATAAGGCATAGACCGTGTCATCCTCAATCAATCTTGTGTTTCTTGATCCCGAGTAGACTCACTCAAACAAATGAGCTCAATATCTCATATTGACTAATCTGAGCATGGTCATGCGTTTTAGTAGTCCTACTCGATCAAGGGGCCCACAGATATCACTCTCGTCATATGGGAGGGATAGATCCCATTAACATCACTCACATCCCTCCGCATAATTCATTACATACCTAGTGATCGTCTTTATAGTCCACCCTGTTATGGTGACGTTTGACGATATCAAAGTACATAACTCCTTATGTAGGGAACCGTAGTGACTTCAGGTCTAAGGACTATTCATACTAATAGTAACATGAGAAAGTTTATGATACTCATATGACAATCTATGAAACTTTCTCATGGCGGGTCAATTCAGTACACATTCTCTAATGTATACCCATGTGTCAATTTGATATCACATATCCATGACTTGTGAGCTCAAGTCATCAATTGATCTATATGCTAGTCTTTATGCATTAATATTGTCCTTGAGTATTAATGCTTGACTAGGAATAGTTTAGTGTAGTGTTCTCTACATCATCTCACTATCGATTCAACCAATCGATATGATGTAGATAAGAACCTACTACCCAAGGACATTATTTTACTTAGTTATTTGGCACAAACAATAAAGTAAGTATAATAACCAAACATGCCTTTAATAATAGAATATAATACAAAAAGTTCTTAGTCAATCATCATATGATTGGCTCTAGGGCTCCTACTAACAGAGGGAACATTAGGCGTCGATTCGACCTAGGGTTCCATTTGGGAATCCCAAAGTCAGAACCAAGATAGCTCAAGTTATAAATCATGCTTAAATCTATATTATTTATATGTTACTTGTGTTTTGGAACTAACCTTGGTTGCAGGAATGAAGGGTGAAAGGTTTCTGCTCCCAGGCGCCTCAATGGAGTGAGGCACCCTATTTGACTAGGCACCTGTGTTGAAACAAGCGCCCCAGACAAAGGGTAATTCCAGAACCACTCAAACAAAAGACTCAGAACAGCAACAGAGGCGCCTGTGTTAACACAGGCGCCCCAGTCAGCTTAGGCACCCTGGTTGAGGGGATAAGCGCTGCCCATGTCTGCGGATCGAGTTTTGCGCAGTGAGGGTCACGTGTCAGGCGCCCCCTTCAACACAGGCGCCCCAGCTACGAGTATAAATAGGGGTTCACCCCCTTGGCTTCAAACAACTGCTTTCCCACGCATTCTTCCAAGCGCTCTGCTCTGAAACGCTCCGTGCTCAATATTCAAGCGCCAATGACGACCCACGGCTCTGACTTTCTAAATATTCCAGTCGTCGGTATAATTTTCCTTTAATTGCTATTTTTTAAATTCTATATTTGTTCTCAAGTTGTAACATCTTTACGCAATATAGAATAGCCCGTCGTAAACGGTCAAGGACCGTGGGCCATGGAGTAGGAGCCGACCGCGACTCCGAACCAAGTAAAAATAAACGTGTTAGCATTGTTTTTCTATTCCGCAGCACAATTACTCTTAAGTTTTCTGAAAAATTTATCGATCGATATTCACCCCCCCTATCTTTCGATTCAAACCGATCCCACAAGTGGTATCAGAGCGGGTGGCTCAAACTTGGTGCAACCACCAGGTGAGCATTTTTTTTATGAATTTTCGAATTTTAAATATTTCTTTTTATTCGTATTTTTCTCGTTAATCGAGGTTGGTGCAACACCACTCGATTTTTCTTTATTACTATTTTTCCCGCACTAATAATCCAAGACTAAGTCTTAGAACGTGTTTTCTATCAATTCTTTTTCAGTTAAAAATTAAATGGACATGCAAGAAGGGTACAGCACCGCCAGACCACCACTCTTCACGGGGGAAGATTTCTCCTATTGGAAGTGTAGGATGGAAGTCCACCTGAAAACTCAGGTGGACATGTGGATCATCATCCAGTCTGGGCTGGAGATACCTAAGAAAGCACAAGGCATGGTACAAAGCTACACTGAATGGGACGGTCCACTCAAGAAGAAAATCGCGGCCGACGCAAAAGCTACTCAAACCTTACAATGCGGCCTGACGAAAGAAGAGCTGAACCATGTCAGACCCTTCAGCTACGCTAAGGAGCTCTGGAACAAGCTGATAGAGCTACACGAAGGTACGTCTGATACACGAATCAGCAAGAGGGATCTGTTGCTAAACAGACTCTACACGATAAAAATGCACGACGAAGAATCGGCAGCACATCTCCACGCTAGGATCCAGGAGCTAATGAACGGGTTGCACGCTATAGGTCACAAGGTCGAAAATTGTGACCTAATCAGGTATACCTTAAATGCACTCCCGAGAAACTCACTGTGGGCATCTATGGTGGATGCCTACAAGGTTTCCAGGAACTTATCTGAAATAAAATTAGATTAGTTGTTTTCTGAGTTAGAATTACATGAACAGACTAATACTACTTTGATCGAGAAGGGTATAGCGTTTATTGCAGGTAAAACTCAAGGAAGAACTCTGAAAAAGAAGCCTCAACCGCTACACGAGTCTGCCTCAGACTCGGAATCAGACGATAGTGAAGGGGATCGTCCAAAATTGGTTCGACTAGCTCGCGGCTACTAAAAGGAGCTTAAACACCAAACGAACAAGAAGAAGTCAAGTCAGAGAAAGGAAGATCCATCTGAACCCTCGTCAAGCCAGAAGAGCAAGGGCAACATCACCTGCTACGAGTGCAACAAAAAGGGGCATTTCATATCAAAATGCCCCAACCTAAAAGAGAACAAGAAGGCGCAGAGGAAGAAGGCTCTTCAAGCCACCTAGGACGAGTCATCCTCCGAAGAAGAAGAAGAAGCTCCGCATGCGAACCTACTCACCTTAATCACCTCGGAAGATGTCGACTCCGGAACAGAATCGGAACCAAACGAGGGCGTCAACACCGGAAAACTGACAATCTCGAAAGACAGACAAATCACGGTAAGAGGTTATCCAGAATCTGAATTGTACGATTTAATTTCTTACCTATCATGCAAATTAGCGAAAGCCAACATCCAAGTTGAAACCCTCCGACAGGAAGATAAACTCCTGAAAGAGGAAGATAATCACCTCGGAAGATGTCGACTCCGGAACAGAATCGGAACTAGACGAGGGCGTTAACACCGGAAAACTGACAATCTCGAAGGACAGACAAATCACGGTAAGAGGTTATCCAGAATCTGAATTGTACGATTTAATTTCTTACCTATCATGCAAATTAGCGAAAGCCAACATCCAGGTTGAAACCCTCCGACAGGAAGATAAACTCCTGAAAGAGGAAGTCAACTCGAGTTCCTTGACCGAGCTAGTTCAAAAAGAAAACTCAACTCAAGTTCAAAAACTTGAGGAAGAGAATTCCTCCTTGAAAATGTTGGTTATGGCTTGGCGGGTTTCCTAAGTGAATACTCGGTCATTCCGAGGGACCTCTCCATGTCTACTGATTAAAAAATCAATTCGAATGAAGACCCGTCTCCCAATGACCATCTCGTGCCGTATCGAATGATCCAAATTACAACTCGGCCAATTACCAAAATCGCCCTTATAATTTGCTTGACCGTTCGACCGTGGAAAAGGCGACGAGTCGATCACCGACTTTTGTGTTTATGGTCGGGGTCCAGTTAGTGAATTAATTACTAAGATACAAAATCAAATTAATAAACTAACGCACATAAAATGACGAGGCAAATAAATAATGCACAAATAAGAACGAAAGGAGCCAAGGAAGAACATACATTCTGTTACCTTACGATCTTCTACCGTATGACCCTCCCCTCTTGGATGTCATATGGGCGACGATCAACCAAGACCTGTGGTCACCAAGTCGATCCCTTCTCTTTGCACCAACCAATCCCTAGCCAAAGGGATGCCGTCGGACGCTCCAAGGAGATAATCCAAACACAAACCCAATTGATTCTTTCCACCACTGCTAGCGTTTGAACAACAAGTATCTTGGAGTTCTTGTGATCTGATCAACTTCAAGTTGCACAAGCAACTTGTGTTCTGAGCAACTACACAACTCCAACTTGTATTCTTCCAAGCAACTCGAAGAAAGTTGTCATGCGCCAAGCATGAGACAACTAACTATCGCTCCAAACAAGTTGCTGAGGCAACTTACCGTCTCCTCTCCCAACCGAAAACTCACGACAATTAGTAGGCAATTTGCTGCCTCTCGGCAGCAATATCTAAGGCGGCAATTGCCGCCTCAATTGCTGCCATTGCATTCGGCAGCAATTCCCGAGGCGGCAATTGTCACCTCCAATTGCTGCCTCGGCAGCAATTTTGTGGCCGCTGCCTTCGGTAGCAATTCCTGAGGCAGCAATTGCTGCTTTGGCAACAAATTTTAGCTTCCTCTCGGCAGCAATTCCCAAGGCGCCAATTGCTACCTCCTATTGCTGCCGACAGAGGCGGCAATTACTTCCAGTGAAGGTGCTATATGTGAGTCGACGCATCAGGAGGGAGAGAGAGAGAATAGGAGAGGAGGAGAGAAAACCTTAAGGTTTTCTTGTGTTTTCTTGGACTCATCCACCAGATCGATTAACCCTTGGTTCCATGCCACCATGGGGTATATATAGGGCTACGATAGGGACCATGAGGAGGAGTTGGATTTTGGCCAGCTAATGGATTCAAACCCGGTCCATTAATGAGGATCCATTCAACTAAAGGGCCCCCATTGAATTACCTCACCAACCCCCATATTTTCATATGGGCTCCTCTTATTACGAGTCATCAATCCCTCCATGTTTAAGATCTCGAATGTGTTAGTAATATGAGAGAAGTGTCCTAAGGCAATCGCCTTATGATTGTAATCATTTACTTTAATAAATGAATATTCACTATTTGAGTATACATGTTCGTGTATTTGATTAAGATCTTAAACTCATTTACTGAATGCCCGCAATACAATTCACAGCATGAGAGAATTTGTAATGAATTCACAACTAATGATTATCTCTACATGTGCAATTGTGAAGTATTGAAATTGTCCCTAGTCGATGAATTGATAAATACGGACACTATCAATTCTGTTGAGACTAGCATGGGTTATTCTCTAATCAGCTGATTCTCACTGGCTGGTGACATTGGGATGTCCGGAGATAAACATGAATGCTAGTTAAGGGAACTAGTTCATTGGAGTGACTGGCTGTAAAACTTCATATGGTAATCTACATATAGATATGTCAATGAAGTTCTTACTGCAGCTTAAGTGCGATGTTCCTTTGACTTGCGGTGTTCAAGTCATCTTGGTCATGAAGACTTATACTTTGACATCTTAAGCAAACATCTCCAAGGTGGTGTGGACCCAGGATGATTGGGTATAAGCCGAAGTGCCCGAAGATGTTTGAACAGCCTACAAAGGATTCACCACTCCTTGCGAGGAGATGTATACCCAAGGCCTATCGTCGGATTGTTACTCGAAGCCTCTGGCCAGAGCATCACATGATCTGAGTATGAATCTCTCAGAAACATGAGAGTAATTAGAATCCGTTGGACGAGAAAGACATTACTTGGGCTAGGTGTGACGTAGTCAGCCTAGTGGGGACTGACACACATAGACCGTGTCCCGAACCAAGTGGGTATAAGATGGTGAAGGGAATAAGGCACGATTCATTAAAGCTGCTGAAGGGTTTCAGAATTATTTCTGAGGTCAACCGTTGATCTTTCGATTAATTGGGGATCATGATGTACTACTAGGTGCCACTCATGATCGTTCTATAATTGGTTGATTATAGACGGCCAACATAAATCGAAAGCCTATTTAGTCACATGCACTACGAGTGATCCGAGGGATTTAAAACGAGTTGAAAATTGGATTTTCTCGATCAAGAGAGATAAGTCGAATCTGAATTTTTCAGAGACGCATCGGAATCATAAAATGGCTAAGTCTTTTAAAGATTTATTGGATAAATTAAATGAGTTTAATTCGTATAGTTTTAGCTTGGGTTTGGCCGGCCAAAGAGGGTCCCTACCCTCTTTGTTTGGTCGGCCACAACAAAAGGGGAAAATCGAATTTTTTGTTCAAATTATAAAATAAACCGAGCGTGGTTTGTTTTATAAAATTATGGATAAAGAAATTTATATAAAGAAATTTATATAAAGAGATTTATTTTTCATGGAAATTAAAATGAACCATGGATTGGTTTATTTTATTTTATAAAATCAATAATGGATTGATTTACCATGATAAAGAAATTTATATAAAGAAATTTATAAAAAGAAATTTCTTTCCATAAGAAAAGGGAGACATGGTTGTTTTTATCATAAATTAAATTATGATAAAAACTTGGCATGATGGAATAATTCATAGAAAAATTTATATGATAAATTTCTTATGAAAATTTATTCCATAAAAAGGAGACTTGGCGATTGAGAGGCTACTATATAAAGGAACCAAGGCAAGGCATAGAGATGAATCTAAGAGATCTAGAAATAAGCCCCCTCTCTCTCTCCTTCTCTCCCTCTCCCTCCTCTAGTGCCGCCGGCCCTAGAAGGAGGACCCCTTCATTGTCGTGAGCTTCATCCACCAAGCAGCTGCCGAAGAAGAAGAAGAAGCGGGCGCATCTCCATCCTTCCTCCCGGAATCTTGATTCCGTTCTTCGTTTGGTGGTTAGTCTTCCCATCTCTCTCTTGCTATTCTTATCGTGCCTTTGGAGAATCTAGTAGTTCTTGTCGGCACGAAACTCGTGGCTTTGCGAAGTCATCCCGAAGAAAACTCGGGGTGGACGCGAATAGAGGCGGAGCTTCCAAGGGGCGCTTACAGTTGGATCTCGTCCCTTCCTTCGAGTTATGTGAGGTATTAAGTAATTTAGTTTACTTTCTGCAAAATTTTAATATATGATCATGTCTACACAATATAAGGTTGCATGCTTAGATGTGTGGTTAAATAATTTGGAAAATTATTTATGCTAAATCTTCCGCTGCACGTAATAAATTTTAAAAATTACGAACCCGCATCCATGTCAACATGCACCCGGTCCCAACAGAATGCCCATTAATTAATTAAATTACTGACAATTTAAATTAATTATCCTCTGGGTCCTTGACTATTATCACTTAACCTTATCATCGTGCCGGATCAAATCCACCTGCAGAGTGTAGCACGATGAACCTTTTGAGCTCATCAAGGGGGCATCATCATCCTAACTCACCACTACACGGATTCCGTCAATAATCATTGGCACATCATATAATTAATATTATCTCCTAACTTATTGGGCCTATGGATCTAACAGAATAGATCTCGCCCATTGGTAAATCAATAAAATAATAATTAATAATATATGTCCGATATTATTTTGGGATTAAGGGATCGTACTCCATAATATAAATTGAGGTCATATCCAATTATTGAGTCAGTACAAATTGGATAACCTCGGGTTTCGGTCCTGCTCAATGTACTAATACACACTTGTGTAATTCTATGGTCAAGACCAACCACACATAATTACACTACAACCATCCCGATGGGTTGTCCAATTTCATCTCGGTTATGGGCCTCTTATTTATACTATGCAAGGGACTCATAACATGATCTTCCGTGTGACACCACACACCATGTTATCTACAATGCAAAGTAATTGGACTTCGTGCATGTACTAACATAAACAGGCACCTAGTGTAGTTGTGATTCTCTTTTCAAAATAAGATGTTCATATAAAGAAATCATGTCTTTTAGTATACACATCCTACAATCTCCCACTTATACTTAAAGACATTGTTGTTCTCAAAATACCATACATCTGACTCCCTGATCCTCCACATGCCTAAAGCTCTCGCTATCAAGGCCTCAGTGAAAAGATCTCCCAGGTTGTTCCCTGATGTAATCTAGGCAACAACGGCTTTTCCTCTCCTGGGTGGTACTTGCGGTCTATGTGTTTACTTGCCTTATGAGCTCGTGATTCCTTCGAGTTTACAACTGCACCATTTGTTGATCACACCAAAATGTGATAGTTCTGAGCAAACCAAGAATCACATCGAAGTCCATCTTCAGGTTCCTGAACCATGTAGCTTCCTTTGGCTTCCCCAGAGGCTTCCACTTTACTCAGCTTCCATGGTGGAGTCCATCACGCAGCCGCTGCGCGACCTCCAATTACTACCTCGGCAGTAAATTTTGCTGCCATTCGGTAGCAATTCCCGAGGCGGCAATTGCTGCCGGTGAAGGTGCTATAAGTGAGTCGACGCATCAGGAGGGAGAGAGAGAGAAAAGGAGAGGAGGAGAGAAAACCTTAAGGTTTTCTTGTGTTTTCTTGGACTCATCCACCGGATCGATTAACCCTTGGTTCCGTGCCACCATGGGGTATATATAGGGCTACGATAGGGACCATGAGGAAGAGTTAGATTTTGGCCTGTTAATGGATTCAAACCCGGTCCATTAATGAGGATCCATTCCACTAAAGGACCCCCATTGAATTACCTCACCAACCCCCATATTTATATCATAGCAAAGGCAAGCATATAGAAATTAAATACAATTTTGTAACCGATATTATTGAAGAGAAAAAGATAATTCTTGAGTACATCCCTACACGAGCGATGCTTGCAGATCCTTTTACTAAGCCATTAACTAATGAGTCATTTCATGGGCATGTGAAGTCTTTGGGACTACCAAGATGTAACACATTGTAAATACTATTATATATATAAAATGTCATGATCTATTCAGTGTAAATGTATTTGTTACATTTGATAAAAGTCTCGATGAGCATGTTGGCAGGCTGAGGTTGGTCCACTCACATGGACAATCGTCTCTATTTGTTGAGTATAAATAGAGGTAAGACCATTACTTATGAGATAGCTTATGTAGTTGTGAATAGAGACATACTCGTAAGTTGATGTCGCCTTGATTTTTGTATCAAGATGAGATCATTCATGTAATGATCGATGTAAATGCACCTACCATTTACTAAACCTGTTAAAGGCCAGATTGGAATTCATAAGTTGAATTCAGATTAGACATTAGGTATGTCTAGATCGAAATCTGTACGATGTTAAATATTTGAGAAAAATATGCACTCTTTTTGGTAAAGAGAAAAACATCATAGCATGTGATTCATACCACATGTGCTATAGCGACAATAAGGGTAGTAGGAGAATGGATCCCTACTTCTCTACTATGTGAGACCCTTGAGATTATAAGTTAATCTCAATCTTACCCTAAGTGACTATTTAGCTGTCTACTTTAAGTTTTAATCAGTGATTGCTACTTTAGTGTGTATCCTATTGACTATGAATGATTCGGTCTATGGAGCATAACTAGGAAAGCGACTAATTAGAATGAATAGATTCTAGCTAAAAAGGAAGATTAAAATTGATTTACATCTATAATACTTATTCACTGGTCGACCAGTTATATTTTTTTGTTAAGTACTTAAAAATATAATTGTGAATAAATGTATTGATTTGAGATGTTAAACATGCTCTTGACATAGTTGTCATATGAGGGATTAGAGATGTTCATATTGATGTAAATATTTAATCTGGGGTAAAGGCAAGTTATTGATATCTCTGATTCGTTCTATAGAGCAGCTAAGTTAAGTGTAACAACTTTCTTAGCAGTAATTGCTCAGTGTGCTTGCTGTCGCACAAACCATTTTCCCTGGAGTATGAATTCAATAATCCTATATGGTCTTTGTGACTTTCTTACATGATCTTAGTGACTGGATAACCTATATGGATTGAATTGGACGAGTGGGAGATGTTGGAGTTATAGGAAGAGGAAGAGGCACCCCTTCCTCTTCATTTTCCAATGTTTCATATCCTCCATTGATGGAGGTAGAGGAAGAGTTTTCTTCCCCTTATAAAACTGCGTCCAACTGCAATCCAAAGGGGTAGACAAAAAGAAGAATCGGAGCATTTCATCAAGAAAGGGATTTGGTTAGTGGCAGATAAGGATCAGTCCGCACGTGATTGTTCTCTCGACAACAAGGAGATCAAAAGAACATAGGAAGAAGAAGATCATTCCATCATTGTAGGTATGATTTACTTGTAAATCATCTTATGCTTAAGATCTAATATCTACACACCGAGATATTTGCATGCCACGATGGTGTGGACGTATACGAATTTCTACATTCATAAGAAGAGGTTTTACCCATTAATCTTAATATCTTGTTAACCTAACCTTTTGACAAGTAAGATTAATAGTTGGTCCACTTTGGCCCTGCAAATAATAGCAGTGACTCCGAGAGGAGGATACCATTATTCGCATCTAAGTGTTTACTATTACACGACACTAAGAAAATTATTTCTGATTATGTTCCTTCTGATGGGGAAGTACACACACTCTTCAATAATTTTCTATAGTCTTTTCCGACCCTGTGATCCGCAGAACAAGCCCATCCGATGGGGAGGAAGGCATCAGAGCCAACGTGCAGACTTGTTCGCATCACTTATCGGATTGTAATGGAGGTCACGGGACCCTTAGGGTCCCTCTTCCACTTAGTTATTTAATTTGAGGAATTTTAACAAGCAAGCACACGACAAGCACATAACCAACATAATGAAACAGAAAATCCTAGATTTTCCAACTTTTCATGGCCTTGGTCTCCAATGCGTCTCCAGTCATGTCGTCACCTCGTCCGCTCCTCCCTTCACCATGCGCAAGCCTCCTTGAAGGATCTTCGAGCCGAGATGACTAGCTAATTATTTACATCATCGATCCTATACTCCACAAAGGAGTGTACATGAAATCTAGATCGAAAAGTAAATAAAAAAGCTCGGTTAAACACGTGTCATATTTAATTACCAAAATTAAATACTACCTAGTCTCGTTAACCCCGAGGATTTAATTAATTACAAAGCATTGCATAACCAATCACACATATCAAATATTTGGTCATGATAAGTTGGAATCTAGTGCCTGCAACACAAAGATAGCCTACGCACATTCACCCATCATCCAGCAAAATAAAATGTATGATAAATGCAAAAAATTAACCAATCCTAAACACACAAAATCGGAAACCTCAGCTCTGATACCAATTGATAGAAACCGGCTCGGCCAAAAAATTGTTGTTCTTGAGAGACCTCTCCATATATACGAATTAAAAATCTTAATCTGAATGGAGACCCGTCAACCAATGACCATCTCGTCGTCGTATCGTTCGGTACGAATTACAACTTGGTCAATCACAAAGATCGAGCCTTGTAATTCTTCTAACTAAACGGCGGCGGAAAAGGTGACGAGTAGATCGCCAGTTTTTGTGTTTATTATCAGGGTCCACAATACGATTAATTATTACAATTAATTATCAAATAATTAACATGATAATAATTAATCAACCACATAAAATGACGAGATGAAATAAGGAGCCAAGGAAGAGTATATACCTTCCGTTACCTTACGATCTTCTACCGTATGACCCTCCTCTCTTGGACGTCGTGTGGACGACGATCTACCAAGAACCATGGTCAACAAGTCGATCCCTTCTCCTTGCACCAACCAATCCCTAATCAAAGGGATGTCGCCGGCCACTCCAAGGAAAAAGACAATCCGAACACAAACCCTACTACTCCTCTTTACTCCACCGCCGGCGCCCGAGCTGTGTCTTCTTCTCCATACGGAAGGTTCCTGCTCACGCAGAAGGCTCTTGCCTTTTACGCAGGAAGGCAGGTTGCGTGAGCAACCTTTCTGTTGCTCACGCCTCACGTCCATAGGTTGCGCAAGCAACCTTGAAGTTCTCCAAGTCATGTTGCGTATGCAACTTGTTCTCCATGCCAAATCAATTGCTCAAGAGCAGATTGAGCAATTAATCGGAGAAGGATTAATTGTTCTCCATGCCACACGTCCACAGGTTGCATGGAGAATGATTAATTGCATGCAATGCAATTATTCGGGGAAGGAAATGGATTAATTGCATGCAAATCAATTAATCGCATGGAGAAGCAATTAATCGGAGAAGGAAAAGGATTAATTGTTTGCAAATCAATTAATCGCATGGAGAAGTAATTAATCGGAGAAGGAAAAGGATTAATTGTTTGCAAATCAATTAATCGCATGGAGAAGCAATTAATCGGAGAAGGAAAAGGTTAAATTGCATTGGAGAGTGAACTGCTAATGGGTATGGCTTAGCGGGTTTCATAAGCAAATACTTGGTCGTCTTTGAGAGACCTCTTCATGTCTACGGATTAAAATTTAATCCGAACGGAGACCTGTCTCCCAACGACCATCTCGTCATCGTATCTTTCGGTACAAATTACAACTTGGCCAATCACAAAAATTGTGCCTTGTAATTCTCCTAACCGAATGACCGCGGAAGAGACGACGAGTGGATCGCCGGTTCTTGTGTTTATGGTCGAGTCCAATTAATTAATTATTAACCATGATACAAGATTAAAATAATTAACTAATACACATAAAATGATGAAGCAAAATAATAAGGTACCAAAAGAACAATAGGAGCTTAAGGAAAAGATGTATACCTTCCCTTTACCTCGTAGCCTTCTATCTTATGTCCCTTCCCTCTCGGACGTCGTGTGGGCGACGAGCTACTGAGAATCGAGATCACCAAGGCACTCCAAAAGAGCTCTTCTTCTTGACCTAGCCGAAACAAGAAACCCTAGCTCCTAGGGTTTACCGGTCGCAAGCCATTGGTCCCTCTCCCTTGTGCCACCGGCCAAAACCAGCCACCACAGCCCCACCAGCCGGTAGCAGTCCTCGAGAGGGAAATGAAGAAGAAGATGAAAGGAAGAAAAAGCTTCCTTTCACACCCAACACCAGCAGAAACATCCCTCTCCTCCAACCTTGCGGTGCCGCAGCCACAAGCCTTTGCGCTGCCTCCTTCCGGCCGCCGACGCTTCTTCCCTCGCCAACGCACACCAAAAAAGGGAGAAGACACTCCTCCCATTGTCTAGTGATGATGGCTCATGGTGAGATTGAGGGAAGAAGAAAAGAGAAGGTGCTCAACCCTTCTCTTTGCCGTGACCTAGGAGAGAGAAAGGGAAGAGAGGAAAGAAAAACTTGAGTTGGATTAATTGTCCTTGGTTTCTTGATCCCATGGGGTTTATATAGGGCTAAGGTAGGGACCAAGAGGAGGAGTTGGATCTTGGCCCGCTAATGTGTAACGCCCGTTTTTTTTTCCTAAGCGGCGTTACGTTAACATACTTAGGGCATGTAGACATCATAAGGCAGCGGAATAACTTTAACTTATACATGCCCTACTAACATTCTTAACATAATGACATGGAAACTCGGCATACTGACTTCATACTTAAACATCATATCATGTCATATCATATCATACTTAACATCACATCATAGAGTTCCATAAGTCATTATTCAAGCATTCAAGTAACCAAAGTAAGGTTCTAACATAAACGGTCAACACATGATTTCCTAGGTCAAGTCACTACCACACACATGCGTTCTTGCCCTCCTGCTGCTTCCATCATTGTCCCCTTGAATGATCTACAGTATAAGGAAATAAGACTATAAGCACACAGGCTTAGTAAGACTCTTTCCTACTCACAAAAACCATTCATCATCTCATAATGAGCACATGAATCATTAACATACTTGGTGCTCTACTTAGAACATAACATCTTGGATCACTTATCATATACATAGCATGGCATGAACATAAACATAAGTGAACATTCTTAAGCATGGCATGATACATGGCATAAACATAAACATAGTAAACATTCTTAAGCATGGCATGATACATGGCATAAACATAAACATAGTAAACATTCTAAGCATGACATGATACATGACATAAACATAAACATAGTAAACATTCTAAGCATGGCATGATACATGGCGTAAACATTCTTAAGCATGGCATGATACATGACATAAACATAAACATAGTAAACATTCTAAGCATGGCATGATACATGGCATAAACATAAACATAGTAAACATTCTAAGCATTCTTGACATGGCATACTACATGGTATAAACATGTCTATAAGGTGTAAACCAACCTGTATGGCCTAAACATAGACATACTTCCTATCATAGCATGTGAACATCTTCTTAACATAATCATGATATAGATCATTTAATCTCATGCATCTTTCTTAACATGAAGCGTAAGCATAAAATCTTATTAGCATAGCATAATGCATAACATGAATGAATGCATGAGTGGAATGCATATACATAAGGATGCTTAACTTTTAAAAACATACTTTTAAATGCTTAAACATAATCATCATATCATTGGGGTCCCCGGCTTGTACCACATACATACATCATAAGCGCGCATCCCTAGCAAGTCCGAGGTAGCGAGCCCCGACCTACTAGGGTAAGGACAGCATAGTCGGTAGTCCCGAACCGAGGCGTTCTTAAGGTGCCCATCCCTGTTGCACAGCTTCGGTAGTGCCAGAACCGTGGACAGCATAGTCGGTAGTCCAGAACCGGGGCGTTCTTAAGGTGCCCATCCCTTGGACCCATACTTCGGTCCGGTACAAGCCCATTCATAAAGTAAAATACTTTACATGCTTCATCATTCATAAGACATTCATGGCATCTTTAACATAGCATAACTTGTTATGGCTCGGCCCGTCTACCGGCCCATTTATCGGTCCTCACGACCGTCGTACCGTCGACCGTCGACCGTGTCGTTTAGCATATTTATGCCTTAAAGACATAAGCATAATCTTTCATTCATAATATGGCATGCATCATCATTCATAAAACATGGCATTCATCTTCCTACATAAACATGGCATTCATCTTCCTTCATAAACATGGCATTTATCTTCCTACATAAACATGGCATGCATACCTACACATCATTCCTATTCCTAGTACTTGCATGATCATAACATAGAAGGTACGCATTGCATTGAACATGACATGTTTTCATAGATATTTATCCTACTACTTAGAGCTTGTATAATTATGATACATAAGGTAACCATTGCATTTCTTGCCTAAGCATGATATCTATCTTAAGCATACATGGTAGGATTTCCATAGCATTCTACCTACCATTCAAATACATGGCATAAACCTAAGACATACATAATAATCCCTATTAAGCATGACATCCAATCATAAACATAAAACATAAAACATAGTGCTTAAACATTAGGGTTATGGTGAACATGATTTCTACCACATGCTTGATCCTATACATATAAATACTTTATGGTAAGCATGAACCATCATTCTTTGAACCCTAACTCCACCCCAAACCCTAGATACATGGCTTGGCCGAAACCTATAGGTGGAGTTCCATCAATTCCATAAACATGTACAATAGCATAAGGTAAAGGAACAACCATACATCATCTATGAGACCATAGGAAGTCATTGGGGCTCATGATTAGGGTTAACCCTAACCTTTAGTCCACCTTCCTAGGGCTGGCCGAAACTTATAAGGCCATGGGGGCATGGAAAAATTCCATTAAAATCCCCAACCAATCATTAAACATCAATTATATCTTACCATAGGGCACTTGGGGCCCTTACTTGAAATAAATCCTAACTTTTACCCTATTAACCCATCTTGGCCGAAACTCATAGGGTCTCTAGGCCATGTGAAAATTTACATAAATTACCCTCTATCTCCCTTATATCATGATAACACATAAAACATATACTTGAAGTTTAAGACCCAACCCTACCCATGGGTTCTTGATGTTGGCCGAAACCCTAGGGGATCCTAGGGTACCCCAAAAATTCTCAAAAATTCTATTTAATCTCTAAACATCATGAGAGCATATTAGACAACATGATTTAGATTTTTATCATCATTATAGACCAAGAACCCATGGTGGCCGAAACCTATAAGGTTAGGTTCATGGGTTTCCTTTGGTTTTCCAACATAAACATCACATACAAGACTTTTATATCATGTTAATCTTCAAGAAAAGCCATTATACCACAGGTGAGGGAGTCTTACCTTGGTTGATCTTGGTTATAGACCTTAGATTTGAAGGAAGGAGGAAGATCTTGTTGCTCCTTGACCACCCCTAGCCTTTGTATCCTTGTAAAAGCCTTGGATCTTGGTGATGGAGCCTTAGGTAAACTTTTCCAAGGGAGAATCCCCTCTTGGGATTTCGGCAAGAATGAGGGAGGAAGAAGAAAGTAACTCCCATGCCCCCTCTTTATAACACATTAAGGAGGGTAAGTGAAGAGTCATGGTGTCTCTTCATCTTCCTTAAGCCTTAACCATAATCCATTTCATTTTCTGATAGCATTCCCTTGCTAGGTGAGTTGGTTAGAGCATGCATGGTTGTACAAGAGGTCCAAGGTTCAATCCTTGGTCCATGCACCTTATTTTTTTATTTTTCCTTTTATTTTCTATTATTTTCCCCAAAATTCTGAAAATCCTCTAAAAATTCTCCCATAATTATGTTAATATTTCTCATTAAAACCCCTTTATATTTATATTAATTTTTACCTAAAATTCACCAATAATCATGGTACTAGAAAGCCCATATAAGGCCCATTAGTACTTAACTTCTCAATTTAAATAGGAAACCATGCTAAAACTCACCCATAATCATACTAATATTCCTAATTAAAATCCCTTTATATTTATATTAAATTCTATCTAAAATCCACTAATAATCAGGGTACTAGAAAAGCCCATATAAGGCCCATTAGTACTTAGTTTCTCAATTTAAATGAGAAAAATCATGGATTTCTAGGCTAAGGTTCGTACTAATATCTCTAGATCCCTCGGAAAATTATCTAGACATGATCAATATTTTAAAGAAAATATTGAGAGAATTTTCTGGGTCGTTACATAATGGATCTAAAACCAATCCATTAATTAAGATCCATTCCACTAAAGGATCTTAATTGAACTTCCTCACCAATCCCCATATTTTCATATGAGATCCACATATTATGAGTCATCCATCCTCCTGTGTTTAAGATATCAAATGTCCGTCGATTAATTTAAATTACTGACAATTTTAATTAATCTACTTCTGGCTCCTTGACTAATACCACTCAACCTTATCATCATGTCGGATCGAATCCACATGCATGGTTTAACATGATAAACCTATTGAGCTCATCAAGGGGGCATCATCATCATGACTCATCAGGACACAAATTTCGCCAATAATCAATGACACACCATATAATTAATATTATTTTCCTACTTATCGGGTTTATCAATTTAACAGAACAAATCTCTCCCATTGATAAATCAAAGAAATAATAATTAATTATATGTGCCTGTTATCATATCAGGATTTAGCAACTGTACTCCATAATAAATCCGAGATTCAATCCAATTATCAAGTCAATACAAATTGGATGATCTCTGGTTTTGGTACTGCTCAATGCACACAAAGTACACTAGTATAATTCTATGGTCAAGACCAACCACATCTAATTACACTACAACCATCCCGATGGGTTGTCCAATTCCTTCTCGGCTGTGAGCCTCAACTTATACTAAGCAAGGGACTGATAACATGAACTTCTGTGTGACACCACACACCATGTTATCTACAATGCAAAGTAAAGGATTTTTATGCATGTGCTAATATAAACAAGCATCTAGTGTTGTTGTGATTCTTTTTTCAAAATATATAGATGATCTTATATATAAAAGAAGCAAATCTTTTAGTATACACATCTAACAACTACTCCCTTCGAGCAGTTAATCGCGTGGAGAAAAAAAACACCACCTGCCGTTCGGCGCTGCACATAGAGAGAGAGAGGAGGAGAGGAGAGGAGAAATTTAGGGTTTCTAGTGTTCCATTGGGATCATGGTTTCATGCCACTATGGGGTATTTATAAGGTTACGATAGGGACCATGAGGAGGAGTTGGATCTTGGCCTGCTAATGGATCCAAACCCGGTCTATTAATGAAGATTCATTCTATTAAAGGATCTCCATTGAATTACCTCACCAACCCCCATATTTACATATGGGCTCCACCTATATATTATGAGTCATCCACCCCCCCTATGTTTAAGATATCAAATGCCCATCGATTAATTTAAAATTACTGACAATTTTAATTAATCAACTTCTGGCTCCTTGACTAGTACCACTCAACCTTATCATCATGTCGGATCAAATCCACCTACAGGGTTTAACATGATGAACCTTATGAGCTCATCAAGGGGGCATCATCATCCTGACTCACTAGGGCATGGATTCCATCAATAATAAATGACACACCATATAATTAATATTATTTTCCTATTAGGATGTATACTAAAAGCCTTGCTTTTGGTTAGAGTACATTTACATTTTAAAGAGAATCGCAAAATCACATGGTGCATATTTATATTAGTATGTTCACAACATGTCTCATACTTGGCATTGTAGATAACATGGTGCATGGTGTTGCACAGAAGATCATGTTATCAAGTTCCTTGCAGAATTAAGAAAGTGGCTCACAATCGAGATGGAGTTAGACAAACTATCGGGATGGTTGTAGTGCAATTAGGTGTGATTTGTCTTAACCATAGAATTGCATTAGTGTACTTTGTGTGCATTGAGTAAGACCAAAAGTGAGGTCATCCAATTTTCTACTGGCTTCATAAATTGGATTAGACCTCAGATTATATTATAGAGTACGATCTTTGAATCCCAAAATAATAACGGGCACATGTAGTTAATTAATTATTACTTTGATTTATCAATGTGTGAGATCTATTCTGTTAGATCGATAGGCCCGGTAAGTTGGGTAATAATTTATCTGCATGGTGTGCCGTTGATTATTGACGGAATCCGTGTCCTAGTGAGTCGGGATGATGATGCCCCCTTGATGAGCTCAAAAGGATCGTCATGTCAAATCTTGCAAGTGGACTATGGTCCGACATGATAAAAAGGTAGAGTGGTACTAATCAAGGACCAAGAGGATAATTAATTTAATTGCCAATAACTTAAATTAATTATTGGGCATTCGATATCTTAAATACGGGGAGATTGACGACTCATAATAGGTGTAGCCCATATGAAAATATAGGGGTTGGTGAGGAAGTTCAATGGGATCCTTTAGTGGAATGGATCTCCATTAATGGATCGGCTTTGGATCCATTAGCGGGCCAAGAACCAATTCCTCCTCATGGTCCCTACCTTAGACCTATAAATACCCCATAGGAGTCATGATACAAGGTTTAATGAATTAATTGAGAATTAATTCAATTAATCAAAACCCAAAACCCTCCTTTCCCTTTTCTCTCTCCTAGGGCAGCTTTACGCCGGCGAGAAGAAGCAAGAAGAAGAGGAGGATTCTCCTCATCCTTTATTGATGTAACGACCCAGAAAATTCTCTTAATATTTACTTAAAATATTAAGCATGTCTAGATAATTTTCTGAGGAACCTAAAATATTAAGGCGAACCTTGGCCTAGAAAATCCATGTTTTCTCATTTAAATTGGGGAAAAAGGGCACTAATGGGCCTTATATGGGCTTTCTAGTACCATAATTATTGGTGGATTTTAGGTGAAAATTAGTATAAATATAAAGGGATTTTAATAAGAAATATTAACATAATTATGGGGGAATTTTTAAGGGATTTTCGAAAATACTAGGAGAAATAAAATAAAATAAGTGGGAAAAAAATTGTGCATCTACCAAGGATTGAAGCTTGGACCTCTTGTACAACCATGTAAGCTTTAACCAACTCACATAGCAAGTGATTATTAGGAGGAAACGAAGTGGATGTTGGTTAAGGAATAGAAGAAGATGAAGGGTCATGGAGAGACTCTTCATTTACCTCCTTAATGGGCTATAAAAGGGGGGGTTTTGGGAGTTACCTCTTCTTCCCATTACTTGCATTTTCGAAACTCCTCCTTCCCTCATCCTAGACAACACCCAAGGAAGGGTTCTCCCTTGGAAAAGCTCCACAAGAGGTCTCATCTCCAAGATCTAAGGGGTCTTCCAAGGATACAAGGACAAGGGGGTTCAAGGGTCCAAAGATCTTACCATTTCCTTCCCTTTCAAGGTTCGAAAAAAATCAAGAAACCCAAGGTAAGACTCCCTCACCTGTGGTATAATAGTTCTTATGATTTCCATGATTTTTAGCATGATGTATTGGGTGGTTTTTAGATTTGATGTTGAAAGGAAAGAAAATCAGGAATCCTAGGTTTATGGGTTTCGGCCACAAGGATTTTAAGGTCTATAATTATGCCAAAAATCTGTATAATGTTATTTAATGTTCCCTTATGATGTTTAGAGGTTAAGTATAATTTTTGGGAATTTTTGGAGTACCCTAGGACACCCTAGGGTTTCGGCCAACATGAAAGAAACAAAATCAACACCCTAGAGACCCTATGGGTTTCGGCCACAATGTTCTAGGGTCCATAATGATGCTAAAAATCTTTATAATGTTATTTAATGTTCCCTTATGATGTTTAGAGGTTAAGTATAATTTTTGGAAATTTTTGGAGACCCTAGGATACCCTAGGGTTTCGGCCAACATGAAAGAACCAAACCAAGCACCCTAGAGACCCTCTGGTTTCGGCCACTATGTATTAGGGTCCATGTGGACGTTAAAAATCTTGATAATATTTTTTAATGTATTCTTTTGAAGTTTAGAGGTTAAATATAATTTTTGAGAATTTTTGGGGTACCCTAGGATACCCTAGGGTTTCGGCCAACCACAAGACCCCATGGGTAGGGTTGGGTCTAAAACCCCAAGTGTATGTCTTATGTATTATCATGATATAAGAGAGATGGAGGGTGATTATGTGAAGCTTTCACATGGCCTAGAGATCCTATAGGTTTCGTCCAAGTACCCTAATAGAGTGGAAAGTTAGGATTTATTTCAAGTAAGGGCTCCAATGGCCCTATGGTAAGGTATGGTTGGTATTCAACAATTGATTTGGGGTTTTATTGGAAATTTTTCCATGCCCCCATGGCCTTGAAGTTTCGGGCAAGATCAAGATTAGGGTTAAAGGATTAGGGTTGGCCTTAAGTACGGGATCAAATGGTTCCTATGGCCTAGTATGTATGTATGGGATGTTGGTTGGGAAGTTATGTGAAGTTTCATGGACCTAGGGTTCCTTGGGGACTTTCGGCCAAGGACATAACCTAGGGCTAGGGTTGGGTTAAACCTACAAAGATGCTTGTGTATGGGTTACCAAGAGGTATGTTTAAGTAAGATGGAAGAATCTCTATGTTAACCAAACCCTTAGTTTGTATGTCATGAATTATATGTTAGGTCATGGATGTTTATGAATGATATGCCATGTTTATGAATGATATGCCATGTTTAAGAATAATATGCATGTATGCCATGTCTTATGAATGATACGTATGTATGCCATGATTTATGAATGATATGTATGTATGCCATGCTCTATGAATGATGTGTACATATGCCATGTCTAAGAATGAAAATGATGAATGAAGTTTAAGTATGATGAATGAATGAAAGATGATGCTTATGTCTTTAAGGCATAAATATGCTAAACGGCACGGTCGATGGTCGACGGTACGACGGTCGTGAGGACCGGTAAATGGGCCGGTAGACGGGCCGGGCCGTAACAAGTTATGCTATGTTAAAGATGCCATGAATGTCTTATGAATGATGAAGCATGTAAAGTATTTTTACTTTATGAATGGGCTTGTACCGGACTGAAGTATGGGTCCAAGGGATGGGCACCTTAAGAACGCCCCGGTTCTGGACTACCGACTATGCTGTCCACGGTTCTGGCACTACCGAAGCTGTGCAACAGGGATGGGCACCTTAAGAACGCCTCGGTTCGGGGACTACCGACTATGCTGTCCTTACCCTAGTAGGTCGAGATTAGCTACCTCGTATTTACTTAAGGATGCGTGCATATGATGAATGAATGTGGTACAAGCCAGGGCCCAATGAATGTTATGATTATGTTTAAGAAATGAAAAGTATGATTTTAAACTAAGCATCCTTATGATATATATGCATTGCCCATGCATTCATTATGAAAATGTATGTTTATGAAAAGTATGTGTATGAAAAGTATGATTTTAAACTAAGCATCCTTATGATATATGTGTTGGGACCGGGTGCATGTCGACAAGGATACGAGTTCGTAAAATTCAAAATTTTTACGTGCAGCGGAAGAGTTTGCATAAAATAATTTCCTAAATTATTTTAACTTCGTATCTAGCATACAACCTTACATTGTGTTGACATAATCATAAAATAAAACTTTGCGAAAAAGTAAACAAATTTACCAAGTACCTCTCGTAACTCGAAGTAAGGGACGAGATCCAACCGTAGCGTCCCTTGGAAGCTCCGCCTCTATTCGCGTCCACGCCGAGTTCTCTTCGGGATGACTTCGCAAAGTCACGAGTTTTGTGCCGACGAGAACTACTAGATTCTCGGAAGGCACAACTAGAAGAATAAAAGAAAATAACGGAAGACTAACCAACGAAGTAACGGAATCGAATTCCGGGAAGAGAGGAGTCGCTATCCACTTCTTCTTCTTCGTGTTCGGGTTCTCCTTCTTCTTCAATGCTCACGGCAACTTCACCTTCTTGGATTTGGTTGGGCGCCGGCCCTAGAGGAGCTAGGGTGCGCCGGCCCTAAGGGAAGAAGAAGAGGAGGAGAGGAGAGATTAAGAGAGAGAGGGAGAGAGTAATTAATCTCTTGATTAATCGATTGGGAATAAGGGCTAGCCTTTGGTTCCTTTATATAGTAGCAACTCCTTTGCTAAGTCTCTCTCTAAACCGAATTAACGGAATTAACGGAATTAGTTATAAGAAATTTATCTTATAAATTTTCTTATTAATTATTCCGTTTAAACCGAGTCTTTATTATAAACTAATTTATAATAAAACTAATTCTTCTTCTCTTTAAATTATAGAATAAATTTTTATAAGAAATTTATAAACTTTCTTATTATGGAAAAAATCAATTCATAATTGATTTTATAAAATTAAAATAAACCAATTCATGGATTATTTTAATCTTCCATAAAAGAATAAATTTCTATAAATTTTATTTATATAAATTTCTTTATACAAATTTATTTATCCATAATTTATAAAATAAATCGCACTAGATTTATTTTATTAATTAAACCAAAATTAATTAGTTTTCTCCTCTTATTGTGGACGGCCACCAAAGGGGTTTTTACACCCTCTTTGGCCGGCCAAACCAACCCGAACCGCCGCGAATTAAATTCATTTAATTCGCCCAAAAAGCCTTCAAAAGACTTAGCCATTTTTAGCTTCCATTGCGCCTCTGACTAACTCAGATTCGACTTATTTCTCTTGATCGAAAAATCTAATTTTCAACTCGTTTTAAATCCCTCAGTTTACTCGTAGTGCGTGTGAATAAATAGGCTTTCGATTTATGTTGGCCGTCTATAATTAACTAATTATAGAACAATCATGAGTGACACCTAGTAGTACATCATGATCCCCAATTAATCGAAAGATCAACGGTTTGACCTCAGAAGAAATTATTCTGAAACCCTTCAGTAGCTCTAATGAATCGTGCCCCATTCCTTTCACCACCTTATACCCACTTGGTTCAGGACACGGTCTATGGTGTCAGTCCCCACTAGGCTGACTACGTCACACCTAGCCCAAGTAGTGTCTTTCTCGTCCTTTGGATTTCTAATTACTCTCATGTATTTTAGAGACTCTCACTCTAAACATGATATACTCTGGCCAGAGGTTTCTGAGTAACAATCCGACGATAGGCCTGGGTATACATCTCCTCGCAAGGAGTGGTGAATCCTTTATAGGCTGTTCAAACATCTTCGGGCACTTTGGCTTATACCCAACCATCCTGGGTCCACACCTCCTTGGAGATGCTTGCTTAAGATGTTAAAGTATAAGTCTCCATGACCAAGATGACTTGAACACCGCAAGTCAAAGGAACATCGCACTTAAGCTGCAGTAAGAACTTCATTGACATATCATTATAGATAACCATATGAAGTCTTACAGCTAGTCACTCCAATGAACTAGTTCCCTTAACTAGCATCCATGTTTATCTCCGGACATCCCAATGTCACCAGCCAGTGAGAATCAGTTGATTAGAGAATAACCGATGCTAGTCTCAACAGAATTGATAGTGTCCGTTTTTATCAATTCATCGACTAAGGATAATTTCAATACTTCACAATTGCACATTTAGAGATAATCACTAGTTGTGATCCCATCACAAATTCTCTTATGCTGTGGGTTGTATTGCGGACATTCAGTAGATGAGTTTAAGATCCCAATCAAATACACAAAACATGTATACTCAAATAGTGAATTATCATTTATTAATATAAATGTTTACATCATAAGGCGATTGCCTTAGGAAACTTCTCTCATATCACTAACAAACTCCCACTTGGCCTAATGCCAATCGCTACGGTACCCAATACCATAGGCTCTAACATGTCCCTCAAACTTGCTTTGAGGCAAGGCCTTAGTTAAAGGATCCGCTATATTCCTTTCAGTGGGAACTCTCTCAATTTGTATGTCATTCCTACTTATAATCTCTCTGATCAGATGATAGCGTCGAAGCACGTGTTTGGATCGCTGATGAGACCTTGGTTCCTTCGCTTGTGCAATAGCTCCATTGTTGTCGCAGTAAACCGGCACTGCTTCATCAATGGTTGGAACCACACCAAGTTATGAGACAAACTTCTTGATCCAAACTGCTTCCTTTGCTGCTTCCGAAGCTGCGATATATTCCGCTTCCGTGGTAGAATCCGCTACGGTGTCTTGTTTGGAACTTTTCCAACTTACTGCGCCTCCATTCAAAGTAAATACGTATCCAGACTGAGATTTGGAGTCATCCTTATCTGTTTGGAAACTGGCATCTGTATACCCACGTATTATCAAATCTCCTTCTCCATATATTAGAAATACATCCTTAGTTCTTCTTAAGTACTTAAGGATTGTCTTAACAGCCACCCAATGATCCATTCCTAGATCCGACTGGTATCTGCTTGTGACGCTCAAAGCATACGATACATCGGGCCTAGTACATAACATAGCATACATGATAGATCCTATCACGGATGCATAGGGAATCTTATTCATGCAAATCCTCTCGTCTTCTGTGCGCGAACACATAGACTTTGAAAGGTTGATCCCATGCCTGATGGGAAGGTAACCTTTCTTGGATTCCGACATGCTAAACATTTTTAACACTCGGTCTATATATGTAGACTGCGAAAGACCAAGCAACCGTTTTGATCTATCTCTATAGATTCTAATCCCAAGGATGTAGGTTGCTTCTCCCAGGTCTTTCATGGAGAAAGTTTTGGACATCCAAATTTTAACTGTCTGTAAAACTGATATATCGTTTCCTATAAGTAATATGTCATCGACATATAATACTAGGAATACGATTGCACTCCCACTAACCTTCTTGTACACACAAGGTTCGTCAGGATTTTGTGAGAAATCAAACTCTTTGATTGTCTCATCAAAATGGATGTTCCAGCTCCTAGATGCTTGCTTCAATCCATATATGGATCGTCGAAGCTTGCACACTTTGGTTTTATCAACCGATGTGAAACCTTCAGGTTGTATCATGTATACATCCTCAAGCAGGTTTCCGTTAAGGAAAGCTGTTTTCACATCCATTTGCCATATCTCATAATCATAATGAGTTGCTATGGCTAGGAGCATCCGAATGGATTTAAGCATAGCTACTGGCGAATAGGTTTCGTCATAATCAATTCCTTATTTTTGACGATATCCTTTTGCCACTAATCTAGCCTTAAAGGTAACAACATTACCTTCCATGTCGGTTTTCTTCTTGAAAACCCACTTGCACCCTATAGGCTTAATCCCTTCAGGTGGGTTAACCAAGTCCCATACTTGATTTTCGTACATGGAATCCATTTCCGACTTCATGGCCTCAAGCCATTTGTCCCTTTCTGAATTTTTCAGAACATCTTCATAATTGATAGGTCCGTCATCGCTTATGAGTAACACGTCGTTCGATTCACTTATGAGAAATCCGTATCTCTCTGGAATATTGCGTGTCCTATCAGACCTACGAAGAGGTGGTGTTGTTTTAGGTTCAACTGATAGCTCATCACTATGAATTATCGGTTGTGGGCCTAGACTAGGTGTCTCTGTAATGTCTATTGGAGTTTCTTGAACTTCATCAAATTCAATGCCACTCCCACTGTTTTCTTGTAAAAGAAATTCTTTTTCCAGAAATACAGCATGCCTTGAAACAAACACCTTTTGTTCCAAGGGATGATAGAATTGGTAACCCTTCGTTTCCTTAGGGTATCCAATAAATAGACATTTATCAGACTTAGCATCCAATTTGTCTGATACAATCCGCTTCACATAAGCAGGACAACCCCATATCTTAAGGTGAGTTAAGTGAGGTTTCTTACTATTCCAAATCTCATATGGAGTAGTAGAGACTACCTTGGTCGGGACTCTGTTTAGCAAGTAAACAACTGTCTTAAGTGCATAGCCCCAAAAGGATTTTGGAAGAGTTGCATGATTCATCATAGACCTAACCATGTCCATCAAGGTTCGGTTGCGCCTCTCAGATACACCATTATGCTGTGGTGTATACGGCGGAGTCCATTGGGATAATATCCCATTGTCCCTAAGATAATCTTGAAACTCTTGACTTAAGTATTCACCACCCCGATCGGATCGAAGTATTTTAATACTTTTGCCAAGTTGTTTCTCTACTTCATTTCTGAATTCTTTGAATTTATCAAAAGCTTCAGATTTGTGTTTCATCAAGAACACATAACCCGAATCGTGAGTGATCATCGATAAAGGTGATGAAGTAGTTATAGCCTCCTTGTGCTGAGTTGACATTGGTCCACATACATCGGTATGTATCAGACCAAGCAACTCTCCCACTGGATTACCTTTTCCGGAAAGGGTAATTTGGTCATCTTGCCTTTTAAGCACGATTCGCATGTATCAAATGAACCGGGTTCAAATGATTCTAAAATTCCACATCGGTGTAATTCGGTCATGCATTTCATACTTATATGGCCAAGACGACAGTGCCACGTGTAGGAGTCTATTCGATTATCTATTCGAGCACGTTTGTTGCTAACTTCGATATTGAAAACGTCACTGGATAAATCTAACGTGTAGATGTCATTGCACAAAGTTCCATTCCCATAAAGAATGTCATTCAAAGTTATGTAACAACAATTGTTACTAAAAGTTAAATGATAACCTTTTTCATTCAAACATGAAATAGATATAATGTTCTTTATTAACGAAGGAACAAAATAGCAATTATCCAATTCTAAGACAAGTCCAGTCGGGAGCTTTAGCAAATATGTTCCGATGGCAATAGCAGCAACCTTTGCTCCATTTCCAACTCGCAAATTCGCTTCTCCTTGACGAGTCTTCTTCTATTCCTTAGCCCCTTTATGTCATTACATATCTGTGAGCCACACCCAGTATCAAGTACCCAAGTATTTGAGGAAATAGAGTGACATTCAATAACGAAGATACTTGAAGAGGATGGGGCATCGGATGCCTTCTCTTTCAAGGACTCAAGATAAACCTTGCAGTTTCTTCGCCAGTGACCCTCCTTGCCACAATGATGGCAAGTGTCTTTTGGGATTTTTCAGTCTTTTTGGCCTTTTTCTTCTTCCTTTATTCTGTTCTTTGGCCTTCCTCTTAGAACCTTTCTTCGAGGAACCAACTAACAGTACTGTCTTTGATCCTGCTTTACAGAAGGCTCTACAGTCTTCAGCAGGTTGAGCAACTCGGAAACTGGTCTAGAGTTGCATCTTTAGAAGGACGGTTGGGAAGTTGTTCTTCAAGGACATAAGCAAGCTTTTCTGCCTTGAGGACTATCCTCAGGTTTCGAAGCCAGTCCATGAAGTTCGGCCCAGTCAGTTTATTGGTATCCAAAATGGAACGCAAGTTTAGAGAAGACATGATCGAGTGATTAACCTAGAAATACAAATTGAGCTTATGTGAGAAGATTGATTAAAGAATGTATCAATATACATTAATAAAAATCCTATTTATTTTCAAATTGAGTCACCCTTTTATCAATTCGGGAGATCGTAGGAACATCTCCAAATAGGTTGATATCCAACCATAGATAAGAACAACCATGACTGTGGCCATCAAGTTTTTTCTTAGCTATGAAGGTAGGTAATTATACCGATTACAATCACATATATGTAACTATCACTTTATGCTATCAACTAATTGAATGTTTGCATAAATCATTGGGTCGTTAACTCATTAACAAGTATGTATCATTATACATAGCACCCAACTGCACCTCTCTTTACATCGACCTTGGCTGTGGCACAACAAATCGATGCTCCAAGCTTAAGGCTGACCCATTAATCAAGAAATAGTTTAATATGGTTGGAGCTCATTCAACCGCTTAGTCAGGCTTGGATGTGTCCAACAACCAAAACTAAGGATTGACCTCTGACTCCAACTATATTATTCATAAACTAATTCCATGGTTTGAACATGTTGAGGTTCAAGTCGGGCATGGATGTGTCCATCAACCCAACGAGAAACAAAACTCCGATTCTAACCATATTAATGGAAGGTGTTGGCCTTAATATTTTGTAAGGGGTTTTGGGTCTCATCTTTTTCTAAGCACATTCATGACATATTGTCATGACTAACGATTTCCTTAATAAAGTATGTATGTGACTTAAGTTATCAAGTCTCATTAATTGAATTAGGAACCGGATTTCCTAATTCCAATTTCATTCTATATTAAAGGAATTGTTTTGGGAAACAATTTCCTAAATTGTCATAATTAATTTCGGAAATAATATGTTCAAGACTTTGATTTCTCCAAATCAAATCTTATTAAATTAAGAGACAAATCCCTTAATTCAACTACATATTATTTTCATGAAAATCTCATTTAAGAAACTCTATAGGAAACATTTCCTAATTAATTTGGAGACAACAATATGTAAGAGCATCACCTCTTAAAACATATTTTATTCATGGATTTAATTAATTACAACAAATCGTTTTCTAAGGGTGGCTCCCCGAGGCTCAGATACCCAAAGAAAAGTAATGTGTTGTAAATCCAATTGGACGGCTCCTCGAGGCTCAATCCAAATCAAACATGACAATTTCAATTAAAAATTGGGAATTAAATTACAACAACTAACTCTAAATTGGATGGCTCCCGAGGCTCAATCCAAAGTAAAGAATTTTGTTGTCAATTTAAAAACCAATTCAAATTTAATTGTCAATTAACTGTCCATGAATTTGTCTAGACTT
>JAGFNQ010000147.1:39139-57959 GCA_024364735.1 Boesenbergia rotunda | reverse complement strand
TGTTGGTGGCAGAATGCACCTAAGTTACACCCGTGTTTTGATAATGGCAACATAGGTCAAAAGTTAAGTCTTTCTTGTTTTCTAACAAGTTAATCTAGTGTGCAGGAAAAGCCCTAGCGAAGGACTGCTAGGCACTGGCAAAGGAATGCCAGGAAAGAAAGCCCTAGCAAAGGATTACTAGGCAACTGGCGAAGGACTGCCAGTATCAAGCCTAGCGAAGGACTGCTAGGCTCCAGGCGAAGGACAGCTTGGGACTGAAGCCCTAGCGAAGGACTGCTAGGCAACTGGCGAAGGACTGCCAGTTTACAAGACCTGACAAAGGACCATCAGGCAAAAGTCCAACCAGAGGAACGGTTGGCATCAGGTAAATTCTCCTGAGAGGAGTAGGTGAGGACGCGTTCCCCGTCGAGGGAACAGTAGGCGTCGGTTTGTCCTAGGGCTCCATTTTGGATACCAATGTCAGAACCAAGACAGCTAAGGCTGTATAAACAAATACTTTATTGCTTTATTGTGTTTTGGACTAACCCTGGATGCAGGACCAAAGGAAGGAGTGTCTGCAGCTCAGATAGCCTCAAAGGAATGAGGTAGTAGCTGAGTAGGGCACCCAGAGTTTCCTGGGCGCCCCCAAGGGCCATACAAAACAAGTAAAGAAAAAAGGAGTTTGAATACATGCTGGATCGGGCGCCCCCGTGCTCCCGGGCGCCCCCGCTGCTCCCGGGCGCCCCCTGCGATGCGGGCGCCCCCATGCGCATATATCGACCCAGAAGCCAAGCGAAGCCAAAGGATAGAGTTTGACTCGGTCAACCCGGGCGCCCCGAGCGCTGCGGGCGCCCCGGTCAAAGCGGATCCAGAGGATAGACGCTGACCGAGAGCTCTGCGGATCAAAGGCCACGTGGGGGCGCCCCCGACATCCCGGGCGCCCCCAGGCCCTATATAAAGGGCCTTCGACCAAGGCTTCAAGACACCAATTCACTCAACGCCTCAAAGCTCTTCTGCTCTCGTGCCTTGCTCCGGAAACTCTCCAACTCGAGCCGACGACGTCCCGCTTCTCCGAAAAAGTTAATCTACTCCGGACGTCGGTAAAGAAGAGCGTTCTTTTTATTTACTGCACTTATCTTTGTAATTAATTTTTGTAAACCTTTTGTTGCTCCTATATAGAATTTCCCAAAGTAAACGGTCAACGACCGTGGGCCTTGGAGTAGGAGTCGACACAGGCTCCGAACCAAGTAAATCGACTGTGTCTCTGTGTCGTGTTTTTTAATTTCCGCTGCGTACCTGCTCTTACGAAAATCCGAACGATTTTCGATATTCACCCCCCCTCTATCGGTTTTGTCGATCCAACAAGTGGTATCAGAGCGGGGAAGTTCAAACCTGGTGCAACCACCAGTTTGAAATTTTTTTTCGAATTTTTATTTTCTATTTTTTTCTTTACGAATTTCTCGCTAAATATTTCATTCGTTTTTTTAAGCGAGGTTGGTGCAACACCCCTCGTTATTTAATTTATCCAGCACTACTAATCCAAGACCTAGTCTTGGAAAATCCTTTAAGTTTTCTTTTTCAGATTAAATGGCTATGCAAGAAGGTTTTAGCACCGCCAGACCTCCACTCTTCAGTGGAGAAGACTTTTCTTACTGGAAAAGCCGCATGGAGGTCCACCTGAAAACTCAGGTGGACATGTGGATTATCATCCAGTCCGTACTGGAGACACCCAAGAATGCTGATGGACTTCCTCAAAGCTACTCCGAATGGGACAACTCCCTAAAACGCAAGATAGAAGTCGACGCAAAAGCTACTCAAACTCTTCAATGCGGATTGACGAAAGAGGAGCTGAACCGCGTGTGCCCTTTCAACAGTGCAAAGGAGCTATGGACAAAACTGATCGAGCAACACGAAGGGACTTCAGATACTCGGATCAGTAAGAGGGATCTGCTATTGAACAAACTCTACACCATCAAGATGGCCGACAACGAAACCAGCAGCCCAGCTCCACGCACGAATCCAAGAGGTAATGAACGGTCTTCACACAATAGGTCACAAGGTTGAAAACCGTGACCTAATAAGGTATGCTCTAAACGCCTTCCCTAGAAACACCTTGTGGGCATCTATGGTAGATGCATACAAGGTATCTAGGGATCTTTCTAAAATAAAATTAGATGAATTGTTTTCCGAACTAGAACTCCACGAACAAACTAACACCAATATGGTCAAGAAAGGTATTGCTTTCGTTGCAGGTAAAACTGGAAGGACAACGAAGAAGAAGCCTGAACCTGAACCCGAGTCTAACTCTGACTCAGACTCAGAAGACGAAGAAGGAGAACAAACTAAGCTAGTCCGGCTCGCTCGAAGCTACTACAAAGAGCTGAAGAACTGAACCAACAAACGAAAACCTGGCCGAAGAAAGGACGATCCAGCTGAACCCGCAAACAAGCCTAATGTGACCTGCTATGAGTGCAAGAAAAAGGGTCACTACAAGTCAGAGTGCCCTAACCTAAAGGAGACAAAAAGGACGAGAAGAAAGAAGGCACTGCAAGCAACCTGGGACGAATCGTCCTCAGAAGAAGAAGAAGAGGCACCCCAGTCCAACCTCCTAGCTCTGACCGCCTCAGATAAAGTTGAGATTGAGTCAGAAACAGAACAAGAGGACGGCGAGCTGACCTTCACAGAAGACGGAGAAATTAAGGTAACTGGTTTTAATAGATTGCAATTAAGTGAGTTAATTTCATTTCTTTCTCGAGATTTGGCCAAAGCCAAACTCCGAGTCGAATCCCTCCGACAGGAAGTAAAACTCCTGAAAGAGGAAGCTAACTCTAAACCCTTTACCGAGAAGGTTCAGGAAGGAACTCCTATTCAAGTTGAAAAACTTGAAAAGGAAAACTCCTCCCTGAAAACTCAGGTTAAAGATCTTAGATCAACATTAGAACGATTTACATCTGGTTCCAAAGTTCTTGACATGATCCTTGGAAAATAGAAATCAGTTCTAAATCGATCCGGATTGGGCTATAGAACCAAATCTCGGCAAAGATCATACTTTGCTGTACTGAACCAGTCCAGAGGTAAAATTCAGGCATGGGTACCTAAACTATACTTGAACAAACCGACTGGATCAAATCAGTATTGGATCCCCAAGGACAAGATTCACATCTTGCCCAACCATCACCGTGGCTTTAGTCCAGGGGGAGCCAAACTGAAAACTATTTTCATTATTAGATAAACTTGTTATTCTTGATTTAAATTACTTGATTGATTGGTTATTTAATTTCTGCAATATACCATGCTTAGACTTAGGCTAGCTTAAGGACTAAACAAACTTAGCTGAAATTTGACAACATAGTATTGGGTGGAGGTGAGATGATAGTACGTTAGGGAAGCCAACTTGGCGGAACTAGCCGAAGCTACCGATCCAAGACCCAAACTAGTTAGACCAGAATTTTTTCAAAGAATTTTTGAAAATGAAATTTCATTAAAAGGCTTTGTCAAGGAAAGGGTGGATGATCCCATAAGGCTACGGCCAAAGAAGGCCTAGTGCCTCGCCAAGACCTGGAAGCCAATTTCTGAAATTCAAATTCAATTTTTTTTTGTCAAATTCGAATCTAACACAAAATTTCAGTTATTTGTAGATTTAAACATTTTTGTTAAAATTTAATTGTTTTCAAAATTAATTAAGTTTTTAAAATTTAATTGTTTTCAAAATTAATCAAAATTTTCAAAATAATTTTAACTATCAAAACCTGTCTCACAAAACCTATAAGGTTAACGTGAATAAAAACCCTAGATTTGGGTGAGACAGACTAGGCAGTGAAACTCAATTTAAGCTATTCCTGATTCTAATTGGATCCAAAGCAAGAAAATTCTTTATGCGTAGGAACATAAAGATTTGGACCAATGGATGTTGGATAGCGGTTGCTCCAGACACATGACTGGAGATAAATTGAAGTTCACCAATCTCAAACGCAAAAACCTAGGCTCAGTGGCATTTGGCAATAATGCTACACTCAAGGTAATTGGGTCAGGTAATATTGATCTTAAATCTGATTTCATTATTAAGAAAGTTCTATTGGTTGAAAACTTTAATTTTAACTTGCTTAGCATAAGTCAGTTATGTGATTCTGGTTATATAGTTACTTTCAACAATTCTAACTGCCTATTAGAAATGAACAAGACTCAGAAATCATACTTAAGGGCACTAGGAAAAATAATGTATACACTATAAATCTTCCCCTTATACCCAAATGTATGTTAACACAATTAGAACAAACAAACCTCTGGCATAGGAGATTAGGTCATACCAATTTGAGAACTATCTCAAAAATTACCCAACTTGGCTTAATCAAAGGTATCCCCAAAATCAAAAATAATGAAAACCTAATATGTGAATCATGTAATCAAGGTAAACAAACCAAATCCAATCACAAACTAATCCAGTCTGATTTAACTCAAACCACACTTGAGCTCCTGCACCTTGACCTATTTGATTCACATGGAGCCAAGTCACTAAGCGGGAACCGATATCGCTTAGTAATAGTTGATGATTACTCTAGGTTTACCTGGGTTAGGTTCGTAAAAACTAAAGATGAAACCCTAAACCTATTTATTGAATTTTATAAACTAATTGAAAATCAAAACGACACTAAAATAAAAAGACTTAGGAGTGATCACGGGGGAGAGTTTGAGAATCAACGGTTTGAGGAATTCTGTAAGGTAAATGAGTATTTACATGAATTTTCATGTCCGAGAACCCCCCAACAAAATGGGATAGTCGAGCGAAGGAATAGAACATTACAAGAAGCCGCTAGGGCTATGCTCAACGAATTTAAACTAGCAAACCAATTTTGGGCAGAAGCAACTAGTACAGCCTGTTATATCCAAAATAGGGTTTTGATTAACAAACGACACAACAAAACCCCCTATGAACTGTACTACCATAGACTCCCAAACCTACATTACCTAAGGGTCCTTGGGTGCAAAGTCCATATCCTAAACACCAAAGACTATTTAGGAAAATTTCAATCCAAGTCAAACCCAGATATTTTCCTAGGATATTCAACCACAAGTAGAGCCTATAGAGCTTACAACAAACGAACTAAGAAAATTGAAGAAACAACAAACTTAATTTTTTAATTTTCGATGAAGAAATCAATTCAACATCTAATAATCCAGACCCAATTTCATCAAACTCTGACCAAGAAAATAATGAACAAACTATTGAACCATTAATTGAACCCTTACATGAACTAACTATTGAACCAATGAATGAATTAACTGAACCAAGAATCGAACCAACAAATGAACCAGCCCAAAGAGTCGAATCAAATAGTGAATCAAACCAACCAGCTGGACCTGAGGCTGAACTAAGCACTAGAAGAACAAAGAAACCCAGACTTAGTCACCCAACCGATCAAATTGTGGGTGATCCAACTCTAGGAGTCAGGACTAGGTCCTCCTATAGGAACCTTAGCCAAATAGCTATGATATCAAAAATTGAACCCAAAACTATAGAAGAAGCCCTACCTGATCCTGATTGGATCATAGCAATGCAAGAAGAACTAGCTCAATTCGAGAGAAACCAAGTCTGGGAATTAGTACCTAAACCTGAGTGCAAATCCATCATTGACACTAAGTGGGTCTTTAGGAATAAGCTGAATGATCAAGGAGAAATAGTCAGAAATAAAGCCCGCTTAGTAGCAAAGGGTTTCAGCCAAGTAGAGGGATTAGACTACGATGAAACATATGCCCCAGTAGCTAGACTTGAGTCCATTAGAATATTGTTAGACTTTGCATCCCATAAAGGATTTAAATTATATCAAATGGATGTAAAGTCAGCCTTCTTAAATGGATTCATTAAAGAAGAAGTTTATGTAGAACAACCCCCAGGGTTTGAGGACTTAGATAAACCTAACCATGTTTACAAACTAACCAAAGCATTATATGGGCTAAAACAAGCACCTAGAGCCTGGTATAAATGATTATCAACCTATTTAACTTCTAAAGAATTTAAACAAGGCCAAATTGACTCAACATTATTTATTAAAACCCTAGGAAAAGATATATTTATTGCCCAAATTTACGTAGATGACATAATTTTTGGATCCACCAACACCAACTTTCTAAAAGAATTTATCAAGATAATAGAAGATGAATTTGAAATGAGCTTAGTTGGTGAGCTTACATTTTTCCTAGGACTACAAATCAAACAAACTAGGGATGGTAACTATGTTCATCAATTCAAATATGCTAAAGAGTTAATAAAGAAATTTAAAATGGATAACTCTAAAAGTATCAGTACCCCCATGGCCACTAATATAAAAATAGATAGTGACCCTGATGGTAAACTAGTAGACCTTAAACTCTATAGGAGTATGATAGGTAGCCTACTGTACCTTACCGCTAGTAGACCTGATATTCTCTTTGCCGTAGGGATGTGTGCTAGATACCAAACCTATGCTAAGGAAACACACTTAGCAGCCCTAAAAAGAATACTGAGATATGTAAAGGGCACCCTAAATGTAGGGATTTGGTATCCTAGGACCTCAACTTTTGCTTTAACTGGATACTCAGATTCGGACTATGCTGGCTGTAAGTTAGATAGAAAGAGCACAAGTGGAAGCTGCCAACTGTTAGGTCAGAGTCCAGTTAGTTGGTGCAGCAGAAAACAACACTGTGTAGCTCTATCCACAACTGAAGCTGAGTATGTGGCATTAGGAGAGTGTGTGGCTCAACTTTTATGGATGATGCACACACTTAAGGACTTCCAGCTCAACTACACCCAAACTTAAGTATTTATTGACAATATAAGTTCAATTAATTTAACTAAGAACCCAATCCAACACTCCAGAACCAAACATATAGAAGTCAAACATCATTTTGTAAGAGACCATGTAACCAGGGGTGAAATAGTACTCAAGTATATTGACTCTAAATCCAACCTAGCTGATATATTCACAAAGCCCTTACCTGAGTCTGAGTTCAGCTCACTAAGAAGGCAGTTAGGATTGTGCTCTGTAGAATAGAGTAACTCAAATTTTTTACTGCTCTACTTGATTTCAAAAATCAGTTTTCTAAAAATAGATTTTGAAAAACTGCTTTACTTAATTTCAAAATCAGTTTTCACTTTTTACTTAGTTTTATTGCAAAACTACCCCCTTTAAAAATTAGGGCTTTTTCGAAAATGGACTTAGCCTAGGCCCTAACCCTAGAACTGCATGCACCTATAGACTTAGAAGCCAGCATCTCACAAGCACCTTAGGGTACTTTTGATTGATAATCTAGAAAGGGTTGAGATGCTTAGGTCTTTGCCTTAATTCAAGATGCTTTAAGTCAGTGCATCTGCAGTAATTCGGGCACTAAATACAACTTAAACAGCAATCGAGTTAAGTGTCAAGTTTAGAAAATCTAACTTGAACAGAAACACTTAACTTGACTAACCCTAGCAAAAACTACTGTTTATAACAGTTAGTAAGTAGCTAATTGGGTTAGACAGGTCCCTACAGAGAAAATTGATTGATTTAGTGTAAATCTAATCATGAATTGGTTCAGTACAGCAAATTCTTATTTATTTCCTTTATGTAATCATAGTTATCTTGTTTTGATATATGGCAAAGGTGGAGAGATAGGAAAGGAAAGAGAAAAATTAGAGAAAAATTACTTTTACTTTTTCCTAATTACTTTTACTGTTTCAAAATTTCTCCTTTATTCAAAAAGGTTCAAAAATATACTTATCCTTTATTCAAAAGCTTAAACTTTTTGAAGAAGTACTTAAGTTCTTAAAGCTTTCAAAATTTTGCCTAAGTACTCCAGTTTCAGAATTTCTTAAAGCTTTCAAAATTTTGCTAAGTACTCTAGCTTCAAAATTTTTTTCTTACTCAAGCCTTCAAAATTTTTTGCTAAGTACTCCAGCCTCAAAATTTTTATTCAAGCTTTCAAAATTTTGCTAAGTACTCCAGCCTCAAAATTTTTATTCAAGCTTTCAAAATTTTGCTAAGTACTCTAGCCTTTCAAAAGTTTCTTACTTAAGCTTGTCAAAAATTTTTTTGGTACTCTAAAGCTTAAGTTTTTCAAAACTGTATTAAAACTGAAATTCTTACTTAAGCTAACATTCTCAAAAAGTTTTCAAGTACAAATAAAGTTTTTTTTAACCCCACGAATTTTTGAAAAATCTAGGGGGAGGTGCCTTCCAGGGGGAGGGAACAAAAGTTAAAACTTTTTCATATTTTGCTTAAACTTAACTTTTTGAACTAGGGTTGCCATAAATCAAAAAGGGGGAGATTGTTGGTGCAGAATGCACCTAAGTCAAACCCGTGTTTTGATAATGGCAACATAGGTCAAAAGCTAAGTCTTTCTTGTTTTCTAACAAGTTAATCTAGTGTGCAGGAAAAGCCCTAGCGAAGGACTGCTAGTTGTTAGTGCAGGAAGCACCATATCGATCCTTGTTTTGATATTGGCAAAGGATTCAAAGTTAAGTTTATTTGTGATCTAACAATGTAACTCAAGTGTACAGAGACAAAATCCTAGCGAAAGAATGCTAGGCACCTGGCGAAGGACTGCCAGTTTCCAAGCCCTAGCGAAGGACTGCTAGGCAACTGGCGAAGGACTGCCAGTATCCAAGCCCTAGCGAAGGACTGCTAGGCAACTGGCGAAGGACCGCCAGTATCAAAGCCCTAGCGAAGGACTGCTAGGCAGCTGGCGAAGGACTGCCAGTATCCAAGACCTGACAAAGGACCGTCAGGCAAAAGTCCAACTAAAGGAACGGTTGGCATCAGGTAAATTCTCCCGAGAGGAGTAGGTGAGGACGCGTTCCCCGTCGAGGGAACAGTAGGAGTCGGTTCGACCTAGGGCTCCATTTGGGAGACCAAAGTCAGAACCAAGACAGCTAAGGCTGTATAAATATAATAAATTATTATGTTAGTGTGTTTTGGACTAACCCTGGATGCAGGACCGAAGGAACGTGTGTCTGCAGCTCAGAAAGCCTCAAAGGAAAGAGGCAGTTGCTGAGTAGGGCGCCCGGAGCGTCCCGGGCGCCCCCAAGGGCCATACAAAACAAGTAAAGAAAATAGTGGTTCGAATACATACTGGGCCGGGCGCCCCCTGTGCTGTGGGTGCCCCATGCGCATACATCGAACCCGAACCCCTCGAAGCCAAGCAAAGCCAAAGGATAGAGTTTGACCCGGTCAATCCGGGTGCCCCGAGCGCTGCGGGCGCCCCGGTCAAAGCGGATCCAGAGGATCAGACGCGACCGAGACTTTGGCGGATCGAAGGCCACGTGGGGAGCGCCCCCGACATCCCGGGCGCCCCCAGGCCCTATATAAGGGACCTTCGACCAAGGCTTCAAGAACAACTGTTCTCTCAACGCTCCAACGATCTTCTACGCTCGTGCCTTGCTCCGGAAACACTCCAACTCGAGCCGACGACGTCCCGCTGCCCCGAACAAGCCAATCCACTCCGGACGTCTGTAACGAAGATCGAAATTTTAATATTATTATTTTTGCACTTATTTGTAATCAATTATTGTAAACTATTTTGCGCGAATATAGAATTGCCCAAAGTAAACGGTCAATGACCGTGGGCCTTGGAGTAGGAGTCGACACAGGCTCCGAACCAAGTAAATCGACTGTGTCTGTGTATTGTTTTATTTTATTTCCGCTGCGTACGTGCTCTTTACGAAAGTCCGAACGATTTCCGATATTCACCCCCCTCTATCGGTTTTCTCGATCCAACACTAGGCATTGGCAAAGGAATGCCAGGAAAGAAAGCCCTAGCAAAGGATTACTAGGCAACTGGCGAAGGACTGCCAGTATCAAGCCCTAGCGAAGGACTGCTAGGCTTCAGGCGAAGGACAGCCTGGGACTGAAGCCCTAGTGAAGGACTGCTAGGCAACTGGCGAAGGACTGCCAGTTTACAAGACCTGACAAAGGATCGTCAGGCAAAAGTCCAACCAGAGGAACGGTTGGCATCAGGTAAATTCTCCCGAGAGGAGTAGGTGAGGACGCGTTCCCCGTCGAGGGAACAGTAGGCGTTGGTTCGACCTAGGGCTCCATTTTGGAGACCTAGGGCTCCATTTTGGACTCGATCGCCTTTTTTAATTTTCAATTTTTAATTTTTCAACATAAGTCAGAATTAATAAAACGAATAATATTTGAAAATTTGTCATAAACTTTTTTAAATTATTATTTTAATATTTTTCTCGAAATTCATGCTAACCAACTTTTTTCCCAAACAGTAAATTCTTACTTTTTCATCCTTAATCAGAATTAATAAAGTCAACATTTTCAAAAACTAGTCATAATTTTTTATTTTATTATTATTTTACCTCGAAATTCGTGCAAACTCCTTTTGAGCTAGTATTTTTTTCTCGCTCCCGCACTACTAATCCAAGACCAAGTCTTGGGACATTTCTATTTTTTTGTGTGCGAGATTTAAACTAAATGGCCAATCAAGAATGGAATAGCATTCGTCCACCGCTCTTCTCTGGCGAAAACTTCAGCTTTTGGAGAAGACAAATGGAGTCCCTTCTGGAGGTCCACATGGACTTATGGCAGATCATCCAAACGAGATTCTCGTTACCCGTAGAAGAGGAGTCATCAATCGAGTGGGACAAACTGGATGAACACACCCTCAATCAAATTGAGACCGATGCAAGGGCAACTTCGATCCTACAATGTGGCCTAGCCAAGGAGCAACTTGAACTAGTAGGACCATTCAGATGTGCCAGAGAAATTTGGGAGAAACAAACCAATCTACACGAAGAGAGCTCCGAAATTGAGTTAGCACCTGATTGCGAACTCGTGCCAGAGTCAGAAGACGAATTGACTGAGACAAAAATGGTAACCAATTTCGAATCCTTTTTTGAATCACAATTAGATAATCCAACAGATACTATAATGGTCGAGGAAGGTATAATTTCTAGTGCAGGGAAAGCTCCAAGAGAACCACCAGAGAAGAAGATTCAACCTGTACCCGAGTCCAACTCAGACTTAAAATTTGACGACAAAGAAGGAGACCGACCCAAACCGGTCCAATTAGCTCGTGATCATTACAAGAGCACTGGAAAAACGATCGGGGAAGGTAAGTTTTTAATATTTGAAAATTCAATATCTATCTCAAATAACATGATTAATTTGTATAAACTAGTTAAGGTTAGTACATTAGAAAACTTAATTCATAACCATGCTAATTTTAAAAAACCAAAGTTTTATTTCGATTATGATGTAACTTAGATCATTTTTTGTTTGCTTTAATTGTATGTTGCTTTTATTTTATTTTATGCTTAGATTTTTTTTAATTAATTAGTTTAAGGACTAGAAATGGTTAGATAAGGACCTGATTAACTGAAACTTGACAACATAGTATTGGGTGGAGGTGAGATGATAGTACGTTAGGGAAGTCATTTTGGCGGAACTAGCCGAAGCTACCGATCCAAGACCCAAACTAGTTAGACCAGAATTTATCAAAAAGTAATTTTGAAAATGAAATTTCACTAAAAGGCTTTGTCTAGGAAAGAGTTGATGATCCAATAAGGCTACGGCCAAAGAAGACCTTATGCCTCGCCAAGACCTGGAAGCCAATTTTTGAAATTCAAATTCAATTTACTCTTTGTTAAATTCGAATCTAACATAAATTTTCAGTTAATTTTAGATTCAAATATCTCTTTTCAAAATAAATTTAAATTGGGTTTAAAAATTAATTTAATTTTTAATTATGAACTTTTCAAAATAAATCTTTCTATTAAATATGTATCTCACAAAACAGTTAAGGATATCCTGTTTTGTCACTTAGAAATGGGTGAGATGCTTAGGACCTAAAAGTTGAGTCCAACCCAACCAACTAATTCAGATTAAATCAAATCTTAATTAATTCAATTACATCAAAATCGAATCTTAATTAATTCAATTAAATCAAAATTAAATCAATTAAATTCAATTAAATCTTAATTAAATCAATAAAACTCAATTAAATCTTAATTAAATCAATTTAATTCAATCAAATTCAAAATAATTCAAAATAATTCAATTAAATAAAATTCAACTTAATTATTCTCAACTAATCATTCTCAAAATTCAACTCAATTACTCTTAATTATTCTAAAATTCAACTCAATTATTCTCAAAATTCAATGTAATTATTGTCAATCATTTATCTTCAAAATTAAAATATTTGTCTCACACAACCCATAAGGTCAACATGTTTGATCACATAGAACTGGGTGAGATATCTAGGACCTAAAAGTATAATTTACTATGATTTTAAATGAAAAGGTTTGCAAAATTATCTCTATTTTGTTTTGTCAATTTATTGTACTATAACCTACCTTTTCATTTCTAACATTTTTTTAATATAAAAATTCATGTTAAATATCTCGATAGACTCGTTTTAAATATAATCTAGGGCTTGTTTTTTTTGGTCATCGATTGGTCAAAATTGGTCAAAATAGTCAACCCTAGTCAACATAGTCAAACCTGCTCAACACTGAAGCCACTTAAGGAACTTAGATAAAAGCTAGACTGTGTCGGATACAGGGGGAGTTTCTTTTAATACTTTTCGAAAAATTTATACTCTTTTCAAAAACCTTATGCTCTAAATCTTACTATCATCTCGATAAGGTTTTCAAAAATTGATTCAAAAATCTTCGTATACTACTATGTGTTTGAAAAATTATCATGATTTCAAAATATTTTTTTTCAAAAACTGTGTTATCATTTCAAGTTATGTTTTTAAAAATGTATCTCCTTGAAAGTTATCATACTCAGAAGATTGTTCAAAATTATTCTTATGATTTTAATAAACCCTAAAGACACAGAGGAAGGTCCACTTCATGATCAACAAGGACTCCTAGGATGTGTCAAATTTAGGGGGAGTTGGAGTCAAAAGAAGAATTTCTGAAATATTTTTTTGGTAATTATTTGTTTTGAAGTTATTAGATAATTCTTATAATTTAAATCGAACCCTAAGAACTCAGAGGAAGAATACTTGTGGTCAACAAGCTTCCAAGGACTGTATCAAGTTTAGGGGGAGGTCAAATTAAAAGAGTTATTAAACATTTCTAAATAATATGTTTTCATACACTATATTTTTAAAATTGTGTCGAAAACATTTGTCTTACAAAATAATATTATTTAAAATGTTTTTGTGGCTTTAAAATTATTTTTTAAATACTTAGGAATATTATTTTACTTGGGTTGAAAAATTTCCAGGACACTTAGGAAAATGTCCTTGTAGTTAACAAGGTTTCCTAGGATTGTGTCAGACTGGAAAAGAAATCAAGTCAAGTATTCAAAATAAAAATAATTTTTTTTTATGCATAATCTTCAAAAGTACTTCTATTTTTCAAAGTACAATGTTTTGAAAAGTACTAATACTTGTAAAGGCAATAGTGTTCTAAGTGCATGAAGGTTCTAAAAGATTTGCCTACAAATATAAAATATTTTCTAAGTGGAGTTTTGTTGGTGCAGTTTAAAGTTTTTGCAATACTTTCAAGAATTATGCTAAGTATTTTTTTATGTATGCTAAGTGTTTTTTTATGTTTTCAAAACTCATTAGCTCTGATACATAATTTTTTTCTTAAGACTTCTTTCAAAATATAATTCTTTACTAATAAACAACTAAGAAGTGAAAAAGCTCAAATTGTTCAAAATCAAAATGTTTTTCAAAAGCTTTCTCTTATTCAAAAAGCAAAGTTGAATTTCTAAGTGTGCTTTCAAAAATTTCTAAGAGCATCTTTTTGCAAATATTTCTAAGTAGATTTTTACTTAGTAAACAAAATTTGCCTAAGCAAAGACTTTTTGAAAATTTTGGCAAATGTTTGTCTTAGTGAAAAAACTTGTCTAGAATTTTTTTTAAGATTTTGTTTTTCAAAATACACAAAGTATTTCCAAGCAAGGTTTTCTCCCAGTTCTCAAAGTTGAACCATTTGTTAGGGAAATTTGGTTTCAAAATCTTGCCTAATTAAAATTCTTTTTGCAAAGCTAAGTAAAACTGTTGTAACAAAATTTAAGTTTGCAAAATTTTTTTTTAAACTTTACCTTGTTCACCCTTGTATGTTTTTGATATATGTCAAAGGGGGAGGAAAGGCCAAAGTTAAGGGATATAACACAAGTATTCAGGGATTTAGGGGGAGTATAAATTTGTTTTAATCTACACTTATACTGTTCATACTCCTTCATTTCTTAACTGTTATATGTTTATACTTAACTTTGAATTGTGTTGCCATAAATCAAAAAGGGGGAGATTGTTGGTGCAGGAAGCACCATATCGATCCTTGTTTTGATATTGGCAAAGGATTCAAAGTTAAGTTTATTTGTGATCTAACAATGTAACTCAAGTGTACAGAGACAAAATCCTAGCGAAGGAATGCTAGGCACCTGGCGAAGGACTGCCAGTTTCCAAGCCCTAGCGAAGGACAGCTAGGCAACTGGCGAAGGACTGCCAGTATCCAAGCCCTAGCGAAGGACTGCTAGGCAACTGGCGAAGGACCGCCAGTATCAAAGCCCTAGCGAAGGACTGCTAGGCAGCTGGCGAAGGACTGCCAGTATCCAAGACCTGACAAAGGACCGTCAGGCAAAAGTCCAACCAAAGGAACGGTTGGCATCAGGTAAATTCTCCCGAGAGGAGTAGGTGAGGATGCGTTCCCCGTCGAGGGAGCAGTAGGCGTCGGTTCGACCTAGGGCTCCATTTGGGAGACCAAAGTCAGAACCAAGACAGCTAAGGCTGTATAAATATAATAAATTATTATGTTAGTGTGTTTTGGACTAACCCTGGATGCAGGACCGAAGGAACGTATGTCTGCAGCTCAGAAAGCCTCAAAGGAAAGAGGCAGTTGCTAAGTAGGGCGCCCGGAGCGTCCCGGGCGCCCCCAAGGGCCATACAAAACAAGTAAAGAAAATAGTGGTTCGAATACATACTGGGCCGGGCGCCCCCTGCGCTGCGGGCGCCCCCATGCGCATACATCGAACCCGAACCCCTCGAAGCCAAGCAAAGCCAAAGGATAGAGTTTGACCCGGTCAATCTGGGCGCCCCGAGCGCTGCGGGCGCCCCGGTCAAAGCGGATCCAGAGGATCAGACGCGACCGAGACTTTGGCGGATCGAAGGCCACGTGGGGGGCGCCCCCGACATCCCGGGCGCCCCCAGGCCCTATATAAGGGACCTTCGACCAAGGCTTCAAGAACAACTGTTCTCTTAACGCTCCAACGATCTTCTATGCTCGTGCCTTGCTCCGGAAACACTCCAACTCGAGCCGACGACGTCCCGCTGCCCCGAACAAGCCAATCCACTCCGGACGTCGGTAACGAAGATCGAAATTTTAATATTATTATTTTTGCACTTATTTGTAATCAATTATTGTAAACTATTTTGCGCGAATATAGAATTGCCCAAAGTAAACGGTCAACGACCGTGGGCCTTGGAGTAGGAGTCGACACAGGCTCCGAACCAAGTAAATCGACTGTGTCTGTGTATTGTTTTATTTTATTTCCGTTGCGTACGTGCTCTTTACGAAAGTCCGAACGATTTCCGATATTCACCCCCCCTCTATCGGTTTTCTCGATCCAACACTAGGCACTGGCAAAGGAATGCCAGGAAAGAAAGCCCTAGCAAAGGATTACTAGGCAACTGGCGAAGGACTGCCAGTATCAAGCCCTAGCGAAGGACTGCTAGGCTTCAGGCGAAGGACAGCCTGGGACTGAAGCTCTAGCAAAGGACTGCTAGGCAACTGGCGAAGGACTGCCAGTTTACAAGACCTGACAAAGGATCGTCAGGCAAAAGTCCAACCAGAGGAACGGTTGGCATCAGGTAAATTCTCCCGAGAGGAGTAGGTGAGGACGCGTTCCCTGTCGAGGGAACAGTAGGCGTCGGTTCGACCTAGGGCTCCATTTTGGAGACCAAAGTCAGAACCAAGACAGCTAAGGTTGTATAAACAAATACTTTATTGCTTTATTGTGTTTTGGACTAACCCTGGATGCAGGACCAAAGGAAGGAGTGTCTGTAGCTCAGATAGCCTCAAAGGAATGAGGTAGTAGCTGAGTAGGGCGCCCGGAGTGTCCCGGGCGCCCCCAAGGGCCATACAAAACAAGTAAAGAAAAAAGGAATTCGAATACATGCTGGGTCGGGCGCCCCCGTGCTCCCGGGCGCCCCCGCTGCTCCCGGGCGCCCCCATGCGCATATATCGACCCAGAAGCCAAGCGAAGCCAAAGGATAGAGTTTGACCCGGTCAACCCAGGCGCCCCGAGCGCTGCGGGCGCCCCGGTCAAAGCGGATCCAGAGAATAGACGCTGACCGAGAGCTCTGCGGATCAAAGGCCACGTGGGGGGCGCCCCCGACATCCCGGGCGGCCCCAGGCCCTATATAAAGGGCCTTTGACCAAGGCTTCAAGACACCAATTCACTCAACGCCTCAAAGCTCTTCTGCTCTCGCGCCTTGCTCCGGAAACTCTCCAACTCGAGGCGACGACGTCCCGCTGCTCCGAAAAAGTTAATCTACTCCGGACGTCAGTAAAGAAGAGCGTTCTTTTTATTTACTGCACTTATCTTTGTAATTAATTTTTGTAAACCTTTTGTTGCGCCTATATAGAATTGCCCAAAGTAAACGGTCAACGACCGTGGGCCTTGGAGTAGGAGTTGACACAGGCTCCGAACCAAGTAAATCGACTGTGTCTCTGTGTCGTGTTTTTTAATTTCCGCTGTGTACCTGCTCTTACGAAAATCCGAACGATTTCCGATATTCACCCCCCCTCTATCGGTTTTCTCGATCCAACACAGTCAACCTGGCTTCACTCACCAGGACCCGGCTTCACTCACCGGGATTTCCAATCACCTAATCCTTCGAGTTAGGAATTTCCACACCTAGCCCTCCAAGCTAGGACTTTTCCACACCTAACCCTCCAAGCTAGGACTTTTCCACACCTAACCCTCCAAGTTAGGATTTCATCCACCTAGCCCTCCAAGCTAGGACTTTTCCACACCTAACCCTCCAAGTTAGGATTTCATCCACCTAGCCCTCCATGCTAGTACTTTTCCACACCTATCCCTCCAAGCTAGGACTTTTCACCAACCTAGCTTCTCAAGCTAGGACCTAACCCTCCAAGCCAGGCTTTCATCAAACCTAGTCCCACTAGGTATGCCTAGACCACGACCAGGACTTAATCATAATCATCTAATCTACCTAAACTAAAATTGGTGTCAACACCTAAACAACAATCAGGGTCAGACTGCATCAACAATCTCCCCCCTTTTTGTTGTTTGACAACCCGATTTTAAGTTTAGGGAATTGAAATCATTAGTTGCAAATTTCAAACTCATAGGGGAATCATGTGTTGGTGCAGAAATGCACCTAAGTCAAACCTGTGTTTTGATAATGGCAACATAGGTCAAAAGTTAAGTCTTTCTTGTTTTCTAACAAGTTAATCAAGTGTGCAGGAAAAGCCCTAGCGAAGGACTGCTAGGCACTAGCAAAGGAATGCCAGGAAAGAAAGCCCTAGCGAAGGATTGCTAGGCAACTGGTGAAGGACTGCCAGCATCAAGCCCTAGCGAAGGACTGCTAGGCACTGGCGAAGGACTGCCAGCACCAAAGCCCTAGCGAAGGACTGCTAGGCAACTGGCGAAGGACTGCCAGTTTACAAGACCTGACAAAGGACCGCCAGGCAAAAGTCCAACCAAAGGAACGGTTGGTATCAGGTAAATTCTCCTGAGAGGAGTAGGTGAGGACGCGTTCCCCGTCGAGGGAACAGTAGGCATCGGTTCGACCTAGGGCTCCATTTTGGAGACCAAAGTCAGAACCAAGACAGCTAAGGCTGTATAAAATAATAATTAATTATTTTATTATGTTTTGGACTAACCCTGAATGCAGGACCGAAGGAATGTGTGTCTGCAACTCAGAGAGCCTCAAAGGAGTGAGGCAGCAGCTGAGTAAGGCGCCCTGAGTGTCCAGGGCGCCCTTAAGGTGAACCAGAACCAAGCGAAGCAAAAAGAGCTTCGGCTGCTTAATGGGCAAGTCGCCCTCAGCAGCGAAGGTGCGTTCGTCAGTGAAGGCGCCCTCAGCAGCCAGGGCGCCTCCGAGGCCAAGACTGCGAGGCTTCAGCTTATCCACAGTGAGATTTTTGCGCGGAAGAAGTCAGCCAAGGCGCCCTCTGCGACCAAGGCGCCCCAGAGGTCAAACCTCATCCCTATTCCGGTGGGATAACACTTGACCGAGCGAAGCGCGGATCGGCTGACACATGGCAGGGCGCCCCCGAAGTCCAGGGCGCCCTAGGTGCTATAAATAGCACCCCTCGACCCCAAGCTTGACATCAACTTCATTCCAAAGCTTCCATGCTCTTCTACGCTCGCGCCTTGCTCCAGAAACGCCTCACCTCGAGCCGACGACGTCCCGCTGCCCCGAAAAGAATCGATACACTCCGGACGTCGGTAACGAAGAGCTTAATATTTTATTATTATTTTATTGCACTCTCTTTGTAATTGAAATCATTGTAACCTATTTGCGCGAATATAGAATTGCCCAAAGTAAACGGTCAACGACCGTGGGCCTTGGAGTAGGAGTCGACACAGGCTCCGAACCAAGTAAAAATCACTGTGTCTTTGTGCTGTGTCTCGTATTTTTATTTCCGCTGTGCACTTACTCTTAGTTTTTCGAAAAAGAGCGATTACCGATATTCACCCCCCCTCTATCGGTTTTTCACGATCCAACAAGTGGTATCAGAGCGGAGTTTTCAAACTTGGTGCAACCACCAGTTTGAAATTTTTTTCAGATTTTTTTTCTTTTTTTTCCCGAATTTAATTAATTTTTTTAAATTATCTTTATCCCGCACTGCTAATCCAAGACCAAGTCTTGGGACACCTTT